>MU383120.1:119946-385204 GCA_022495125.1 Xylaria acuta | reverse complement strand
ATTTTAATTTTAATGATATTTTTTATTTTTAAATTTATAAATATTTTTAAAAAAATTTAAAGCTATAGTTTTTTATATAAAACATAAATATAATTAAACATTAAATATACTTATATTGTTTATATAAATAAAGTTTATAATATATTTTAGCTAATATTTATTATAAATAAAAATAAAGTATTGTTTTTTTAAATAAAAAATAGTTTTTTTTATATAAGCTATAAAAAAGTTACATATTATTATTTATTTTAATAAATATTTTATTATTATATTAACTAATTATTTATTTATTAAAATATTATTAATTAAACTATATTAAAAATAGCTACTATTAATTATATTAATAATTAATTAGTTACTTTATATATTTATTTATTATAGTATAGTTTTAAAATATATTATTTATTAAATTATTTTAATTAAATATTAATTGTTTTTAGCTAGTTAAACGTTATATAAACCGTTATAAATAAATTGAACAAATTTAAACGATCGAAAAACTTAACTTTATAAAACTTTATATAAAATCTTGTTAAATATATAGCAAAAATAATTATAAATAATATATAAAAATATAATTTTCAATTAATTTATAAAAAAAAACATTAGCTTAAAAAAACTGTGAATAACTTTTATAATAAAGATTTTTATAATTATATTTATAAAAATAAAAATGGTTTTATTTGTTTAAGCTTAAATATTTATTTTATATAGCTAATAACTTAATATATAATATATATAAAAAAATTAAATAATTATATATTTTATACGTTATATATAAATAAAAAGTTTAAATAATATATAATAAAAATTTTTAAACATTATTTTATTTATAAAAAGTTATAATTATTTAACAAATATTATAAATAGTATTTAAATTATAATTTTAATAATATTAATTAATTAAAGCTAGTTAATAATTTTTATTTAATATGTTTTAAAAACCTATTATTAATATAAACTATTATAATTAATTTTGTTTTTTTATTATTATAAATTAAATTAATAAATATTTTATAGCAAGTTAATAGTAAATTTTATTATTAATAGTATAATTATATAATAATAATGTTATATTATATATTTAAGCAAATAATCTTTAATTTTTAACATAAAACATATATATTTAATATTATATTTAACAAACTTTTAAAAACAAAGCTTTTATAATATATGTTATGTTATATAAAAAATCTATAAATAAAACGAAAAGAAAAAAAGGAACAAAAACTAGCTATATAACATTTACTTAAGTATATATATAATGTGTATAAAGTAAAGCTACCTTAATAAAGCTATAATAAAGTATAAGTATAATAGCAAGTGTTAAATTTATAATATATAATAAAGCGTATCTTTACTTTATATATTGCTTACGTCACTATATTTTTATAAAGCTTTTATTATATAAAAAGTTTTATATAAAGCTTATAAGCTACTTATTTTAGCTACTACATTATACTACTTAGCTTATATAATTAATTAAGTAATCTTTTTAATAATATGAAAAAAGCGTGTAGTACGCTAATAAATTTAATATACTGTTTTTAAAAAAAATACTTTAATAACTTTTTTTATATTATTATATTATAGTATATAACAATATTAAAATATAATAAAATTATATAATATATAATATATATTATTATAGCTAAAAATTATTTAAATAAAAACTATTTATATAAGTTATAATGTTTATAAGTTATTATATAACTAAATAAATATAAATAAACATAGTAAGTATATATAATAAATCTTAATAGTTTTTTTTAAAAAGCTTTTTTTTTTTTTTTTTAATAACTATAGTTTTAATTTTATAAGTTTTTAAAATTGCCCGCGCGCTTTATGTATATATATTAAGCTTTTTTGTTCGTTTATAAATGGCTTTAATTAAAATATTAAACTTTGTTAGTAGATTATTTACTATATAACAATATAATATAATATTTTATAATATTATATTTTAGTTAGCTATATATAACTAGTTTGTTAACTTAAATAATAAAGCTATTATTATAAGCCTTTTTTTATAAATATTATCTTTACGCGCACGCGCTTGTTAATCGGTATTAATTAGTTTTATAGCTTATTATTATTATTATTATTAAAAAATAATAATATTTTATTACGTTTACCGCTATTTTTTAACTTGCTCTTTTGTTAATATTGCTGTTTATGCTTACGCCTTCGCTACGTTTAAACAAGAGGCTTCCCGGGCTATTGTTATTATAACTACTTTTTTTAGCATATTTAGCTTAACGCTTAGCACGCCTACTACTTATATACGCCTATTAAAAAATATAATTTAAATTATACTAATCTTTTTTTTAATATTATTAAAATATAGATGTAATAAATTTAATATAGCTTTTGCTTTTGCTGCTATAGCTTTTATTGTTATTACTTTGTTTTATAACCTTTATAAACATATATAAACAGCAACTTTTTGTTAAAAACGCCGCTTTAAACAAGTAATAAAATTTACAACAACTTATAAAACTACTTATTTATAATATATACGTAGCACTTTTTAAAGCTATTTATATAACGTTTATAAAAAATAGCTAGTAATAATTCTTGTTATATTTAATATACTTATAAACATTTTTATTAAACACTATAAAAAGTTTTCTTTTTATTAATTAATAATATATTAATAAAACGTTAGTTTAATTAATACTCGTTAAGCTTTTTATGCTTTATATAATATTTTAGTTATTTACGCTTTTACCGCTTATATTATTACTTTATATATTATAATAAGTACGTTATTAAAGCTTTTTTAAAAAAAAAAAAAAATTAAGCCGGTTTTATATAAACTTTAGCTATATAAATAATAAAATTACCTTTTAAACGTTAATTTTTTTTTAAATTTATTAACCCTTTAAGCATTAAATAATAAATTTTCGATTTTTTTTTTAATATTAAATATTTGTTACTTATTTTTATAAATTTTATAAATATAAAAACTATATATATAATTAATATTAATTTCTTTATTTTTTAAATTTCTTTTTAATAAACTAATTTTTAAACTTATTTTATATAAATAACTAGTTTATTTTAGCTTTAATTTTAATAAAAAGTTTAAAAAGCTTTAGTTAAATAAAAAATTCAGCTTATTTTTATAATAATAAAACTTTAGTAAATTTATTAACAATTATTTTATTAATAAATATATACTTTATTATAAATATTTCGTTAATAACCTTTTAATATAACTAATAGTTATAAATATTTATATAATAAAATTTAATGTATAAAACTATTATTTTTTTAAAATAAACTTTATTATTTATTAATTATTATATTAAAGCTATATATATTATAGATTTAGCTTTATATTTAGCTTATAAATTAGCTTATTAATAAACATAGCTTTTTTAATAGCTTATATTAAAACAAAAAGCTTTATTTTAATAATAAAAATAATAACAACATTATATTTATTAGTTTTATAACTTTTAATTTTTAAAAAAAACTTTATAATATAAACTTATAAGTTGTTTTATTTAAGATATTATTTATGAAAAAAATAATACTAGCTACTATAAAGTTGTTTTTATTATAAAATTATAATATATAATACTAAATAAATAATAAATAAAATAAAAGCTTGTTAGTTATTTTATAATATTTAAATAAAAAATTATAATTAAATTAAGCTAATTATAAAACTTTAAACGTTATATTAAGCTATATAATTATTGTTATATATAAAAGTAATTTTATGTTTTATTAATACCGCTTTATACTTTTTAATAAAACGATTTCTTTATAAAAAAAAAGCTTTTTAGCTTTTATTAATATATTTATATACGTAATATTAATAATATTTTTAAATTTAACGATTTTTTTAATATATAAACCTTATAAAAGCTATAATAACCTTTTTTTTCGGTTTTTAATTATTTTTACTTTTAAAAAACTATTATAAATTATTGTTACTAGTTAAATTATAGTTGTTTTTTAAAGCTATAATTAATTTATTAATAGTTTTTTAGCTTTATTTTTTATATATTACTATTATATTATTAATATATATAAAAAAAAGTACGCTATTTTTTAAAAAATAATAAAGTTTATATAATATTAGCTTAAAACCTATTTTATATAATAATTTAATAAGCTTTTTTTATTAAAACAAAAAAAACTTTTATAAACTATATAAAGCTTATAGTAGTTTTATTACTATATTAAGCTTTCGATAGCTTAAAAATATATATATATATATATTTTTAGTTAATTTAGCGTTAATAAAAATATTTATAACGTTATACTGTTTAAGCTCTAGGTTAAATTTAGCAGCAATAGCTATTAAAGTCCTAAAAAATCTCCCTGTTAATATGCTTGTATAAATATCTTCCTTTTTATAGTTAAGCTATTAATCTTTAAACTAAATAATATAGCTGCTAGAAATTCTAATAAAGTAAGTAAGCCAAGTTTAAATTTAAAGGTAGTATAAGGGTAAGTTTCTTTCGAAGGATCGTTTAGGCCGTTGGCTATATATTCGTCCTCGCTTATATTATTTTTTTGTTTTATTTTTTTTACTTTTTTTGTAGCGTTTATAAACAATAAATTAATAAGCTTGTTATTTTTTTGTTTGTTAGTTATACTTTTATTTAATTTGTTAGCGTATTAAAAAGTAATCTTGTTTATAACTTTTTTATAAGTTTTTAATATTATAGTAAAAAAATTGTTTTAAAACTTATTTATATTACTATTAAAAAATTTATTTTTATTAAATATTATATTTTTAGTAATAATAACTTTATTTTTTTTAAAAAAGCTAAATATAATATATATTAATAAATTAATAGCTTATTAAATAGCTTATTTAAGCTTTTAAATTAAACTTTTAACGTTTATTTTTTATTTATTTAGCAGTAATAATTATAGTAAAAGCTAAATATTTAAAAGCTGCTAAATGTTTTATATATAAGGTTTTATTTAGCAAAATTAATTTTTATAGTTTATTAAAATATATATAAAACTTTTTATAAAAAGCTTATTAATAGTTAATTTAGTAAAGTATACGGTTATATAAATATACTGCTGTTTTTATAATTTTTAGCTATAAAAAAATAAAAAGCTTATATATGTTTTATATAACGTTTGCTTAAGTTTTAATAATACTGCTTATTTGTTTAGTAGCTTTGTTTAAATTTTAAATATATAATAATAAAACTTCGAAACGTATTTTATAAGCTTGTTTAATAGCTGTAGCTAGTTAAATAGTTTTTTTATTACTACTAGCGAGCTTATTATTATATTTAATTATTTTAATAATAGCTTTATAATATAAATAAAAATAATAAATATAGTTTTTAAAAGCTATTTAAATTATATTAGTATGCTTATTATTTAAATAGTAATTTTAAGTATAGCTTAAATTATAATTAATTATTAATATAACTTTTTATAAGCGTTTATCTTTTATATTAAAGTTATTAAATTTATAAAAATCGATTATTAAGTAAAATTTTATTTTTATAACTTTAAAATAAGCTTTTTAAACTATTTTATAGTATATTTTCGATTTGTTATAAGCTATATAGCCGTTTATATAAATTTTGTTATTTAAACATAAAATAATTATTATTTTTTTAGCGTAAAAAAATTGTTTAAATAGTTTTAAACTAATATAGCCGAGCTTTTAATACTATTTATATATATTTGTACGTAATTTTAATCGTTTTATATAAAAATTTAATAGGTTGTTTTATATATAAAAAAACTTTTTTTTTTAAATATATTAAAAAATATTTTATAATATATTAGCTATATATACGAGTTAGCAAACATAAAAGTTTTTTTTAGCAATATTTTAAAAAATTAAAATTAAGTTTATTTTTTTAGTATATTTTTATACGGTTTAATACTTATAAAAATATTAAATTAATAGCTATATTAAAGCATAAAATAACGTTATATAGCCTATATATAATAGGGCTATATAGCTTATATACTTTAATATTAATTTTTTTATAGCTTAGTATTAAAATTATATTATTTTTAGCAACTATTATATTTATAAGGTTAGCTAGCTTTAAGTTTAAAAACTTATTTATTTAATTAAATATATATATATTTAAGCTTAAGTTTATAATAGCGTAATTTTTTAGTATATATATTTTAACAAGTTTTTTATTAACTATAAAAAAGCTTTTTATTTAAGCTATAAAAAGCTTTAATAATTAATTTTTTTATTAGTTATTTTATATAATATTAAATTTTATTTGTTTATTTTGTTTTTATTTATACGTTTTTTTTACCGCCTATATAACGCTTTTTTTTATAGCTATTTAAAGTTTAGCTATTTGTTCGTTAGTTTTATTATATTTTTAGCCCTTTAAAAAAAACTCTAAAAATATAAACTAATAGCTCGTAATTAAATGCTAGCTATAATATACTATATAATTTACTACGTTTAAGTTTTTTAGTTTTAATTTAGTTTATATATTAGCTTAAAAGCGCTTTATAAAAATACTTTGTAAGCTTTTTTTTTAATTTTAAAGTTAGTAGCTATAATAATTAGCGGGCTTACGGTTATAAGCTCGTTTTTTTTGTTAAAATAAACGTAGTAAATTTTTTTTAGTATTATTAAAATGTTTGTTTATATTTTTTAAAAATTTAAAAGTAGCAAATGTTTTTTTTTTATAAGTTTGTTAATATAGTATATAACGTTTAATATAATAGCTTTTTAGCGTAGTTTATTTATAATAATAAAATAATTTAATATATTATTTATAATAGCGTTAATATATTTACTTTTAAAAATAATAGTTTAAAAAAAAACAATATTTTATAAAGCTTTTTTTAAATTAATAATAAGCTTAAATAACTTAGTATTATTAATAGTATCCGTGTATGCTTTAATAACTTTATTTAGCTATTTATTTATTTAATATAATAAGTTTTTTATTAGCTTTTTAACTATAACGTTTATAAACGCTTTGTTGTACTAGTCACACAATCGAAGACAAGGCTCCTGCAATATGTGGTATATTGTACGAAAAATCTACAGATAAAGAGAAAAGAAGAAAAAAGGAACAAAAGCTAGCTGTATAAAATTCACCTAAGTATATGTGTGGTATGTGTGGGGTGGGGCTGCCCTAGTGGGGCTGTAGGTGCAGTGGCTAGTGTGTGGGCGCAGCCACCGGTCGAGCCACACAGGCCACTAATCCATAACTCGCTTTATATTCGTTTTTATATTTAAACTTAAGTATTCGTTATATTAAATCGCTAAGCTTTTTTAGTTTATTATACTACTAATCGATTATTTTATTAGTATTTATATATATTAGTTAATAGTTAAAATAAATAGTTTTATATATTTATTTAGTAAGCTTAATAACTTTAAATTAGTAAGCAATATATTGTTTTAAAGCTATATTATAAAGCTATTTAGCAGTAGTATATTAGCTTTTTTTAATAGCAGTAAAATTTATAAGTATAGCTTTAAAAAGCTTAATGTTTATTAATATAAAGTAGTTGTTTATTATTAGCGTATTTAGCCGTATAAGCTAAAAAGCTCGTTTATTTTTAAGCTTAATATATTTTTATAAGTTTTTATTATAAGCTTTAACAATAAAGTTTTGCTTTTATAATAAAAAGTCTTTAAAGTAGTTTAATATAATAATTAATTTTTATATAGTAACGATTTTATTTAAGTTTTATTATAAGCTTAGTTAGATTTATAAAGTATAAAGATTAATAAAATTTTTAATTATTAAATTTATAATATATAATAAAGCGTATTTTTGCTTTATATATTGCTTGCGCTACTATGTTTTTATAAAGCTTTTATTATACAAAGAGTTTTATATAAAGCTTATAAGCTACCTACTTTAGCTACTACACTATGCTACTTAGCTTATATAATCAATTGAGCGATCTTTTTAATAGTGCGGGAGAAGCGCGTAGTGCGCTGCCAAATCCAACACATCTTGTATACCCCCCCCCTTCGCGCTAATGTACCTAACCCTTGCTACCGGCTCCACTATTACATCATTCGTCCAGTCATGACCCATACTGAGATGGTTGCCAAGCTGTGGCCGCAATCCCCACCAACGCAAAGCCATCGCGCGCGAAACCTCCTACAAGTAAACCACAATTCTGGGTACCCCTTAGTCAGGAACCATGACGCCACCTGCACTTGCGAATAGTGTAGGTCCAACACCAACACAGACGCAACAACATGTAGGTAGTAGTTGACCTCCACCTACTGCAACGGGCGCACATGCATAGGCCCAAGATCTATACACATAGGTACCTACCCAAGCTTCAAGCTACATATACATATACATAGTATCCTAGTACCTGGCCAGGTATGGAAGTATTGGATAGGTCTGGTGGTTTAAGTTGTTTTGGCGGGGTTCCGGGCGTTAGTGTACGTAGATAGAGCACTAATAGCGAGAGTCTTTTTTCTTCTTTTCTTTTCCCTTCTCTTGTTTGCCGGTTCAGCTGGTATGCGACTATACTACGTCAGGTGACCTAGTATAGTTCAATGTTGTTCTTGGCTGCTACGAGATCAGTTGCAGCCGCATACGTAGATGGCTCCATATGTCTTTCACCCTCTCCGCAGGAAAGACCAAGTTGTGACCACGAATAAAAATAAAAACGGGTTAGGCCCAGCACACTGATCACTACCTAGGTAGGTAGGCTAGCTCTGTCGTGTATGCAACATCGCCTCTTAGCTTTTACAGGGGGAGCGGCGAAAGAGGCACCTACTGTACGGCAGTAGCAGGCTAGCTGGCAACGCAGATCGACCATCGCCCGTCACCCGTCACCCATCGGACTTGACTGCCCGTCGAACGTTCTGCGCCATCACTGTCGCGCTGGTGCGTTATTGTTTCCTCCGGCCCACGACGACAACAGGGCACCTTCAGACTCGACTACTCGGCGAGACAGCGGCCACCATGAGGAGCATCGTGCCACCAGCACCGTCACCGTCAACACCCTGACCACGCGCGACCTTGACCTTGACCTCTTCCTCGTCCTCGTCCTCGCCCTCGTCCTCGTCCTCCCGCTTCTCTCTCGCTCCCTGCCCTCCGCGCACTAGTCGAGACATCGAGCTCCGCGTCCGTGGCCCGGTCCTATGCCTCACTGCGACACATGATGGATGGGTCCGCCCCTTTGCCAGACGAGCAGCTTGATCCGCCCGCCCGCATTCTCGAGCGTCTGAAGCAACTGGCCGGCTATTCGTGGGACGAATCGAGTCGGCCTGTCCATTCGAGCTATGACAACTGGTACTTGGAGACACCCCATCTCTCGCGATCTGCCAACGCTGATACTGATGCTAATACGCTTCGTCTACCTTAGGCATTTCTTCGGCACTCGCTTCGTCTTTCATCAGAACTCCACTACTGCAACCACCCCTATACAGACTCTACAGAGTACATCTACTTTTCCTCGGCTGAGTCCGAGCCGCAGCCTGCCGCTCGAGTCTCAGCTTTTCCCCGGGTCCAGGAGCGATGGCAGAAGCGATGGCGGTAGTGACCGTTTGGCTGTTTCGCCTCCCGCCGTCTCCGTCACATCGGCGTTCGATGCGCCCTTCGGCCTTGACGAACAACCGGTTGTGGCCCGAGTTTCCTATCATGTCCTACGTGAAGAGCGGGCTTTCCAAACAGCCAAGATCCTCATCGCTACTGCTGACCCTGAGGGAGTGCATAACACGAAGCCCATCGACTTGGTCCGCCTCGGCCCGCAGTCCGGCGATCGTGGCCCTATCATTGTTGCGATTTATGAGCACCTCGGCCCCAACTATCTCTTCCAGGCTCTCGACTTGGGCCCCGCGTTTTATTATGCCAGAAAAGTTGACGATCGATTGGAGGCATATTGCCAGCATGAATTCCATCTTGACCCCCCCATCAGTTTGATGTACTTTCTGGACTTCGCGATTGGTGCCACCCAGTGCTTAGAGCTTTTGCATCATCGACAAGGAATCGTGCATGGAGAGATCAGGGCCGATGCCTTCCACTATAATATAAAGTCCAGTCAAGTCAAGCTAGTCAGTTTTGGCTCCGGGTTGCGTTCCTTCGAGCATGGACTTACCAGCACGGGATGGTCGACGCTTTCTAAGGAGCTTGGAGCAAAAAACAAGCTCCTCTATATCAGCCCAGAACAAACGGGACGCATGCCCGCTGAGCCAGATACTCGGACTGATATCTACTCACTGGGTGTCCTATTCTGGATGCTTCTAACACAACAGCCCGCCTTCACCGGTTCCACGCCGTTGGACATCGTGCAGTGTGTGCTAAACCGCCGGATACCGATGGTGTCAAACATCAGGAATGATGTTCCCGAGGCTATTGGACGTATTATCCAGAAGTGTACATCCAAACATATACCGGATAGATACAACTCCGCCAGTGGTCTCAGGTACGACCTCCAATCTGTCCAGAAGTTGCTCGAAGTTGGTGACCAAGAAGCTTTGAAGAGTTGGACTGCCGCCTCAAAGGATGTATCATCATATTTTATGCTCCCTACGGCCATGGTTGGACGTGACAAAGAGAAGTTGGAAATCGTCAAGGTTATCGAACGGGTTTCGAAGTCTCTGGCTCTAGGGAAAGTATACAGTACCTCCCATTTTTCAGATGCTTCCGGTCGCGCTAGCGACCTTCTGGACACTATCGATGCGTCTACCGAGAGCGAGCTCTCTGTCGAAGGTGGGAACATTTTAAGCAGTTCGTTTGCGCAGACCAACCCTGGAGGGCCGAAGCAGTCTTTGTCTGCTGCTCAACCATCACTCAACGGGACCGACTCCCAGAACATCTCAGAGACTTGTTCGTCAGCCAATTCGGGCAAATCAGCCCATTCCACAAATCAATCGTCAAAGACATGGCACCGATACCCTTCCGTATCCGTCGAAACCAAGAGCGGAACAGATCATGTCAGCGGACAGATTTCGTTGAAACATGCGGGCAGTGAGAGCTCAAGTGGACTCTCGAAGCAGCTTGGTTCATCGAAATATCGAAGGAGGGGCATTTGTGAAATCGTCACGATTGAAGGAGCTGGGGGTCTCGGAAAGAGCTTCCTTGTGCAGCAGGTCCTTGTGGAAGCGAGGAGGAGAGGATATTGTGCCACGGCAAAGTTCGACACCGCCAGGCGCACCGCATTTGCGCCGCTCCTGAAACTGGTGTCATCGTTGTTTAGGCAAGTGTGGGGCGAGAGGAATACCGACACGGCTCTCCATACAAGTCTCAAGGAATATGTTCGACCCCTATGGCCGAGTCTTCATCAGATACTTGGGCTACCTGAGTTTCTCTTCGGTCCTCCAGAACCGAACGTCGCAAGATCGGTGTCCTCGGTACAAAGTTCCTCCAGCTCACGCAACAGTCTTTTGTCTTTGAGGAGACGGGGCTCTTCTGGAAGTTCTCCAGCATCACAGAGTTCGCATGACTACCTACGCACTGGCATCTCTACGAAGACAATCCGATTCATGAATACTTTCCTAGACATTCTTAGAATCTTCGCGACCCACCATTTCATCTGTTTATGTCTTGATGACCTGCAGTTCGCTGATGATGAATCTATTGAATTAATTACTCAAGTAATTGCTGCGAGACTCAAGATGGTCCTCATCGTAACTTATCGCCCCGCAGAACTAGCCCCAGAAAAGCTACACAAGATATTACATCCGACAGAAACCGAAGGTAAGACATTCCATTTGGTGTCCTGGCCTTCCACGTGTTAAACTAAGAAGCCATAGAAGTCCCGACAGCCAGCTGTTCCAGAGTTACCCGAATCGCCTTGTCCCCCTTGACCGAAGATGAAATTGTGCGATATGTTGGTTACACGCTTTGTCGTCCCCCAGGGGATGTAGCTCCTTTGGCGCTCATTATTCAGTCCAAAACAGCGGGTAATCCATTCTACATGCGGGAGATGCTGAATGCATGCTACCGTCAAAAGTGTATATGGTACGACTATCGCGAAAGCCGCTGGCTCTACGACTTAGACCGGCTTTTCGAGCAGTTTAAGAGTGAACATGGTCATGATGTCTTAGACAATGACTTCATTACCCGTCGTTTGCATGAATTACCGCTAGCGTCGCGTGGGATATTGGCGTGGGCAGCACTATTAGGCAATTCTTTTTCGTTTGACCTGGTCTGTCAACTGATGAGCGGCGAGTTTGGTCACATTGATGATGACAGCACTGACACGCAAGATGTCAAGCGACGCACGGAGTTCTCGAAGCGAGATGCCGTGGCGGGATTACAAGCTGCGGTCAATGCGTGCATCATCGTTCAGGGAGAGACGGATGACCGATTTCGGTTCGCTCACGATAGATATGTTCAAGCAGCAGCGGTAAGTTACCATATTATCACGAAGTCTCTGTCTCAAGCATGTACCTTTCTACAACACACGAAACTGCTCCTCGCTAACAACTTAGAATTTTAAGTCTCTGAATGAGTGTGACATCCGCGGCATGCATTTCATCATAGCGCAAACCCTCATGACGCGGTTCGGCTCCGGGATAAAGGCGAGGGATAACACCGCTTCCCATATTTGCGAGTCTGTTGACATTATCAAGCGCCGGGTTCGGCATCGTTACCCGTTTCGGAAATATCTTATAGAGTGTGCAGCAACGGCTGTGGAAAATGGGGCAAAGCCAACCGCGGTCAAATACTACCGCCATGCCATATCACTTCTTCAACCAGATCCTTGGACTGAAGGAAGAGAGGACGTACATTATGATGAAACACTTCAGCTGCATCTCCGAGCTGCAGAGTGCTACGTTTACATGGGCAACCACCAAGCAGCTCAAGAATTGACAGATACTGTGGTTAAAAACGCTACTACCGCCGATGATAAAGGTGCTGCCGCCTTATTGCACTCCCGTATTCAATTCCAAGGTGGTGATGCCGTCTCAGCGCTGGCCACCCTGAAGCGAAATCTGCAGCAATTGGATGTCCACTTTGATCCCCAGCCGACGTATGAGAAATGCGATGCTACTTTTCTGGACCTTTCCCAGAGGATTACAGCCATGGGACGTACGGAAGCATCTAATCCCTCCAATGCGGTCCGATCCCAGCAAATGACTTCCGGCGCTCTTCTCGGGGATGCTGTTCAAGCTGCATGGTGGAGCGATGCTCTCGAATTCTACAATCTGTCGTTGGTATTGATGGGCATGCACCTAAGAGAGGGGCCAATGCCCCAATCTAGCATGGCATTTTTGTATTTGGCTATGATTGCAGTGTCGAGATTCAATATGTTAGACTTGGCCTCGGAACTTGGCAACCAATGCTCGGAGCTCCTCGACACATATCGCGATCCTTCTTCTGTTGCTCGCGGACACATGGCTTACTTGACGTTTATTAGCCACATAAACACTCCGCTTTGTGTATCGGTCACTTTCTGCGACCAGTCTCTCGACTATGCTGCTAGTGCTGGTGACCGGGCTTCGATAATCCTCAGCTTTGGCCTTTCGGTCCAGATGAAGCTATTCGCAAGCGATAACGTCGCCGACCTCGAGTCCATATGCCAATACTGTTGCGAGGAAGTTCCTGGCTGGCATCAGGATACTAGGGGTGGAACTTTATTAATATCAGTAAGGCAAATATGCCGGTCACTTCAAGGAAAGACGAATACAATCGACCCGAAGGGTGTGATGTCTGATGATCAACACGACTCGATGGCTTACAAAGCTTGGCTTGATGACTATACAAACAATGGTGGCAGATCGGTTCTCTTCTATGAAACCATAGAGATCATTCCCTTGTACCTCTACGGCCATTACGAAGAAGCGTGCGAGATTGGGCGCAGATGCCTGGAGAAGCTCGACATGATCTGGTCAGCTCGCAACACTCGGGCTGTCTTAGTCTTCTATGGGCTAGCACGCGCAGGGCTCGTCCTACAAAAGCTAGCAGACCCGCGAACGAATACGGCGGACATGCGAGATGACGTTAAAGACACCATTGCCCAGATTAAGACTTTCAGCCAAAAGGTCAAGGATTGGGAGCTAGTGTCCAACGTCAATTATCTTTCGTGGTCAAAGTTCCTGGATGCCCAGATTGCGGAGCTTAGTGGAGAGCATGGCTCCGCTATTCGCCTATACGAGACAGGCCTGGATCATGCTTCGGAGTATGGCTTTACATTTGAGGAAGCCCTCGGAAACTACTTGATGGCTGGGTTCTTTATCAGACAATCCGCAAGGCGGTCGGCAACAGCAGTGCTGAAAGAATCCATATCTCTCTGGAGACAGTTTGGGGCGCTAGGCATCGCCCACGCCATCGAAGAGGATCACATACTTCTGCTTCATGGTCCTACGCCAAACCCTCGGTCGATCGAAGCAGCCGTTCAAACAGACTTCGCTGGTGACTCCGCATCCGTCACATACACAGCAGAGGGGGAAGATGTTCGTCAAACGGCGCAGCCCGCAATTGAAGAGACGAAAGAAACTCGAATGGCAGCATGGCGTGGATCAACAACACAAACCGAACCTGGCGTCGGTCTTCCGGCACTCGATATGATTGACTTACACGCTATTCTGGTTTCATCACAGGTTATCTCGTCCGTTTTGCAAGTCGACGTTTTGCTGAAGACAATGTGCGACGTCATATTGCAGACATGCGGAGGATCTGTCACGCAAGCGGCGATTGTTGTTCAAGATGAGGAGGATAAGGACAGCAGTACTTGGTGTATTGCCGCCAGTGGCGACCCGGAAAAAGGCGCAACAGCTCATATGCCTGGAATACCACTCATTGGCACGTCTCGAGTTGCAGAAAACGTTGTCCTCTACTGCACACGGTTTCGCGAAGTAGTTTTCATCTCCGATCTCATCACCGATGAGAGGTTCGGTAACGTTGCAGAGTCCTGGCTGCAAAAGAATCCAACGAGCAAGGCTGTCGTTGCAATCCCAATATGCCATGGCGCAAAACCACTTCTTGGTGTACTTTACCTTGAGGGTGAGCCCGGATCATTTACAGACAGGATAATCACCGTGCTACAGTTGCTGGTCAATCAAATAGGTATCAGCTACTCCAATGCCCTCGCCATGAAGGAACTCGAGAAGGCCTTCAAAAAGAATGACGCAATGATTGATATGCAGAAGAGGGCACTTGCGCAAGCCAGGGCTGCTGAAGCTAAAGCTAGGGACGCAGAAAATGAAGCCAAACTCAACGTTAAAATTGCTGAGGAGGCCGCTAAAGCCAAGAATATCTTTCTAGCAAATGTATCCCATGAGTTGCGTACCCCTTTGAACGGCGTAATTGGCAATTCCGAGCTTCTAAGAGACAGCAATCTCAACAAGGAGCAATTGGAGATGGCAGAATCCATCCGGGTATCGGCTGATCTATTACTCACAGTCATCAATGATATATTGGACTTTTCCAAGATGGAGGCCGACAAGATGAAGTTATACATCATCGCATTTAATCCCGAGGAGATGGTCCGCGAAGTTGTTAGGGCAGTCTCGTACAGCAACCGAGAGAAGACAACAAAGAAGAACGTCAAAATTGTGCAAGATATTAATTTACCCTCAATGCTCATATATGGAGATCCTATACGTCTCCATCAAGTCCTCGGAAACCTTATTGGAAATAGTCTCAAGTTCACTGAAGATGGGTCCATCACCATCGGTGCCAGAGTTGATTCGGACTGGCCCGAAAAAGTGAAATTGACCTTTTGGGTTCGCGATACCGGCATTGGCATCCCTCCTAAACAGTTAGAAAAACTCTTCAAGCCGTTCAGTCAGGCGGACGCGAGTACTGCTCGGAAATACGGTGGCAGTGGGCTCGGGCTCAGCATCTGCAAGTCATTGATCGAGAGCATGATGAAAGGAGATATTAAATTAGAAAGCCAGGAGAATATCGGCACCACAGTCTGGTTTACTGTAACATTCGACAGGGCAAAACCGGAGGTGTCTGCTGGTGATGTTCAAAATATCCAAGTGTCACAAGTGTTTGAACAGCCACGAAGAAGTCCTCCGCAAGTCAATAAAGACAACGCCCCAAACCCATACATAGATTTGACTGCTATCCCCAAGGAAGAACTGCGGCTTTGTATCGCGGAGGACAATCTCATCAATCAGAAAATAGCCATCCAATACGTAAAAAGGCTTGGGTACACACATGTGGATGCGTATGAGAACGGGCTAAAGGCTGTAGAGGGGCTACGACAGAAAGCTCAAGAAGGGAAGCCCTACCATGTCATTCTCATGGATGTGCAAATGCCCGTCCTAGATGGTTACGAAGCAACAAAACTCCTTCGCCAAGATCCCAACGAAGAAGTGAGAAGCATTTTAGTCATCGCTATGACAGCGTCGGCAATTCAGGGTGACCGAGAAAAATGTTTAGCTGCAGGTATGAACGACTACTTGGCAAAGCCTGTCAAAGCCGAACTGCTTAGACGAAAGCTCGACACATACACTACCGGGCAGGCTTTGCCACCGACCCCCCCTGCTAGGCATGTATCAGATCCGATGAAGTCAGAGCACATGAATACCGAGACTTCACTCTTGCCAAAGTCTCCCACCCTAGACAAACATAAATCATCCCTGAAATCATCCAGCAGCTCAATGCCGCTTGTTTGAAAGAAGGGGGCTGTCAAAGACGAACAACGCGGGGATGTCAGACAGCAATTCCAACAACACGTCCCCATCAGACAAATGTTTTGTTTCTTGAGGTCATGAATCTGACCCCAATACGACGGGGGGCTCTATCCCGACCTACGAGATTCGCAGAAGGTGTCAGGGTGCATGACTGAAGGGCGTTCAATCATTTGAAGGCAAATTACGGTTTCTTCTAACCAGCCAGACCCGCGACCCAGACATTTCAGCTCTCCCTGACGACGATTTACGAGCAGGGATGCTAGCGCATCACTAAATCACATGTTGCTCAAAGGCTGAAGACAGACGAGCGACAACAGCTAGTTACCCGCAAGCCTAGCTTTCGAGGAGCGCGATTAATAAGCCGGCGACCGGGCAATTCGTTGAATACGAAGTCTTTTGATTTGCCTATAGGCCGCGTCTTGGGAGTCGGGTATACCTTTTCAGTTGGCGCAAACACAGCATGCACATACGTCGAACACCGTTTAGAAAAGAAGCATGATCACGGTTTTTACATTTACGCGCGGCAGGGGGAGGCACATCGTTGACAGTGTCAAGGGTTGCCCCTAAAGGCATGATTATGGAACATGGCCTACAGTTATGACTAAGTGGGCATAGGTTCGGTAACATAGATACGGGGTCTAGTTACGGTCTACATAGTATCCCGTCAAGGGGAGCAGAATAATTAGCATACGGTCAGTGAGGCTCTCCACATCCTATGAGCGGTCGGAACTCGCATAAACGGAACGTGAGTATTATAAATACACTATAAGAATAGCAATACCCAATACACGATAATTGCTCACTACCAGGAGTTTGGTGCTTGGCCGTACTCAAGTTTATGTTGTTCGTGGAATAGTGGGCTCGATTCTAGAGCGAGGCGTGTGTCATTTTCAAGAACCATTTTCTATGGTATACCCAGCTACGAAGAAAACAAATGACTCCTTGCATTATCTATCCGCGAAGTTCGTGGCTGAATCCAGCTTATCTTACAGTCATGCAAGTAAACGAGCCTAGGGAGGGCGGGCGTCGAGAAAACCAGTTTTGTCAGTCACATGACATATTACTATGATATGGAACTGTGGATTGAACAGAAGAGCTTGCATTCAAACTAGCTACTCCAACAGCTCTGGAAAAGAGCTTGTGATCGTATAGACAAACTACATACAAAGATCTTCAGCATTTTTGTACGTACCGCATCTGGGCAGCAATACATAGACAAAGGCAAACGCACCATCATCGACCAGAACCATCTCTATGTACGTGATATGTCGCCAATCTAGGTAGAAAACCAACAGTTATGCTTTTTGGTTGGGTGCAAGACTGCCTAATCGAGCAGATCGACCGAAACGATGATCGAGGAGCACGCGGCGGCAGGATTTACAATATCTCTCTCCGCCTTCCATCGCTTAATCTATCCCATCCCAAACCCCGTCTTACCCGATCGGGGCAGAAAAATGTAGGGGATTGATATTAATGAGTTAATTGGAGTTGTGGGAAGCAAGAACTTGCAAGGTTTTTTATCTTGGACAATGGGTAAGAACGGGCTTCTGGGTATGTACTGTAGTACGGGTTCGCTTCGATTGAGCACGTATAGAGATAGTTAGTTAGTTGTACGGGTTTGGGGGAGACCACGAACCGACGAACCCTCGTCGACGCCACTTGTTTCATATTTCCCGGAGATTTTACCTCTTCTTGCCCCCTTTCTTTGTCACGAAATAAGCTGACTTAAAGCCACAGCTGTAAGAACCGGGGAGGAAAGAGGAAAAGGCCTTGGTCTGGTCTGGCCTGGCCTCGGTAGTACATACACCGTTTAGACTTGCCGTTTGTTTACTCTACTTGCAGTACGTGGATAGCAGGAACATGCAGGACCCATCCTTTTCTATCTAAGACAACTACTGTACTTTTTTTCATGGTGAGTATAGCAATAGATAGGACGTCTCAGCCTCAGAAGAATTAAGATTGGAGGACCCCCTCCGATTAGTCCCATCTCGGATCTATCTAGAATACACGTGTACGTACACTAAACAAGGGCAAGTGGACACGAACGAAAAACCCCGTCCCTTTCCGTTTTGGTACGCCGATCAACTTAGGTAATATGTGACCCCTCTTAGGAGAATAATAACAGTACCACGGCTTCGATACAAGCACCTCCCTAGTCTAGCGTATACCCGGGCAAGGGTTGGGAGTATCCCAGATCCCCGGACAAACAAGCCCCAAAGAATACAATAATACCGTGACATAATGCGTGAGTCGGATGCGAACTCATTCTGTATCCGGTCAATTCTTAAGAACCCTGTCCTAGCAAGCAAACAAGGGAACCTCAACTCTGTCTGCAAGAGGTAACCAACGACCGTTGTATGCGGCGTTTGCCTGGACTACGGTGGGGGCCGGTTACCGTAATAGGAAAATAAGCCTGGAGGTCTGCCTCGACCGCGATCGTGGCGCTGGTAAAATTTCTCTGCCGTCGGCGCTTCTCGGCAGTCATTCCACGGGTCTTCTGCATGTGATCATGATGCTTACACGCAAGGAACTACGTATTTTCTTTTTCCTTCTCAGCTATCTTTTGACAGTTGGAAGAGAGATCACAGTATAAGGTTAGATATCTTACCCCCTTTGCGTTAGATAAATGAATCATGACGTCTTGAAAATGATAGGATTCGCACCCCAGAGTCAGTCAGTCAGTCATAGAAACTGTAAAGCAAAGACAGGATAGAGTTCCACCCTTAAATGTCATGATCTTGCGCGCCGCCCCCTCGTCGGAGCTGCTCATCACGCTACACCAACGTCCTGCAGGTCATCGCAAGCGAGGGTATTAATTTACCTACCCCATGGATATAAGATCTTCTGCATGGATCACAATGGATAAAACCTCTCATCATATGCAAGGCTAATCCCGGTTATAAGAGGTGCTGTATAACATCAGGGGAAATGCGCTAAACTCGCACCGTCAGCATCACATCTTGCAACTTGCCTACAGTAAGTACCTCGTAGCTCGGTGATTTGAAGCATTGCTCGAGTGACAGTTGTACATAATAGTACCTCCTTCGCTTATCGGTGGCTCTATAGCGTAGAGAATCTATTCATAGTAGTGGACATAGACCCTTCTGACGCCAGCCGATAGGATGTGTCCAATTGCTCAGCCAGAGAGAATATATCATAGTCAGCGTCAAAAGGAGACAGATTGGGATGTGAGATTACTGTAGTACATGACGTGACGTATATAGGATGAATAACGGTATGCTTGAAATAAATGAAATTGATGGCGGGGAGAGCCAGAATAATAGGCAACACGGGGCACAAGACAGGGCATCTCGCGACATCTGACCTGCAAGAGGAAATAAAAATATTTTTATCAAGAGGGGGGGGGGGGGACCTTGCAGCGTTACCAAACGAGGCATTTGATGGTATCTTCTAAGCTCGCGTGAGGAGCCTGCCTTCTAACAGAAAGAACTCTTAGTGTTTCCTGAAATAAGACGACACTGTAAAAGGCGCTAGTATCGAAAAAGACGCAGATACTGACCCGTACTGCTTGCTGTCCAGGGCAGCTGGGTAGCGACGCAGCCAAGGATGAGCCTCATGCAGAATGCGGAATATCGACAGATTTGGACCACTGTTTTGAGACATTCTAGCCCGCCTGGGTTAAGGTCGAATGCTTTCAGCTAATACGGTACAGTCCATTTTCCAAACATCCAAGGGATGGATATTAGGGTATAAGTAGCGAAGTCATCGGTTTCGTCATAGAAGTTCCCACACCAACATTCGCACCTACTTTTGCTTGCGCAGTTGAATGTCACCTGTCGGTCAATTCACGTGCACGTGGGTTATTAGGCCGTGTTCCGTTCTCTCCCAGCCACTAGCCATCCCGTGGTCGTTGTTGGTTCGGCCGATACTACCGTTGTGCATCTAGCGAACCGTCGGCTCACTTGAAGCCCCGCGCGGTCCAACGATGTGGGACGATCGACGAAATCTCCGTAGACACCCGCATGGGAAGAGTCGAGAACGTGATAGAACTTCAGCCACAAACATCTGGTCAAGGGGCCTCGAAGGATAATCTTAGAAAGCCGCTGTTCCATGCAAAGCTCGGTCCTTGTATGCAATTGTACATAGAAGCTTCCTATTTTATGTATTGGCTTCGCTCTATTAAGGTTCTCCATGGCACAGCACTTATACTTAGTACGCTAATTGCGTAGGAACTGTCAAGTATGCCGCTCGAAAGAAAGCCAAAGCGTCCGCTATCCCTTAACCTCTCACCCAGCATGCCAAGTGGTTGTAGCTGGTGTACTGAGCGCAAGTAAGGCTGTTTTCTGCAAAAACCGTCAGATCAGCTCGATACATACTGTACGACGGGCACATACGCTTCGACCCACGCGACCTGTTTGCGGAAACTCCCCCTTTAGGTTAATAAACTACGCACTCGGGTGAAAAAGCAAGTAAATTCTGGCGCGGTCATCTGAAAGAAGTAAACGTATGAAACGAGGAATTCAAAAGTCCAAATGCGTCGCGTGAGGCTTTTGACGTTGCACGGACAAGGTCCCGCAAGACCAGGAGCTGGGGGGACTACAGGCTCATAACATTATGGGCGGCTAACGTAGGTAGCGTACATTCTACCGTTCTGAGGATGAGGTCAGATGGCAGTTGGCCGAGCAGAGGTGCCCCCTGCTTGATAACCGGGTTATCTTCTTTGCAAGTGACCGCCTGATGTATCCTGCAGTACTCGGGGGTCGGCCACAGTAAGTACCTACTTAAGTAGAGAGAATCGGAAGTCCGAAAGCGAGTCTTAATCTGGAATTGTTTTTGCCGGATCGAAACGACATGTTATCTAAGGTCGATGACTGGAAGTCTAAGCATTAGTCTCTCAAATATGGTGTGGTTGTCTGCAGGATGGTCGATCCCTTTCCTCGTGCTTGGACGTATCTAGGCCACTACTATATGGTGTATCGAGCCCAAGATCTGGCCTATCGTACTTGGAGCATTAGGCTGGGGTGGTGGCTGACGGGATGCAACATGGTTAGTATTAGCTTATTAACTGAGTCTAGGCGGCGTTCCTATTTGGCGTTGACTCACATTTCCCTATAACGGCGCTCCAAACTAAGAGGTCTCCAAACCAACCAGGTGGAGTTGAGCCATGGCCCTGCCTACTGTACTGTAGTGTACTTAGTAGGTAGTGTACCACGGAAAGTTGTAATACGCATTGCGATACCTGGGCAGGGATGGCCAACCAATGCCCGGTGTGCTGTACCCATCCTCCTAACGAGGAACATTCAGAGTGCGATTATGTAAACACAATGATTCGTCGATATTGTCCCATCCGATGATAACACAACACTTGCTACAATCTTTCTGGTTATCTCCTGCCTGTTGCGCGACAACGACGTTAGTAAGAGTCAGTAATTGTGATGTCGGCACCCTCAGAGCAACAGTAAGTCTTCAACCCAGCTCGCATACGGAAGTGGGCAGATGTGAGATGCGGTCGCGACACATTCAAGCTTCTTACAAGTCGAAATCCAGGCAAATACTAAGTGATACAAGACGATTCCCGACAAAGCTCTAAAGACTTCAGGGTACAGAGGTGATTATCGTGATTCGGTAACCCTAAATGTGTGCGTGATGGGCAAGTTAGGTTCGTCTGTGTGTACGGCCGGGGGCGTTACTGATAGCATTTTAGGTCTCTCGGTCTTGGCCCACTGCGGAAGAGCATACGACGTACAGTAGTGTACAGGGCGTCCGGTAGGATGACAGAATTGGACGAATGCTATGTTGGCATTGTTTCAGAATTGGCTTAATCAGGCAAGTAGGCGATAGCTGAGGGCGCTAGGACCACTTGACCACTAGCTGCAGCATTTCAAGTACACAAAGGTACTGCTGCACTGCGATAGCCTGTGCCCACAGTACCAAGTACACTATATACTTACATGATTACCAGCACGGTCACGGCTAGAAACGACGCTTACAAGTACATAAGAGCGCCGAGAATGCCTGCCTACTAGGTAGCTACCTACTGTAGGTGAGCATGTATGCTGCAGGCCTCATTTGGCGAATGGCAAGGTACTGGAAGTGTAGTGCATAGGACTCAGTTTGGTTACTACAGTACTGCGCTTTAGAATCTATTTTTTTTTAAGACTGTGTATTATGAGGCACTGGCTAGCTCCGGTACTTTATTGTACAGTAGTCGGTTGTGGTCACTAAAAGTAGGGCAAATTTGTTTAAATAAACAGTTCACAAGCCCCTGTGGCTTAGACAAGCACTTTCTACTGTATGTACTGTACAGTATACCCAGGTACTTAATGTGGAGTATAGCGGTGCCTGGCCATACTCCGATGAGTGTACATCGCACAAGCGCTACCGATGCAATACCACATACACGCATTATTTACCTCTTAATGCTGTCATCATCTCCTCGCCCAAGGTTAGGCGCTGCTACAGAAGCTTACACTCTGAACTAAGTATTACCCACTTGTATCAACTGACTGACCACGTTTACGATGAAACTGACTGTTCTGACAGTTGGCCATTTATTCAATTTTTATCTCTATATAGGTAGGTAGATAGATAGGTAAGTTCCTGTTCTAATACCTCGATCATAGAATACCTACACTAGATCTTGAGGTAAGCCACCCATTGCGTCACTATTTATGCATACTCTTTTCGGCTTTGCAACAGCAGCTCAGGTAGAACCTGGAAGACGGGGCAACTCAGAAGACTCGGATGGATATGGCCGACCACGGTACTATACTTCATATTCAGCTCATGCGCAGTGCAGCACAGGATATGCAACACCATCCAGCCCCTCCCTCGAGCGACACGAGAAGACTGCCCAGGACATACATATATTATTTCCCTTCATCAGCAACTAGCGCCGACGCTTAAGCACGGTGGCCGAGGCCGACTCACTACTTGAAGATCGGCTACCGCACAAGGACTGCTGGTAGATGAGCACGCCCGCACCATTTTATTTGTTCCCTTTCGGATTACAGTGCAACACTCTTCAGCTCTTTCTACCTCTGCTTTTATCAAAACGTCTCTATGGCCGAGCGATCTGCGCCGTCATGTCACTGCTATAAGCATCAGCCAAGCACTCTTATCCCTTGCGAATCTACGCCGCAGTATCCGGCCCGGTTGCCTAGACAAGGGCGGTCAGCTAGTGTACCACTAAGTAGGTATCCTCGCTTTGATCGAACTTTGTCTTCCGTCACGGGGTTGTGTAGTACGGTAGTGGATTTGGACTTATTCAGGCGGCAACCCCAACCTAAGTATTATCTTGTCAACAAAGACGGATATGGACGTGCAAGTAGTAGTAAAGTAACGCGTCATGTGTAGTATTCATTGTAGCCCTCGTGCGTGCATTCCATCTGCCTGCCGGGCGTTAATGTAGCAATAATAGAATTTCCTAGACCACCCGGTACAGGAGATAAGGCAATTCAGATATCGGTGTCTGCACGTCTATACTTCGTATTTGAAGGAGTCAATGATAACCCGAAGCTCAAGCATCCCGAAACACTCTTATCACTCAGTGTAGATCCTGCTGCCTACGATTACATAGCGCTCATTAGGCCACTAAAATCCGACGGTGTAGTATGCCAAAGCAAATCAACATACGGATCAGATGACATCCATTGTAGGGAAGCTAGGCAATGAATATTGTATTCGATAGTCACCCCGAGATTCTCGCCTCGCGGCTTCACAAACGGACCTAGCCGCCTTAGACTAGGTAAAAGCTACCCAGGTAGTTCCGCAACCTGCTTGTGAGGTAAAAAGCACGTCATCAGCCATCAGTATGGGATATAGCGATGATTAGTTATTTTCGTATAGCGACTGAGAGATCACCCAAAATGGAGTTGAGAGTTGGCCGGTTCTATTATTAGAAGCAATACCTTGCAGCTAACTTTCCCTGACGAGGACTCCAAGTTCTACGAACATGGCCTACAGTGCAAATTATTGACAGAGACCATATATATCACTATAACTTATATAGTGGATTTAACGGGGTTGGTCCCCGGGCCGGGCCATGCCCAGCTACCTAGAATCACACCTACGGCTCCAGCTACAACAATGTACCCAGACGGAGGTCTGTAGAATAACACGGTCATGGTTAGAGACAAGCACATGCTATGGTGCCTTAGGTACCTACATGTGGCCAAGTGCTGTCGAGAAGAATCGTGAAAGTCGACATGCAGGTAGCACTTATTAAATGTGGTGATATGCATTCCTGCCGTAGTCCTTCATTCGAAACACTAATTTCAACAATCCTAGTTTTCCCACATGGCTTGCTTGGGCGGCTTAGTCGAAACGACTACACTAAGTGTGACGGAGCCGACTTGCCTAATCCGGTTCCGATCCGAGTCACACAGACATACAAGTATACAAAGGCACATCCACTACGATTCCAAGTTCTGTTGTCCAACGCGGAACCAGCAGCCCAAGTCTAAGCTACTGTACCGTCAGATGCGGCATGTCACCAGGTGGAGGCGGACAGGCCTGATAATCTGAGGCATCGTACATATAGATACCCAAGTACCCGAGATCAGCGATCGGGACCGACTCTCCTCAAATCAAGAACCACTGTACATCATAAGCCATTGTGACTGGACGAGCTGTCATGATGGCAATATGGTTGGCATCGCTGCACCGTCACATCCCATCCAACCAACCACCTTTGGCTCTCTCATTGCCTCGATACCTATCGATTCATGTCACTCGACGTGTCACAATGATACGGTATAGGTATTGAGATATCAGATAACCATCGGAGGAAGACGGCTGCGTATGAAGTCTAGCTCTATACAGCATAGTTACCCAGGTTGGTTTCACTGGCAGCACTTATAGTACGTAGTTGCACACGTTCGATACAGCAACACTAGATAGTAACGCTTCCAAACGTCCGAAAACCGCATCTCGTTCGTTGTTACAGCCAATAGGTTTCGAACATCCAAAGCGGCCCACCCTATCCGGCCACGCCGGTGTCCGCTTCCAACAGAGCTGGCTGCTGGGGCAATGATCACGGCTACCTGGTGCCATCGAATTAATATCGTGACCCAACAGCGTTCACATTTACTCAACAAGATATACATAGTAGGCAGACTTCGAGTGCTTCAATCCTCCTTCTTTACCGTATGTTTATATGACCAGTAGTACATTTGATATCTCTAGTCTACTTCCGTCCTACGTCCTACATCCCTTTGATGGAGTTGTCTCAAGCAATCCGTATCGTCCAAATGCCCTCGCAACGAGAGAAACACCTATTTCGCGTACAGTTGACAACATCCAGCCATCCTACTAACATGCATATATACTATGCATGCACTAACCAGGTGGTTGACATCAACGGAAGTTACGGCACAGTATCCCCCATACTGTAAGGACATTGTAGGCCTGTGGAAAAGTAACCTTCTCCACGACTCAGCCACCTCACCCGCACCAGCACGGCCTCTCCAGGCTATACCTACTATGTACGTAAGTAGAGTCCTCTCTCGTGTGAGAGCCCCAGCCCAGACATCCTCACTCATTGCATTCTGCATGTCTAACCCTAGCCCTTGTGCTATTCCTAAACTTTCGCAATAGCATGCCGTACATTTCCCAAAGTAACAACGTGCATGCGTGGGTATTGCCCTTCTGTCTCATCCTGTCTTGGACCGGGAACTGCTAGTAAGACGACAGCTTCATCTGTGGTAGTGTATGACTCGACTGCCAACACAAGATCAAACATCAAACGATGCTGACCACGACAGCTGGTGGATCTTTTCCCTGCTCTCCTACTGAATTAAATGAAAGAAAAGAAAATGCTCGACGTTGCAGGTCGTCGTCATCTTCTTCAATATTCTTCACTATTTTGCATTATACATGAGACTCTCTCAGCTCTTCGACTCTTCGACTCTTTCCACATCTGCTCCACCCTGTTCTCTTACATGGTACATCTTGCAACCGTTCAGGTTTTCTTGAATAGCGCAGTGACTTCTCATCCACACTCGACTCCACTTATACTTATTCGACTTATTCAAGCAAGCAAAGCAAGCGTCTTTAGTACACAGGAGCCGCCTCGGCAATACTCGCACACCCCCTTCTTCACCGACCCCCCTCCCGCTGGCTGATTCGCCCGCTTCTCTCGCAACGCACCAGTCCTTCAATGTTGTCCTTTCACTGTTGAGGGATCGGCCCTGCACCTATCCCCGGTCAGCCTGCGCGCCTTTCTTAGCTTGCAGCCGTCGAAACTGGGTAGCGTCGAAAAGGGGGGCCCACGAAGCGAAAAGAATCAAGACCGACCTCAGACACGCCAACCCATCGTCGGGGGTCACGCACCCTGGCCGTGTCCGGTCGCCCCCGGAACCCTGAACAACAACAATAACAAGGAGGCCAGGGACAGCACCAACCTCACCTGGTCCCGTCATCGACAGGCTATCCACCGCAGCCTTGTCGTTGCAGGGGTGAGCAGCGAAGTTCCCCGCCTAGATAGTAGTCTGTCCCCTCTTCCGGCACGTCTTGCCTTCGTGCATCTTTGGTCTGCCTGCTCTGGTCTACTTAGTACTCGGACTAGCACTGTCAAGCCACACTTTGTTGTCGTCTGCGATGCCGTACAGTATAGTATTTTGTCGTCTACACGTACCGGCCCATTTCTTCCCGAGTCTTGTAATTTTTCTCTCCCTCCCTCTCTCACACGGCAGCACTCGTGTCTGTTCGCATCTCGCCTTTGCGCTCGATACCGCGTGGCTTCGCTCGGTGGATTGACTCTTCCTGTCTCTTCTCTTCGCTAGTGTAAGTAGCAGAGACGGCCTGTTCTGTCCGGGACCCATCTCGGACTTGCATTTGCATGTCTCACACGCTCTTGCCAACACCAGGAGCCCTCGCACGTTTCCTTCTTCACTATTGACTGATCTGATCTTCAAATTTGGTCGCTGCGGCTCTGGTGCCAGCTCTCCGTCGGCTGCACCGCTTCCAATCAAAGCCTAGCCATCGACGACTCCACATGTCCATTCGAGAACGTTTTTTTCCCTACCTACTTTCCATTTTGGGCATTGCCTAAATCGGCTGCAAGTCAAAGGATCTGCACCCAGTAGAGGGCCATTTGCCGTGCCGTTCGCTCCCAGGCTCTACTAAGTACAGTGCTGTATTTCGCTTGCCCTTCCCGAAAAGTAGGACTGCCTGTCTGCCTACTACTACTGGATACTACACACCTGCCTGCTCTCTGCAGCACGTCCCCTCCTCCCAGCGTCCTCCCCCCCCCCGGCGCCGTTCTCGACCGGTGCCGCGCCAGCGCCTGCCCAGC
Organism: Xylaria acuta; assembly: GCA_022495125.1. Classification (NCBI taxonomy): domain Eukaryota; kingdom Fungi; phylum Ascomycota; class Sordariomycetes; order Xylariales; family Xylariaceae; genus Xylaria; species Xylaria acuta. Next base: position 357,395 of record MU383120.1, on the reverse strand, counting down.
TTGGAACGCCCAGATACCACCTCATATCGAAACCCGTCACGACATCGTCTGTCAGCTAATACTTTCCCTGAAATTAGTTAACTTGTGCCCATGCGTGTGGCACCGATCTCCAGATGAGGCTGGTCTTAATGACCCAACTATATCATAAGCCCCGACTGCTTCCTTCCCACCACTAAGCTGGCCGCCCTCTCCAGCTTTCTTATGCAAAGGTTGTTATTGCTGCTACTTCCATGTGCTTTGCTTTTTTTTTTCCTCCTCCCTATTTCCGAAAGGCCAGAATGTCGTCCTGCCAAACCTCTTAGCTTGCCGTCGCTCCGTCTTTCGAGATGATGCTCACCATGAACCAGCCCATCCCTTACGGCTACCGGCCAATCCATGACTTACCGACACCACCTCGATCTTCGCCCCCCGTGACGATCTTGGACACTTCGCAAAAGGCACTTGAGCAGCAGCAAAGTCCGCCCACTAAGCCCATGTCGGCACCTCATCGTGGCCTGCCACTACCGGCAGCCATGACACTAACCCAACCACCGCCGCCACATGGTCCACCTCACCCACCGGCACCCAGCTCAGTAATGCAAGCTCAGGCACCGCCAGCTCCATCTCCGCATAGCCAAAGTCTTGGCCCGTTGCCTCCGCCGCCTCAATGGCAAGGTTCGGAGGATTCCATGAGAAGTTGGTTGTTGGCTAAAGCTGAGGAAGAAAGGAGGAAGCAGGAAGAGGAAAGGACACGGCAGGAATCCTTACGCCTGGAGCAGAGAAGAATCGAGCACGATATACTTCGTACATCGCTTGAGCGTGGCATTCCGCCCTCTATGATACCCGTGGTTTTCGCAGGTTTGAGTGGTGGTCATCTATCTCAGGCTACTTTAGAATGGGTTCAACAATTTTTACCGTTACCACATCATGCTCAGATCCCATCAGCCCAAGGACAAATGTCTCCCGGACATAGACGGGATTCCCAACAGTACGGCTCTTACGCTGGATCTGCCGGTGTTCCACCAACTCCTGGATCTGCCGCTGGGACACAAGCAGGTTTTGTTCCTTACCAAGGCCCGGGCTCGCCGACGAGGGCCAGAGCACACACGATCAGCGGCCTCGGGAGCGCGGCTGGCCGCCCGTTAGGAGGCTTGGGTAGCTCAGCACTACCACGGTTGAGCACAGGCGGCGAGGGTATCGGTGGGCCTTCTCATGCATCACACACCGCTACCCAGCAGCAGCAGCCGCCGCCGCCGCCGCCGCCACAACAACAGCAACAAGGAGCTGTAGCCCAACAAGAAACGCAGTCTCCCGGAATATACTTCCACCACTGGCAGCCTCCAACGTCAAATGTGAGCGCTAGCCAGCAAGCAGCCTCATCCGGTTCGTCCAAGTCTAAAACCAGCAAGTAAAAGGTTTGTCTGGCTAATGCTACTCTGGTTAAAATTAGTAGATTCGCCTAAGAAGCGTAAAGCAACGGGGCCACAACATTCCGTTCCCCCACCGAGCCAACGGCGGTCAAGGTCTCCGACTTTTGGACAGCAAGCTGGCACATCTGTGTTGTCAAATCCACCACCAGGCCGCCGGCGAGGTCACTCACGCCAGAGAAGCGATATTTCTGCATATCGCTCCACAGGTCGCAACCGGGTAGAGTCATTTGGACCACATGGGGGATTTTCTCCGGGCGTTGGAGTCCCGGTTGTGGGCACATCGAGAGAAACTACGTTTGCCGAGCCGTACCAGCAACCGCGAGGCAGCCATTCGGTTTCATCCATGTTATCGGATCAGCCGTCTTCCCGGTTTCCTCCCGATGTGAGACCCTCAGGGCAGCAATTAGAGGGCGAACAGCATTCACGCGCATCTTCCGAGGAAAGAGGACGCGGAGCTCACCCGCCGCCACCGCCGCCACCGCCTCCCCCTCATTCGACGCCTCGCGAGCGTACCATTGACTAGCAACCATCGCTTACTCTATGCTACGGTCAAACGAAAGCACGAGTCCATGCGTCCTACGAGATGATATATTCAGTTGGCCAAGTGGCCGCACATAGTGCATTACCCGTCTAAAGAGACCCTGGTAGCAAAAAAAAACCGACTATCATGATACAGCAGTTCGGGACTGTCTATAACATAGCAGTGCTAGATTCGGACATGGATAAGTCTACGCACAACCTTTTCACTTCTTCGTGGCGACACGTCCACATGTCTTAAAAAAAATTGCATATTGGGCTCAGTATCCCACTATCACCAAAAGCATCAATTAGGGGCAACTAAGGGATATGGCGTTTCGGTCAACGGCAGCATGGTACTGGCCTAGCATTGCGTGTACTCTAGGATAGATAGCTCAAAAGGGGGGGATACTGATTGTATATACTAGGATCCTAGGACAACCAAAGATCTCGCGAATCGTTCTGTTACAAAGTGGAACGATTGATTGAATGAGAAAGGACCTAAATTCCTCGATATCCTCTCCCAGCCACTACGGTCGTTGTGAGGTAATCCTGCACCACCTACTAGTATTACTGCAGTAGTCGTGGCCAGCTTAGAGCAGACACATCTATGGGCGGTCTACATATATTAGACTAAGCCAAAAACACTCTTATTAACCATTTCTAGATCAAGACCATCGGATATTTTATGATTTGTCAGAGATCTATCCAAGACGTTTGCGATCCTGGGCGGTGGGAGATCTCCCCTTGGCAGCCAGAGCACTCCAATTCGGACCCTGGCGTCACAACGCGCTCCCACATCCATACCAGGGTCGAGAATGACGTGACCAGAGTAGGGCTGCCACCCCCGGTGAAGGGTTCCGTTATGATTGGCCGACTGGGATATGCTCAGTGCGCACAGGTGAGACCCCTCGTGTCAGCTCGCTGTCCCGTCTATAAAGCGCATATTATAGGCCAAGCTGTACCGAAGACAGGGTCGTTTCAAGTCAAAAGGCAACGGCGTCTTGTACTTGTTCTTGCTTCATGACTCCAAACTCGAAACGAATAACGCTGCAAGTGGGTTTGCTCGTAACAGACGCGGGAGTTGTATCGTGCAGACCTCCACTAATACCCTAGCCGTCGCCCGCTACTCCCAGCAATCCACATAGAGAATAGGCGCAGGTGAAGAGACGAGGAAGTAAAGAGGTGACGCTACGCGGACGGCCCATCGCGATACCAAGAGACAGATACCTTGAGGACGAGCGATACTTGTAGTGGTAAGTAGAATTGGGGATAAAATTGCGACCTTGCAGGGGTCGACTGGATATTCTGCAGCATGGGTCTTCTGTTTTCAACTCAATATCCGCGCGCCAGACGGCTCACAAGGTCGACTGTGATTCGTCCCCCGCCGCTCGAACCGCCGCTGGTGCATTGGAAGACAGATTAGCAACTATAGTGACGCCTGTTCCGGGAGAGATCGGCAGAGATGAAAGCAGCCGACGAAGGGGGTAATTAAATCGTTACGCGAAGAGAAAGAGGCGCTCTGGCGTTCCTTAAACCTCGGGATGAGCCGAGCAGTAGCAATGCTACAACTCCCACAGAAGGACTCTTCTGTCTGTCTGCATGCATGCGACACTGCGCTCCAACGCTGCCTGACTTTCAACGGCTGCCGAAACAGGTCGGAGTACAGAAGAACCGCGCAACAATGGGACTAGTGTACGCCTCCTACTTGGTTTTGGCCGTTTACGATAGGTCAGCAAGCCACTCGAGAGGAAACGCCACCTGCCACTGACGCTATGTCGTGTAGATGCTCGTGCGTCTTGCATGGATGATTGTTGTTGTTCTTGTTGTTGTTGCTGCCGAGATGTGGCGTAAAAGCAGAAGTCCCCGACAACCACAACAATGAAAGTGACGATGTCCGTTGGTCCATCTGGGATGCAACAAGGCCACCGTGCGACCGCCCATGGGCCTATATGTTACCCGTTTTGTTTGCTTTTGCAGCGAGACGACGGCGGCGTGCATTCAGACAGCGAGCGGCGATCGTCTCTTCCCGGGCTTGGCTCTCTCTGGAGGGTCTCCGGGATCGCCTTCCTCTCTGTTCAGTCGACAAGCAGGCCAGGATATGACACGACATGGCATGGTATAGTATGGTCGTACTGTCTCTTTGGGAAGAACGGCTCTCCCCTTCCCGTCCAGGAAGAGGCCCGTCTGCTGTGCGTCTACTATGTAAGTACGTCGCATTTAGCAGCCCGCTGGGGGAGGGAGGGAGGGTCTGGTATGGAGACGGGACAGCTCGTCACAAGTTGTTCGTGCCCCTATTGGCGCAGGCGACATATGCACGATGACCGGCATTCTGCTTCACAGTCTGCGCCTTCAGATAAACAAGACACACGGACTCTACCCCGGGCTCTTTTGTCTGCTGTGCTCTCGCGTTTCTGGAGGGGCTCTTGTGACCCTTTCCCCCCAGTTTGCCGCCTAGGGTTACAGTCCAGTCACGCTGGCGATTTCAGATCACCGTAAGTCGCGGGATCGACGCGTCTCGAGACGCATCCTGCAGATTGGACCGGGTTTTATTTATAGCATCGCGTCTGTGAGCAACCATTCGCCCTTCCTTCCCCTCTTTATCGGTCGCTTTTTTCCTCTTTGGTTTTTTGGGTTTCCTTTTAACCTCGTCAACTACGAAGACGGCCTGTCTGACCGAGGGGAAAAACACCACTCGGCCAACTCATGCCCAGACTTCGCGCGAGCAGGCAACGACCACAGCATAGAGGGCAACTACTGGGCAGTCCCGTACTGTACGAGGCACAGCATTAGCTGGCGTGATGTGGGTGGGTGTATGCGCCCAAGCGTATGCAAATACGGCTCGCAGCTTTCGCAGGCCTTTTGATTTATTTATTAAAGATAAAATAAAAATCATTCATAGACGGACGCTCCCCCCGGGTGTTTCAGCGCTTCCCCACAAACGCAACACGTGTTGAGATCCATTTGACTCCTGACAACACAATAATTGCATCAACATCAACTGCCGGCGTTGGCAAAGGCTATTTTCCATTTGAAGAATTAGTGTATCGTATGGCGGAAGCAGGCATCAATAATGATTATCATGAGGACGTACCAGTGTAATGGATTTTTGTCTGCTGATTGCTTCGTTGCCTCGCGAATGCAAGAGGCGCCGGCAAGCAGCACCATGCTCTTGGCTTCGTTGGACTAACTCCTACCTTGGCAATTTCTTAAACGAAGACCCTGAAGACCCTTGAAGAAGATCCTATACCCTACGGCTATACTTCTTTTAATCATAGTAGCTTCGTTGTAAGATGCCCGATCCCGGACAAGCAAGACAGCACCGAATGTGCAACAGCTACACCATGGGACTGGGACTTTTACAGAATTCGGCCGTGTTAGACTGCATGTTGCAAGCCTGTATCATAACTCGTGTACTCTGAGTAAACGGCTCTACGCACCACGTTATCATTGCTACTTGTTGAGTGAGACAACTCACGTTCGGGAAGAGATTGCATCTATATTAGATTCTGCTTGTCCTCGAGCATAGTCTGCTTAGTCTCGTATCTCAGTGCTTTGCATTGATCAAGTACTGTACTCGTCACCATGGCCGGTGAGTTGACGCATCTCGTGGGCATCTCGTGACGTGTCCAGGCTGTAGGTACGACACGGGTGGCAACTTTGATTGCCGTAAGCACCGACGAATATCTATCTACTTGAGAATCGGACGACTAACTCTGTGCATCTTAATTAAGCATGGCTTTTACCCATATCCTCGCATAGTATTCTGACAACCTACGGCAGCCGTACCCGCCCATTCAACCTCAAGTCCAAGGCGTTCTGTCATGACTCGGGGTGTATATGTATGTATAGCAAGTCGTTCATAACGTGTATGCCAAATATGCACGGATGACATGGCTGAAGCCGATTCGTAGCACGTATTGCGGACTGGCGGTGAAATCGTTCGATTATTCTAGTAATTCCTGGTCTACGGCAGCCAGTCCTTGCATATGGAGGCTTGTTCTTTTTCATTGTCCAAGGCAGAAGGCGATCCATCTGCACAACGCCACCAGGCAACGCAGTTCGTCCATACCGAGACCCGTCTAGCGGAAGACCGATCCACGGGCTTGGACTTCAAATGCTCCTTCGCTGTCCGAACCCTGAAATCTCTCCTCCATGAACATTCTGCCTTGCCTCCGCTTACGCTTCTCTCCTCTCATCGCTTCCCTTCTACCTCGCGTCACCTGTCTGCGCTGACAGCATTTAGCCCCAGCAAAGTCATGCCAGCCGCCAAGGCCATTATCGGATTCATCATCCTTGCCTACTGGGTGGCTGGGCTGACCTACGACCCTTTTCCTAGCGTCGTCTAACTCTATATACTCGGTTTTTTCTGGGGTGTCAATCCCAGCCTCCCGGTCGGCTCCGTGCTCCAGCAGTAGAACCATCCTCTCGTAGCTAGTGTGTAATACGGCGATCGTCAGGCGTATTCCAATAGGGTCTGCAGGCGTTAATCTTGGTAAGGTACTGCAGGCTGGCGTTTTCTAGAGTTCCTGTGCGATCACCGTGTGGATAGGTGACTTGTTGAGTATGCACAAGGCTACAACATCAAGTCGACCTTTGTGTTCATTTTGGACGGGATATGCAAGTAAGGTCAGAAGACCGGACCGCAGCTTGACCAGGGAACTTTGTTCCCGGCATTGCCCAGAGACCCCCGATATTACTTACAGTGCCCATGATCCCCTCGCGGCTTACATTCTCGATAAATAGGCACAATGCTGCTTCGTTGATTCCTCGTGCTCTGTAATACCCGTTGCCTTGCAATGGATAACGAAAACCTCGCGAACGTGTCAGGACGAACTAGCAAGACCACCATAACGCGCACTCGTAGCCTCTCGCGCCACAGAAATCCGAGATAGCCCAGCTTCTATAAACCGGTATGCAGCCTCTGGAAACTTACGTTTCAACGCCCAACGCGAGGGGGCGCGGATCTTGAAGACCATTGATATAAGTATTAGCCCCATGCGGAAGGGTTCGTTAGTCGCTTATTCTTCCATTTGCTCGACGTATCCCCGTAGACTAGTGTAAACATCGCTATTGTGACGTCCAAAGTTCCGCTGAGTGAATCTTCTCGAGCCGACAACAGCGCCAATTCCGTTTCTTTCTGTAATCAAGTGTTCTGTTCCTTGACGATTAACACTAGTCCTGCTTGCTATTGTCTTCCATGTGGCACAAAGGCGCATTCAACCGCCGACGACCGACAAAGAATATGTCTAAAAGCTACCTGTTCCAATAATGCCAAGCTGTATGAAGATAGTAGTATATAAGTTTGTTGCTGGTATTCATCATCACCGATAAATTATCAAGTTTGTCAGCAGAGCTCGCTCGATTTAAACTCCTTTCCTGCAACGCAACACTACGCAACCCTTTCTCTAACTTGCCTTACTCTTACCAATTACCGATTTTCCCCTGAACGCGCGAATATGTGTAAGATTATTTGCAAAGTCTTGTATAGCTGTGGGCATACAGAACCTTGGGTACAGCCCCGCGCTTGCCAGTTCGATGCTGAAGGCCATCTTAAGCCGGGCGCGAAAGACCCTCTTTGCCTTCTTTGGGGCCATTGCTGGGACTTCGGCAGGGTAAGGGAGATAAATATCTCCGATGGCATGCTGTGTAGCGCCTGCTACGTTGACAAACTCAAAGTGAAGATCACGGATGAAAATGTCAGAAAGAAAGCGATTGAGAAAGCCAAATCGAATGCGGCCCGTTCCTCCAAAAGTGCACGGAAATGCACCGAAGAGGCTGAGAAGCGCTCTCGTCTTCAAGAGCTGCCTCTCTCGTATATCGAGAAAGTAACGGGCGTTGCCTTAAAGCGTCTTGATCTCGCTTTTGCCGATGCGCAGATGGAGGCCCATCATTTTGGAGAGCTGCTTCAGGTCGTGATAGGTTTGCCATTCTTAAACAAGGACCAACTTGTCGGCAAATTCGCGGGCAAGGTCGAGGAGAACTTTGGACCGAAAGAGGTGAAAGACTTCTATAAGCTCTCGATCAAACACCGGAACTTCGGGGACTCTTTTCGAAAGGGTCTAAAGAAGCCCGATGTCCTTGATGAGCCAGAGAAATCTGTAAAGCCAGTACCGACATGGGTACCGGGTAAGCGTAGCCTAGTATTTAACTAATACCTACCCGCACTCCTTCAATTCCACAGAGCTGAAGACCGGCTCTTTCACTGACACATCGCATGGCGCGCCTGCTCAGGCCTGGAATTGAAATGTTACGATCCTACACAAACGAGACGCGTTGAGCACAATTGATTTGGATCTGATTCTGTCAAGATTATTTCCCAAGTATACTATGATAATAAAGATAACATTGTCCTCCTCGTAAAACTGCCCTGGCAAGTGAGAAGTACAAAAGAACGCAGCTTTATGTTGAATGAGATTCTAATTGATATGATTTACAAACTTGTAGTATCCATAGCTCTATCAACCGCTATTAATGAACCTATATCATGTCCCGCCCCTCTTTCATTCATATGTAGCTCGCACTATAAATTACCATTAGAAACCACTCTCTCTACGTTTTCAGAATCCCTCCAGGACAGCCAACAGAATAATAGCGGCAGGGAAGGACCTGCGTCTCTAGAATATCAAAGAGGCCACAAGCCATTAAAGGTAGGATTGACTACCATCTATGTAATACGTACGTATGACCAGTTACAATGGCTTTCTTCATTGTTCGGCTCCCACGGTAGATCTTCATGCCAGGGGTGGTGCCATGGATGGGACAGCGAATTCACCTATTACTTGTTAGCATCCTGCTATCTGCTTCTGTTTTAAAGCAAGATGCCGCCTCTCGATTGCTTATTGAACTAACTGTGGCCAATATTTGGGAGGCTTTTTCCTAAATACGGGACTCCGTTCAAGGCCATTAGTGAGGTGTTGCTACATAAATTACACATGATATGTCATATGTGTAAGGGAAGTAAAGCGATCCCCTATAGCAGCATAATTGTCACTGTTAATGTTAAATTTCGGTGAAAGGGTGAAAGATAAAGTAACCATGAGCAAGAATGCGGCATATTGGACACAGTGCTTCAATTAGATAACTCTCATGACTTCCCCAATCCTATATCTCCGATATCCGGGTTCGCATTGGAGCCATCTGTGTATATTTTCTTAAGCTCATCAGGATGCTATGTATAAGTGACACAAGCCATGGATACCAGACGAGCACTCGCCCTTCCGGTAACTTGAGCGTATTTTTGGATTTTACAAATCCTGGTGCCTCATCGTGCATTCACTGCCCAAAGCCAACACCAGAGGAACAAGCAGAGGAACAGGCCAAAGAGACACAAGAGAAAAATCAACCAACGACCAAACTAAATGAATTTGTATATCAAAGCGAACCTAGATTGTGTGAACGGTTAATGCATCTGCGAGGTTGAGTCACTATACAGGATGGAATGAGTCTGTAGCTAGGTTCGCGTCCAGGCGTTTGAATCCAATTAATATGTATATGTAATAGACCTTCTATAACTTGAGCTGGTCGTTAGGGTCGGGCTCCCTGACTGCAGGTGAGTATTTATATCAAAAAAAAAAAAAGTGCTAAGAAGACTAATGATATCGTCCATAGCAATGAACATCCGCGGTGCAATTCCGTTATTTTGTCATTGAAGTGTTGCCAGTTAAGCGTTTCCATTCGGCCATGTCCACCCAGTTTTAGCGATCACGCATCTACAACAGTTACAAGTGGCGGGCATTTGATGATAGTGACTCTGAAGTTTATGTGCAATTGAAAATTATAAACTATAAATACGTGAAGAGAAATAAGTGTCATTTTCTTTCGAGCCCCCATTCCCCAAATTCCGTGACACCTGACACCTCCGCAAGCAGTTGCTCTTAAAAACCCGCCTTAACCACATTGATATATCCCTTACGTGGCAGGGTTGATGAGATCGAAAACACGGTGGCCGACGGCGTTGTAGCCGGGCACGAACTACAAAGACGTCAGTATATACACCCTCATTGCGAGGCCGAGGCCAGTGCGAGAGGCGATCACTTACAGCAGTTCCGAAGGGCTCGACGATGGTGTTGTAGGTACCCTCGGGCTTGGTCCTGGCAAGCCAGACCCAGGTCTCGTTGGTGCCGAACCCGATGTCGCTGGCGTCCAGGCCCTTGAGCACGCTGTTGTACTGGGCCTCGGGGATCAGGGGGTCGCGGGAGCCGGGGTTGTCGAAGCTGATGCTCTTGAGGATCCACTGGACGTCGTTGTTCTTGCCCACCTGGAGGCCGGGCGACCCGTGCAGGGCGATTCCGTCGTACACCTTCTCCAGCCGCACCGGGTCCCAGTTCTTGGCATCCCTGTGGCCCTTGATGAACTTGACGGCGCCCAGAGCACCGTCGATCTCGAAACGCATGTCACTGTTTGATCCGGATTAGGATGCTGTGCGGACGGGGAAAGATCGGGGCCGAGTCGGTCACTTACGGAGAGATCCAGGGAGAGTTGGGGGTCACTACGGTGTTCTTGATTAGTTTCTATATGGTTCGTCAATGTGAATTGCAAGAGCTCTTACTGTCCCAGCCGAGGTCGTGGAGGATGGTGGAAACGGCGTGCAGTTCCATGTCAACGGTGGCCCTCAGTGTCTTGTTGGCATTGATGGCAGCGGCACCGAGGAGCCAGGTTCGCATAGAGTGCTTGCGCAGGTAAGGGGTGAAGTTCTTGATTACGTTCCTGGCATCACGGACGATCTGGGTGTCAACAACCTCAACACCGTAAAGGTTGGTGGTAGGGAGTCTGGTAGGGTAATGGCCGGGCGTGCAGCTGGCGGTGACCGCAAGAGCCAGTGCAGTGACGGTGTTGAGGAACTTCATTTTGAAAGTGACGAAATGTACAGACGAAGCAGATCGAAGCGAAGAAGGAATCAAGGGAGCTGAAGAAGAAAGTAAAGCACGATGGTGGTAGTGAGGATAGAGTTGACATCGTGAGCTCAACCGAACGTATATATATTCATTTAATGTCTATATCCAAAGGCCCCTGATATATCTCCATTGTCTAAGTTAGGTATGCTGACTGGGAGCTGTCTCCGAATAGCCTTGGGTGTCCCAAGATTTGGTATCCCTGGAATGCCAAATAGCGAGATTAGTCCAGATGGTACACAAATGCGTCGTATCACGGCTTGCCACCAGATTGCCGGGAATGGATATTTGAAAAACCAAAAGCCCTGATTGTCAGAGCTAACTTGCCAAGTGATTTGATTTGGAAAAAAATGAGCTGGATGGACGAGGCGGCGCTCTGGAATAGGTCAACGACAACAAAAGTGTTCAAGTGAGGCTTGGGCTTGGCTACCCAGAGTCTACACTTGCAATTCGCATTGCGGCTTAGGTAAGTCTATTAATAACGACCGCTTCTAGAATTATAGACCTGCAACACGGCACAGCTGCTTCGGGACCCAATCAGAAGAACAGACGTTGGCGGGGAGGATTATACGAGCCCTTAATCTGGGCGCTACCGTTCTCGGAGAATTCCGTATCCCATAAGCGGTGTTGGTATACATAGATATAATGGAGTATACTAATATCACCACGCCGCGCGAATGCAGTAAAAAAGAAATCATGCCGTTCTTGGCCTCGAAAGACGAACGAACGCCGCACCCACTCGAGTGAGCGAGTCTGAGGCACATGAAAGTTCGATATAGTGCCTACTCCAAATGCAAGGGAGACACGGTTGATGGCACCATCTCATATTTGGAAACCGAATGATCAATTAGGCAGTAGCATTGAAACAAAGTCACATCATTATTCGAGTCTTACTAGTCATCCTGTGCTGTTACCCCAACGAGCAGGGCAAGCAGCGAATAGCCAGCCCCAACCCCAGCCTAATGTGTACTGTACCAAGCAAATGTTCTAGAACAGCCACTTCTAGTACTACCGCGAAACATGGGCCATGCCGGCGACGTGGCGCTGGGATCTTCCGGATCAACTTCCACTCGCATCGAGTTCACAGAAGAACAGTAATGATTTGTATACTGGCCGGCCGACCATTGTTTATGTCACTGGGAGACAACATCGATGGCTAATCTACCACGAATCTCACACCCGTCGTTAGAAGACTAATAGTTGCGTGAGAGCATGCGCCTGCTCAGTTGTAGAGTCTCTAGCTAGAGGCATGACCCTCGATCATCAGACTTGGCGGCATCTTGTGTTCACCCGGTATTCGGGTGACTGAGCAGCTTAACGACAATCGTACTCGAGAGCTTAGAGAACACACACATACACACACGATCGCTCTAGGCTACTAGTTGAATGGATGCCCGAGGACTTGGAAGTCATGATGTTGTTGGCGCCCGAAAGAGTCAGCAACTGGTTCTATACCTCTCCAGGGCCCAAGAATGATGGTTAGGTTCTGTCATATGCCGGATCAATCTGGAGGGGGTCGGCATGGATACGTCTGTGGCTTGAGAACAATCAGATCTTGATCAATCAGTAATTTGTAGAATCTTACTGTAGCTTGATGTGACGAGCTTAGAAGTGTAAGTAATCTGTTACTTCATTCTCGGTCGATATCCCGGGGCAGATCTGGAAATGATGTCGGCGAATAACCAATGAGGTGTGGCCATGGCCAGGTATGCTTTCGTCTGTGCGTCGGTAATTCATTCGGCTTCAATGCTGTCAATGCTGTCAATGCCATCAAGATGCAGGGCGATGGCTCCTAAATATCATTAAATGTCTACACCGCCAATAGCGTATCAGCCTTAACATCTATCGTAAACTGTCGTCGTTGATGGTCTGGATGTGGATGATGATGATGATGATGATGATGAGATGATGATGATATGAGATGGAGGTGGGTTCAAATGCCCCCGTAGTCTAGTGCAGGCCTAATGCGACTACTTACAGCGATCAGGCTCCGGCTGGCACCGGCAACTCAGTACCATATTGCCGTAGTACACCGTAGAAGGTTGTTAACTCCACTGTACTATGTACGTAGAATTGCCTACAAGTAGCTAACACCAATTAGATAAGCAGCGGATATCGCATTACTTTGTCCTCTACCTACAATTGAAGGGGTGATTACCCACATGGTAGTTAGTGTAGCTAATAATAAAAAACTGGGCCAAGCAAGTTAACACCAAATGTAGAAGGTTATTTGGGGGCAGCGAAGAGAATTTTACCGGCTTCTACCCCGGTTTTGTTCGATACACAGTGTACAGTACAGTACAGTACCTAGGTACCGTAATTGAGCAGCGTTACGACCACCAGCAGCTATTTTTGGGACAGCTACAACGAGGGAGTTGCGGGGCAGGTGATCCGATTACCAGATGATGATTTGTGCTACATGCACTAACTTAGTATGTACTGGAAAACATTCCTCTTCGGTATGCCGTACGATTCGTCCACATATCATCAATAGTAACGACGCCTCGTCTTGGCTCTACAAGTGCAGTAGAGAGCCACTTTCTCGCGCTGCATTATGTAATATGCAGATTCGTCTCTCCTTGGCGCAACCTGAACTATCAAACCTTCCTGTCAAACGGATGGATGACACGAACGCGCCACCAAGCCACCGACTTTCCTCACGTCATTCTCCCTCGCTTGCTTATCCACCGGTGGGATTCCGCCCTTCGGCTGCTTGCTGAGACTTGGTCGTCAAGGATGGCGCCAGCCTCCGCCATTTCGCAAGGCCATTGTCGGCCCCTGAATCTCATTAGTCGAGTCTGTGCTCCCGCCTCGTGCCAGCCGAGACTCGGGAAGCCAAGCAAATCATGCGTGTGGCGGGACCGTATTGGGTTGATAAGTCGGTCCGGCAACTCTGGTCCCGCGGGAAGAGCCGCGAGATAGGTGGTCGTTCCTACATACTTATTGACACTATTGACAGGTCAGGTAACCAGGTAGGCGGCGGCTGCTTGGTCCTTGGGTCGTCCCCTAGTGCAGTACAGTACATCCGGAGGCTCGGCAAATTCCACAAACTATGCAAATTTTTACACCACGGGACCGACTGTTTGCTATCCAAATTGTTTGTTGGAAGTATAGTGTAGTACTGGTAGGTCAAGGAGTCACCATATGTAGGTACTGTACAAAGAGCACAAGGCATCCCGTCGTGTATATATATACACGTCTTCCCACCTCTCTCACACATGGTCAACTAGCTGACCAGGTTAGTATACTCATATATACCTTCCATTTCACCACAAATATCGCGGTCTCCTGCACATTGTAAAAGAACCATACATGCATGTTATTGGTAAAGTACAGTACAGTACGTACCAGTCCGTTGCCGACGACTTCAGATCCCGGGTCCCAGGAAACGTCGATATGCACCCGCGCTGCACGCTGCCAACAAGCCAAGGATATGAGGTCCTTAGTAGGTTTAGCTTAGCACGATGGACCTGAGTGCCCAACCACATCGAGCGTAGATGTAATCTAATCTACTCGTAGGCACGGGTATGCCTCTGTGTGAGTGGTCCATCCAGTCCCCGCCCCTGATTGTCTATCCCCGCTTTCGAGCTTCAAATCAAGGATATATCTGACGATCGCGCAATGTACTTACAGACGCCCACGGCGTACAGTGCAGTGTTATCCGGTAGTGCAAGTACCTAGGTATGATGTAGCCTGTAGTGTAGGTGAAGGGATGAGAATTCTTTGCCGGGGGTTGGGGTCTGCGGCATTTCTCGGGGGGCGGCAGGATGTGATACGGTTTTCATTGCTATACATACACCAAGCTTGTTTTTTTTTGGTGTGTAGATAGACTGATAGATAGATATATGCTTAGATCGGGTCGATTTCTTTCGCCAAGCATGTCTTCCGTCCCCGACCCGGCCGTCATCCCGGCCCCCGAGGCCCAAGATCCCAAGAGGCCGCGGGTAGATCCAGACATTTCCGATCCCGGCGCGTCAGAACACGGCCTCGTCACCCCCGTCCTGGCCTCTGCCGACGTCCCGGAGACCACCAAGTGGGAGATATGGTCGTGGTATGCCTTCTACATCGGCGCCAACGGCCTCGCACTGTTCAACTTCGGTCCGACGGCCTTCCAGAACCTCCTGTCGCAGGCCGCGCCCGAGGACACGGGGCTCCTCCGCTTCGCCGGCCGCGACCGCAACGTCAACAGCATCGTGCTCCTCACCAACGGCGTCAGCTTCGCCATCCAGGCCGCGCTCTTCATCATCATCGGCTCGTACGCCGACTTCGGCTCCGGCCGCCGCTGGATCCTGGTCTTCTGGTCCATCGTCGCCTTCGGCATCGGCTTCGCCTGGCTTGGCGTGCACGTGCCGTCGCGGTGGGAGGCCGGCGTGGGCCTGTACATCGTCGGCCTCATCTGCTACCAGCTCACCCTGACCTACTGGACGGCGGCCTTC
Organism: Xylaria acuta; assembly: GCA_022495125.1. Classification (NCBI taxonomy): domain Eukaryota; kingdom Fungi; phylum Ascomycota; class Sordariomycetes; order Xylariales; family Xylariaceae; genus Xylaria; species Xylaria acuta. The sequence continues at coordinate 342,140 of MU383120.1, read as the reverse complement.
CCGTCGCTGGCGCGGAACACGCCGCACCTCAAGGAAGCCGCGCGCGCATATGCCGAGGGCGAGATCAGCCAGGCCGACTACGATCGCCAAGACGAGATGGAGCGCAGCCGGCTCAGCAACACGGCCTTCTGCATCCAGAGCCTCGGCGAGGTCGTCATCCTCGCCATCATCGTCGGCATCCTGTTTGGCCTGGACGTGAACGCGAGCACCGAGGCCAACAACTGGGGTCTGAGCGTCCTCATCGCCTTCGCCACCGCCGTCTGGCTCGTCCTGTCGATCCCCTGGTTCCTGATAGAGAAGAAGCGTCCCGGGCTCAAGATCCCGCCGGGCATGAACATCATCAGCGTCGGCTTCTGGCAGCTGATGCAGGCCCTGACGAAGATCTGGCATCTCAAGCAGAGCTTGATCTATCTCGTCGGATACTTCCTGCTCGGCGACTCCCTCAACACGACCGTGACCGTCATCGCCACCCTGCAGAATGAAGTGGTCGCGTACGACACATTGACGCTTACCTACCTCCTCATCGTAGGGATCGTAGCGCAAGCCGTGGGGATCGCCGTCTACTGGTGGCTCCAGAAGCGCTACCAGATAAGCGCCAAGATGATGTTCAACATCGTCATGGTAGGAATCATCCTCCTCGACGGCTGGGGCATGATAGGCAACTGGACCGACAACTTCGGGTTCCACCACGTCTGGGAGATCTGGCTGTACCAGGCCTTCTACGGCCTTTTCGTGTGCCAGTGGTACTCGTACTCGCAGATCATCATCTCCTCCGTCACGCCGCGCGGCCACGAGTTCTTGTTCTTCTCCCTGTTCACCATCGTCGGCAAGACGTCCTCGTTTATCGGCCCGTTTGTCAGCAGCGCCATCATCGATGCGTCGCCGGGCCACAATAACAACAGCGCTCCCTTCTACTTCCTTTTCGCGCTTACTGTGGTCAGTGCGACTGGTCTCTGGCTCTTTTTGGACCTGGATAAGAGCGCGAGAGAACAAGAGGCCTTTCTAGCACAAGAAAAGGCGAGAATGGCGGCGTTGGATAGCGAATGATGGCAGCGTGGATGGTTGGTCTTTCTGAATTCCTTGGCATAGAATACATGGTCACATAGAAGGGTGGCGTGCTTATCACAGCATGGATTGGTTTTGTCTTGGCTTGGTTTGATACCCATGGCTTTCTTAGCTCGGAATTTTATATTCAAGGTCGAATTTGGGGACACCATTTGCCAGCGGTTTTGGCAATAGTGAAGGGCGAGTGAACAGATCTTAATAACTACCTTATGCATCGCTAGCCAATATCGCACCACATGTCAAGGGAATGTGCTAACGATATCTAATCTTTTATATAGGAGCCGTTATTCGATTAGGGCGGAATGGTCATGCTGATACGTGAGCTGAAAATAAGCAACACCGCGTTGCTCCGAATATCCGAAGAACTTGAGATTTTATTGATGCTAATAGTTAACGTTATCCCTTACATCCATCAATCCACCCAACGACTGCCTTGAAATTCGCCTGAGTCAAACTATTTTCTTCGATAAAAGTAGGGTTGCTTATTAGGTACGGGCTGTCTAGTTCAAGTAATGCAGAGGTTCTCGGCCGCGTATAATCTCAGTCAACAGCTTGTGGGTGCGCAGAATTGGTAAGCAAATCAAGCATACGCTGAAGCGGAGACGCCAAGGAGTAATCATGGTATCTCTTCAAGGTCTATTGCAGAGATACCTGTCATAGTAATTTATTTTTCGGCAGTTTGAACATCGTCCCATTTCAGTTTTGTGTGTTTCTCCTGCAGTTGTCTTTCTAACTCGCCACCGTCTGGAAGATAATGAGCAATGGTCAGTGCGTGGATGATCCAGGCTTTGCTTAGTTCATCCTCATGGACGCCAAATAGATCAACACCATGGTTGAAGGCTGTAATGATGATCCATTCTAGTTCCATAGGCGGGAAATGCTTCTTGTTCTATACATAGTGTTAGCAGCTAAAGCAGATAGTGTCTTCATTGCGTTGGTGAACATGCATTTGCCAGTTGTTTGACCATCGTAGAGATCTCCTTCAACAGATTCAAGGGAATTTTGTGTTCCATCGGGAGGGTGGCTTTAAGTAGGCAACGCATATACTTAGCCAGCTTTTCATTACCAAAATTCTCAAGATTCCAGATCTGGTTGATAAGTTCACGCATTGTTTGATATAGAACTAGTGCAATAAAAGTTAGTTAATATCGAAAGCGGAGGGGTGTGACAAGTATCTTACCTTGCGCTGGAACAGATTGGCATCTCAGGATGCAATCCGCCATGGCTTGGTAAGCTAAGAGACTCTGTCCTGGTTGGGCCCTGAGGATAATGCCTTTGAGGTCGCCCTATGACTTCAGACAAGTGGCTCCTTCGAACTCGAAGACTAACAGCGTCGAAAGCTTGGTTTGGAGATCCCCTCGTGAAGCTTCATCGAGCGCATCAAATCTTGATTCCAATGCTTCGTGAAAGCGTTTCACATGGCTCCGCATGTTGAGATAATCTTGGAGTCGTGATTCAGTGTTGTCTTCGGAGCGCGCCAGGGCGAGGAGCGCGGTAGCCGCCATAAAGTTGCAAAACATGCCGCGTAGAGAATTATCAGCGGCCACATGGGCCGGAATGTCCGGTGGATAGCTCGATACAATAGAGAGACAGCACTCTAACATAGCAATGACATGGCGTGCTTCCCAGACCATTGTGTTTTCCAGGCCAAGGTTGTAAGCATTCTTGCAAAACCAGTCCAATTCTTCGATTTCAAATAGCTTGTCCTTTTTACTATCCCGGCGCTCTTTTTGTATCTCATCAGCAGCTGTATGAATTGTCAGGCTTGCTATGGACCGAATTCCAGGCATGCGACTTACCGGCCTTGAAAATATTGCAAAGATCCTCTACTAACGTTTCTTTATCTCTGCTAGCCTCTTCCCCGTCATTTAGCACTGATACTTCAAGACGTATCAGGACCCGCAATAGTGCTGGGAGGTGAATAGAGTTCGAAGAATGGAACCGGTGCTTGAGAACTATATGTTGTAATGCTTTGATCGTAGTAATCTTGTCTTGTGCTTGTTGCGCCTCGAGACAGCATGCATATAAGTACTGAGAATCAGAAGACGAAGCCTCGCTGATTTGTTCAAGGCATCTCAATGCACTATCCGCATCTTGTTGTTTTAAAGCGACCTTGAAAGCCAAATAGGCGGTCATTGGTTCCTTCAGTGTGACATCGTTCATTGCTCGCAGGATATCGCCGGCGGTAGACAGGTCATTTAGCTGAATGGCGCAGAGCAACAACTTCCTAGGCTTTTGTCAGAGTCACATTGCGCGAGTATTGAAACTCATTCGAAATGGACACTAACCTGGCCATTTTGCTTACATTCGACGGACCAGACTGCTCCAGAGCTGGATGCAAAGCTAGATTATACCATTTTGCAGCCGGATGAAATTCTTCCTGGCTAAACTCGGCGTCCGCCTTTTTCCAAATTAACTACTTGAACGTTAGCCTAGGAAATGGCTCTAATGCACAGATGTGACAAACTGTGTGAATTCCCACTGCGGCATTGACCGATAGTGGCTTGCCTATGTTGGGTAAGACCTTGTCTAGCACTGTTTCGAGACCTTGGATGGACTCAAGTGAACCATCGCGAGTTGCCATATGGCTGCGCAAAATAATAGCTTTGTCAATCCACTGTTCTTGCTGGCTAGTAAGTATGCAGGTCATGAAGAAATCGTCAAGAACCGAGATGGCGGCTAAGTGGTTCCTCTCGTCAAGTTTTCGAATATGGTGGACCAGTAGCTTAAAATATGATTCGGACATATCTACGGTTCTCATCATACGTCGTAGGATGTCTGAATATGCCTTGCTATCGAAAATCTCGGCTGGAGAGCGGAGCAAGACCTCGGTCCGAAAGAGGAGGACGATGAGCTTGTCACCCAGTTCGCTTTCAATGTAGGCAATATGGTTTTCGGCGCGGCTCATATAGTCGGGGCTCCCTATATCTAGGTAGACTTGGATCAGTGCCTGGGAAATCGCCAATCTTAGCTCGATAGCATCTCTAGACAATTGGCCAATTTCCTGTGTGCTGATTAGCTCGTACGCCCTCTCTAGCCACTTGCTAGCCAAAACGAAGTTTTTCTGCAGCGCTAGACCTCTGCCGATCTCAAATAGAGCATCGGCAACTTGTTCCGCTGATACAGTGTCAATCTTTGGTATTAGTTTCTCCAGGCTGCCGTAGACATGTTCAGCGACGTCCATGCGGTCTTCTTTCCAGGCCTAGGACAAATCAGTCAAAGCGTGGAAACTCGTATTGGAGGGGCACTTGCCAGCACGATACGAAGCGTGGAGTATTCGGCCCCAAACTGGCTGCATATATGTGACCTATCTTCCGGTGGCGAGCCCTGTGGAGGCTGCAGCAGTCCGTTGTATTCGACGGCTTTCTGCAGCGCCCAAAGGCCAAATTCAAGCTCATCGTTGGCTATGTAGAGTGAGCAAGGGACCAATTCCTGGTTCCGTTCTGGCCTACTTGTCACTTACCAATGCATGATCGACCAGTCTTTATGGCGAGGCGCTCGAGGTGGACGATGATCCTTTGGGAATTGTCGTCGCTTCGTCGCGCTAGGGCCAGCATCAAGAAGGACAATAGTCGAACAAGACAGAAAAACCTGTTTCTTGCAGGTGGCGCATTGTCATCTTCACGTCGCTTCTCCCGCGTACACCAATTCCAGAGGGCAAGGCCAGCAGCGCTCAATTGGTTGTGGTGTTCGGCGCTTAGGGACCGAGAACCGTGTGTCTTGAGAGTTCGTATGTGGCCCTCTACCTCGCTGTTTAGCTCCTGGAATCTCGAATCGGTTGCTTCGTCGAAGGACTGGGTGCGGAGGCTGCTGGATAAATCTTGGGAGATCAGCGCGAGCCTAATCAAATAGAAGATGATGGCCTCACATACGGACGACGGCATCGACGAATTGACCCTTTTTTGTAGTAGATGAAGTATTGGAATATTCCATGATAGCGGACTACCACCTCATGCCAATCGACGAGTATACTCGGCATCAACAAGGAGATGAGGGAAGAATTCGCCTGCCAAGTGGTAGATAGTCTTGGAGCGGCCAGTTATACCGGCACCCTCGTTTGATCACGACACAAATGGCATCAATCAAGTCGGTCAATGGATGTTTGCAGCGTAATCGGGTGTGATTGAGATGGGGCATAGCAATGGGGTAACGGCCTACCTACCTGCCTAGTATGCTCAGCGTTTCGGAATCCTCCTGCCAATTGTACTGCGTACCTAAGTAAGTACCTAAGTAGTATGCCTGCCTGTTGGTTCTTGTGACTGGTGCCTGTCTAGATACGGCGCCATATGACCTGTATGAATCGAGGAAAGTGCCCCGTTGTGCAGAGTTTCGGGTGTCCTCCCCCCTATAGGAGTGGCATGGTCCTGCTCCTTCCTATATTAAACCCTCTGCCCCAACATTTCCACATGTATTCATGTTATCTTGGAGATACTTACAAGCTCCTACCTATGTGTGTAAGTACGCGGGTTACTACTTCTACCTTAAGCCCTATCTCAGATCGGATTGGCGGGTGACCCTTATTGTGTTGGCCAGGAGAGAAATAAAGCGGACGTGATCGAGCTTCTGTTCTGGGCGGTTCAACTACTATTACCTAGGTACTAGTGACGACAAAAGTTACAGTATGCCAGCCCTAGGTACGTTGTCTCCCGTACATATCGTGAATTCGGTAACTACGAGCATCGGACCAGATGAGTACTACGTGAATGTCTCTGCGGCCAAAATTGTTGGAGGTCATGACACCGGCGGCACTAGCAAACGCGACAATTGAGGTTTCGGACGTCTATGGAATGGCAATATCGCAACTGTCACTGCTATCGGATTGAACTCCGCTGTCTTGCATTTCTGATAGCTGCCTTTTATTCTATTGTGATCAAGTATTGCTATGCCATACACTGGTCCAACAAGCAGCGAGGGCTCTCACACGTTGGAAGGGTCGTGCGGTAGAAAATTGCCTACAATGAGGCTGGGTCTGCTCCGATTGTCGCCAGTAATCAGTAATCGTTCAGGCTGGGCAGGCTCTGCGTTTGCACTCACATCTTATGTTCATCTCTGCGTATCATAAATGAGAAACAGCAATTGACAGTGGGATCGTTGGAGCGGTCGTCGGGGTTCTTCAGCGCGCAGGCTGTTAGGAGTGTATCGTGTGCTGGGTCAAATGCAATGGTGCCAAACTCTTCCCAATACCGGACGAGCGAGTCTTCCGTCATAACCTCATGTAGCGAGATTTTGCCCTAGCCAGCGTGTTGTTAGCGCCATCGGGCACGACAATTGTGTACCTGACTTACGTCCCGTAACCTCTCTACGGGCACGTGAATGAGCTCCGCCATCTCCTTGTTACCCCTGAATATTTCCCCCGACCTCCTCCAGCAGCAAGCCGGGACAGCCATCGACGCAAATACACGATCGTACTCCATGAGCGTTTTTTCAAACCACATCTCGACGTAAACGAGTTCCATATCCGTAAGCCCTTGCACCTTCTCGCGGAATTTGGGACGGAAGCGATCAAGTTGCCGCAGGATCTTCTGTTTCGACGCCGGAGCGATGTGCCCGTCCATGTAGTTGGAGAGCCGTGCGTATCCCTTGATATAGTTGAAAGGTTTGAGTAGGCCGGCGTCGTACTTGGCTTTCAAAACTCGTTGCATACGTGCTTCGGGCGTGTCGTTACCTGACGGATCTGCAGCTTGAAGGTAGAATTCCCTAGTCTTGTCTGCTGGGCCGGCGCTTTTCGGCCGTGGGATCGCGTTCCGGTCCGCATTTGGCGGCAGCATGGACCCCACCTCCATTGCACTCGGTGGTAAGGGGTTGCCTAAGAAGCCAGCCATGTCCGCTTGGCCGGACTGGGACTGCGACTGGTTCCTGTATATTAAATTCTGCTCATCCGTCAAAGATCCACTCTCGTCTAGTAAGCTCGTATTGAGAAAGTCGTTCAGTAAGTTGAACTCGTGAGTGACTTCCTGGGGAAGCATATATTGGGGGTTATAGTGGTGCATGTCGTGGAATTGATTTTGTGCAGTCAACCATGCATCAGAAAAACCGGCCACTGCGAGGTCAGCCTACGATATAGACGATTGTAAAGGGGCTCTATGGGACTGACATTGGTTCATATTGCTACCAGACGTACCAGCCTGCAGGCCAGAGACCGGGCTCGGTGACACAAGTTGCAGATGGTTGCCTTGGCCAAGTGGGCCAAAGCCTGGCTTGGTCCCCTGGGAAGTGTTGGAATCGAAAGAAGGTGGTACCATCGCATTGGTACTTCGATCTATCGAGTTCCGCGACAACTCAGTTTGGCTGTCTGATTCGTCACGTGCAGCTGCATGATTAGAGCTCTTGGGCTTCTTTGCATCCGGATCCCTGGGTTCATCATGGCAGAGGTGGCCAATGTTGCGCTTGATGCATCTCGTACATGGTCTCTCCTATTCGCTCCCTAGTCAATCTCGGTACACGCACTTGGGAGCAACAGCCCCCAGCCACTGATGCAACGCAGCGAGGAACTGATCTTACATACGAGATCACATGTCATATGCTAGAAGCATTGAGGCAGCCGTCAGTCAAAATATCCCCAAGATAACACAAATGATCAGAAACATCTGAGGGCATCAGCCCAGTCGGCGCGTCACGCGCGATTCACAAAACTGGCATGGAACTGAGCAGCAGGACATGGGATCACGAGGCGAGCGAGTGACAGCATGGGCGCCCTCGCAAAGGCGCAGACACGCGTAGACGTGGAACCAATGGACGCAAGGTGGTGATGGTGCTGAACAAGGTTGCTGGATGAGAACTTACAGATCGGCGGCAGTATACACAGGCTGTAGGAACGCGCGACCAAAATTAGCCCTAGCCCATGCTCATGCGGCGGACAGAAACAGTACGGACAGATACGATGGCGGCGGCGACCGGGGGTGGGGAGAAGACGTCAGGGGAATGAATGGGAGAATTTTGGCAGTATTGCACAGCAGCAGCGTACCATGATTCACCTTGCGCCTCTTTCTAGGGCTCTTATTGGTATTGTCGGTGGGTGTATTGGCGGTACTTGGAGTGTTGTCTTTGGACTTGGCATCGCTGTCGGACCTCTTGTCCTTGGCATGCGAGCCATTGCCGTCCATGGCGACTGACGGGCGTCCTACTCGAGGACAACGCGGATATTCGGGCTTTCACTTCGCACTGGGCTGTTAGGCTCTCATTGGATCGCTAGGTAGTGCAAGAGGGCGTGCAGTTGGTGGGCGTTCGAGAGTGGTAAGTGGCGTTGGACGGCTGTGTGCAGGGCCAAGCAGTAGGTTTGATCAACTGTATTCCGAGAAATGGTGGTCGCCGAGACTAGAGGAGCGGAGAGAGAAAAAGAAAGCCTGGAATATAGAAACTCTGGGTTTGGGGGGCGTGTGTAAGGTGCGCGCGCTCGTGATCGACCAAGGATTTCCCGGCAAGAGAGAGGGAGAAGGGTAGCAATGTCGGCGATGGTACACCATGCACGTGTTATGGAGGCATAGCAACCGTAAATTAATTAATTGATGGGCACCTTACCTCAGGTACCTAGGTAGCAGGTATGTAGGAGGTAGGTAGGTAGGTTAAGATAGGTGCCTAAGTGACCAGATAGATAATTCTCATCTCAACTACACAGCGCCCTGGGAGTTCTGTTCCCCCCTCTCAATAGCAGCCAAGCGACCGAGCTAAATACGCGTTGACGCGCAGGAGCGGACTGCGGTTTGCGATTGCGGATCGCCGACTGCAGATTGCGACAGAGACGATGGTGGAAGGTGGATAACAAGCAATCGATGGCGACGATGTGCGAAAAGACTAGAAATTGGAGAAGGGAGTGGGTAAAAACGGATAACCGCCCGTAGACGGGACCTGTTCCTAATGAAGGGCCTCCGTCTGTAATTATTCCTTCCCACTAACCTTATGCTGGACTAACGGGGGGGCATCTGGAAGGCACTGCCCTGCGTCAGCAGGCAAAGCCGGGCTATCGGAACCTCGAGGACGGCTTTTTGGGAAAGGTTAGGGAATGGAAGCCAAGAATAATAACGGCCTAACAAAGCGTGCTGGAGTGCTAGGCAGGACGCTGGGTATTTGGTATAAGCGAGCCGAGGGCGAGCTTTCGACGACCTTGGGAGCCAGCAGTGGAGTTGTTTCGGCATAGCTGGGCACCTGGGCAAGACCTGGGCATTGAAATCAAGGCGCTAACGTTGGAGGGCGGCTTTGACTGTACGTAAAGTGGCTGCTAGTCCCCCAATTTCCATTCGTCCAGCCCTCAGCTCTCTAACCGCATCGAGCCCTCTGCGCCGGTCGAGACTTTAAACAAAAAAACCGCTTGCTACGCAGCTATCTGCTTTGACTACTTACCTAGGTAGGTGGCATTCGCTCGCTTTGCAATACAATCCCTTTGCTCTCCAAGACATATTCGTCTTTTATGCCAAGAAGCGTTGATATCTTCTCGAAGAGGCCAAGACCATCCATGATGCGGCTCCGTCATTGAAATCCGCTTGGCTCATATCCATCTGCAGGTCCGCCGCACTGACCTCCCTGTTCGAGATACCTGATATATGTCCCGTGTATACGGCTGGACATATATATGAAAATCAACAAGCCAAGCTTCGTTGCCAAGTCTGGTCCTCATCGTCGGGACCAGTCATCTGCAGTTGCATCTGCGCCGTTACTATATCAACATACCTAAGGTATGAAAAGTAGTCCAAGAACTCGACAAGACCATCTTGAACGGTCTCATCGGAATACCGAATCTCGTGACCCATGATGCCATTTCCGTCCTATTATCAGCAAGCAATATACAACAAGCCTCACCGCTTACAAAAGCTAGTTTGACACACCGGCAGACAGATGCCCGATCGACCAAGCGCAGTGGGCTATTTGTTCTGCAGTGTGTGCATTGGGCTCTCGGAGACATCCTCGGCGGCATACGAAGCCTACATGTAAGGCTTGTTGCGTGAGAGTCCCATGCGTATGCCACCCATGCGGTGTGCTTTCGTGATTCCAAGCCAGCTGTGTCTAGAATTCGCTATTGTTAAGCGAATGCTTCTGCTGTATAACTTTACCACGTTCACATCTCTTGGTCCATGAATGCTGCCCAACCGAGAAATCAATGATGCCAGTCGAATGCTTAATTTGCCACAGAGGCTGATCATTTTGTTCTGTATCCAATGAGGTGTTTGGTAATTACATCTGAAACGATCAATCGGAGATTTCTATCTACATCTATCTCGCTTAAGGCGGCAGCGTATGGTCACAACCTCTACTACAATGATATGAAATACGGGGTAACTTCGTGCCGAGGGCTTGAAAGCATAATTCTGACTAACTCATCCGCCCCTTTTTACAGACAGACGGCATCGGTAGGACCTCTAGGACGGGTCTTGGTCAAGTCGGGCCCAGGTGTCCCTCGCACGATGGCGATCGTGGATAGGCTACGAAATAGTCACGACAGACGCCTTGCTAGGCAAGAGATTGCGCAGGTTTTCTTCGAAGCTAAGGCAAAACTCTGTCAGACATTTGATGCTATGTGTTGTCCCTGGTACACGACATCGGTCTCAGCCTTTTATATGCCATTATTCGCTGCGGTGTCCCGGGGAGACACCAGAGGCTGGCTGACTAGCCATCATAAAGGAGTAGCAAAGCCCGTATTCCACACTAGCTGTTACCTCGATCTTCCGGTGCTATGATTATGCTAACATCACATAAAGATCAGAACGTGAGAGTTGGTAAAGATCGGATGATTCAACGCCATGTCGCATTACAATATAACTACACTATATACACACCCAACGGAGCTATGAATATGAGGGTAGCTTGAGAAATTCTGCACGTTATTCCAAAGTTGGAAAGGGAAATTTCGTTGTGCATCGAATGAAGATCAACCGATCGGACCGACTGGATAGTCCTGTATCACTACCGATACAGCTACTCATTTAACCCATGACGGGGAAATTGTAAGGGCAGGTTCAGGCGTATGAGCATTGAGGGCTGACACGATTGGCATAGTCCTCAGATCTCTCTATTTCCTTTTTGTCGTTCCTGAAACTTGACAGCCTCGTGTATATAGAGATCTTAGGGACATGCTCCTTTACGCGCAATGAGACGCATTCAGTAACACAACACGGTCGATACCGGTAACGCTTTGAGGTTGAACGAATTACCTAGAGAAACCTGTGAGAGTGAAATGCGCAGGTATCAAAGAACTCACTACCCAAAACGCTGTTTCATAAGGATTACGAGTATCCAAGGTATCATTAATGAAGCATAACTTGCTGTGCAACTAACAATATACACGTAAACACAGAAACCTCACTTGACTTTCCCCATGATCGTCTCCGGTCCTCGGACGACATCCATCTGCGCCGCTCGAGCCTTGACCGCGTTCAATATACTGCGTTCGAAATCATCTCGGGACCTGAGTACCGCCTCCACCCACGTGATCTGCAAGTCCCAATAACGAGATTTGAAGTCTTGAAACACATCCGGGAGCGCTTCCTTCTCTGCTGTAAGGAGCTGCAGGAAGTATTCAGTGACACGCCAGGTTTGCGTGATAGTGTTGCTGACGTCTGGGTTGGGGATTGCGCGGAAGAACTCGAAGGCTGTTGAGATGTCGTTGAATATCTTGTCCTGGAAAGGGTCGGTGCGCCTGAACTTGGCGCCTTTGTTCCGCACGCACATCAGATACTGGACCAGCAGCTCGTCGGCGAAGATCTCGACGAAGATGTCCACAAGAGAGTAGTGAAGCACCTGTTGATAATCACTGACGTACTCCTCGAACGTGACGATCATCTGCTTCATGGCCATCGTCTCGTACCACCGCGGCGTGAAGAAGGTTGTGATTACCGTCTTAAAATCGACCGATATAACCAATTTGGCAAACTTATTAATGCACCATGTGCTAAAGTCGACGTAGCCATCCCGGAGTAGGCTCATCTCGGATTCTGCGTGCTCCATATATTGTGGGGTAACAAAGGGCTCGAATTTTTGCTTGAAGCCAGAAAGATACGCCAACCGGCCATCTTCCTCGTTATCGTCTATACAGGCCATTTGGTCGTTGGCAGTAGCAACAAGCCAGTCCTGCAGTGCTTGAAAGCCTTCCAGTTCGGATTCCCTATCAGCTTCGTATCTAGCTGCTTCATCTTCGAGCATCCTTTGGAACGTTTGTTGCCGATTACGAAGTCGGAGGAACATGGTATCAATGACACCCTCCGCGACATCCGTCCTCTGTGAGTTCCCGGCAACGTCAATCTGCTCCCGAAGCATGCGCCACATGTCGACCAGGTTCCTAGTACGGAAGTAGCCATACTCGTCTGTATCCAGATTCGAACCTTCGACGTTCCGATCGGCGAAATCGCGTTTCTCCTGGGCGAAAATGCGGTCGATCCATTCGTCAAGGAATTTGATAATCAGTTGTCGGAAATCCTTGACAAGCTCTTGCTCCCGATTGTCAATTACGTGCGGCCTCAGATCGCTTTCTATGAAACCAAGTTTCCTCATTTTCTTATAGTATTTTTCGGGCCAACTGATAATCTCCAGGGTATGTGCCGAGCTCACCTCCGGATCTTCTATCAATTCGGTCAAGAGGTCGTGCATAAGCTGGTGATATATATCGCCCAACGTCTTGAGTATCTTCCACTTCTTGGGCATCAAACGCACCATTCCCTGCTTGACTGCATTTAAGTTGTTGAAGAACCACTTCATCGAGTCGGCAAGTTTCGTCGGATCGTCCAGGAACTTTTCCCTGGCCTCGGCTAATTTCTCTTCGCAGGTTACTCTAATGGCTTTTAAGAACCTGTCCTTGTACCCCCTAACTTTCTTCGCCCCGTCAGTTATGCTCTGGAACCGCGTTGCCATTTCTTTGTGGTCCTTCAGAGCTTCTTGAAGTGCCTCTACCCTCTGATCGCTCTTTTCCTCGGCCTCGACGATTATTGCAAGGCGCACGACAATCCCATCGTCGCCTTCACAGACCAGGTTTATCATGTCTAGTGCAATCATGTCGAAGTGATTGTCGAACCATTCAATCGCATCGTCGAGCCTCGAGAAGTAGTCTTCCAAAGTAGACTGTAAACTCGGGTCTTCAGCCCGTTGTATCTGTTCCATCGCATCGTCGCGGATATTTCGTAGTTGTGTAAGCTCGTAGTGTATTCGTAGCAGATTCGGCATGTTCTTCGTGTCCTGCGCATCCTCCCTCAGCATCATCTCAATTCTGTTCAGGCGATCGTTGAAGGTCTGTAGATTGTCGACCATGGTCTCGACGGCGCCGAAGTTGCGATGGGCTTGCGACACGATGTTTATGCTGGCGAAGTCCTTGATCATATTCTGTGACTCGGAACACAGGGTGTCGATCTTCATCATCTCGTCTCGGATGGCTTGCACCGTCTTCTGCCCATCGGTGAGCCCATTCATGCCACCCTGAGTCGTCTCCAGCTGGTCGCGCAGTCCGACGCGGAGCTGCGAGTCGACGGCCGCTTTCTTACGCGTGAATTCCAGCTTCAGCGCTCCGATCTTGTCGAGCTCGTCGGGATGTCGGAGAAGCTCCGACAGCTTGACCAGCGGGGCATCCATGGTGAGGTCCGGGAGGCACCAGTGCAGCCGTCGTGATATCAGAGCTCATACCATCCTGCAGGCCAATCGTGAAACTGAGGTTCGCACCGCCAGGTCGTGCTATTCGTTGTTGGCCTCTGTCTGTCGTGTGATCAAGGGAGTCTGAAACGAAGTGATGTGCCGGTGGCAGTGTACTAGTTAGATATCGCTGCGGATGAGCACCACACTGTAGCATAAGTGGGTCGCCATCATGTACAATTGGGTGGGCCAGCGGGCGCCTGCCTCCAAGGCCCCGGACCCGCTGTATCTCTTATATTCATATTACTTGATTTACATATCTTTTATGGTTTACTTGCATTATTGATGGTTCTGTGAGGGACCTCGGGAGCTAGGCCTTCGAGGTTCAAGCCTGAATAATTGATCTATTCCGAAACTTTAGCACTGCAAAGGCGTGGTTCATTCGGCCGAGAACCAACAATCTGCCAACGATCGTCGCGCGCCACGTCTGGTACGGTCCAACAGGAGACAAAGCCAAGGTATCTAAGCAACAGCCAAAAGCACATAGCCTCCATGCCCTACTAAAACGCCTGATCAAGATCTTAAGAAATAGTCGCTCTTCATGCGATATCGCTGGCCTTGGAAGGTGTACTGCCCCCCCGCGATTTCACAGTATGTGTGACTTCTCGAGTTACCATGATGACACCGCTTGAGTCCGCCCTATGCAGAAAGTGGTCATTCTGGTTACTGTCATCTATTGTTCCCAGCGCCGTCGCGGTGGTGTGAGTCGTCGACGGGAAGAGGTTTGTGCGGTCGAACTTGGAGGTTTTCGACCGGGTGTACTCTTTTCGATCTCGGCGTTGTAGTGGAATGGCGCCACCGTGTTGGGTGACGTATCTTACCGAGTCGCGTCCTGCTGATAGCCCAAGTGCCGTGCCCAGGTACGGGATCCTCAGGGCTACGAGTCGGAACGATGGGATGCAGGAGCAGATAATAAGAGAGCAGACTTCGACCGCCGACCATATTAAAGCCTCGGCAAGCTAGTCTTTCGTGCCCTGTCAGTCATGTCTGCGTTGTTGGGGCGTCTCTCAAACTTGAAACTCACATGTTTCGTCCATATCAATTGTAATAACATATTTGAGTCGGATGATAGCAATACCCGTCACTCTGGGATAATCACTTAGTATTAAGACCCAGAAATTCACCACCTCCAACTCACAAGAAACCCAATGACAACATCACGCCAATTGTGAACTTTTTGATCAATGGCATCCGAAGTCTCCATGTCATCAAGATCGGCTGCACGAAAAGTATAATATCCGTGCTAAAATTAAACGCGAACTGGATTGGGATATGTCGTCAGCCCGAGCTCGCCACTCTGTTTAAGGATCACTTACCGTGGTGTACCAGAGGGGGTGCAAGTCAAGACAATAGCCGTCCAGATCAGGCATCCATGACCTTCTGATTGGCCTGTATTTTAATATGACGATGAAGCTTTCCTCGATCGCTTGGAACAGTAGAAATGTGATGAGAACTTTATTCAGTATCAAGAGACTTCGGACTGGGAAGAGCCTCAGATAAAGAACGGCGAATGAGGCTTTGGCAGAAGTTATCGCTATGCTATAGTTGATCGAGGTGAGCATTTGAAACTGAGGATAAAGTCAGTTACCGCCAGGAGTGAGAACGTTGTAGGCATCAATACCTTCAAGAATATTGTATAGTCTTGTCGAGAAACGTCGCCGTGGTGGGTACCAAGTCCATATTTCATCACTATGGAAAGTCAGTTTGCATATACAACCAACAGTCTTCTTCACTTACACGCCGCAATGGTCACACATAATAAGATCATTGAGAGTATCCAGCTGAGAATGACCAAGCTAAAAAGATTGTTGGGATTATTATAACTTGTGAATTTGTAGTTCTCGAGGAAGATGTAGAAAACACTAACCATCATCCCATCCAGGAACTTGAGTTCTGCCAAACCGGTCCAAGATTCTTAGAGCTACAATCACTGCCGTCACCGGAATCATGACAATAGCGACGACGAACACTGTCTGCGACACTTCATCCATCGTGTCGGCTCACGACGACCCAATGGGCGCGTTTGATACCTCAGCTTTGACTCTGTTTAATGATGCATACGTCGTATCCGGGGTTCGACAATGCACTGAATCGTGGAAATTTCTATCTCCTAGAGTTCATTTGACCACTTGGACACACACATTGTGTGTGCTAAGAAATCAGTTATTATATGTCCCCTTGTCAGCAGATAGCACGGGGATGTTCTGTCGGCTTAGGTCGACTAGAGACATACCTGTTCGTATGCACTAGACTCGACGTTAGATAATGTTTGCCGAGTCGGAATTGTGCCGTTGGTACACATGGTCTATCTACCGTAGCGTCGCCTTCCAAAATCCCACGAAGTTTACACTAGATTATGCTTGGCTAGCCATCGCCATTTGCTCTCGTTAGTTTATCTTGTTCTATGCTTTTACAAGTTAGCTTGCAGGCTATTCTAATAGAAGAAAACACAACACAAGACATACGAGCATTCATCTTTCGTTGCGTAGGTAGTGTGCCTGGACGAGCGAGAGCCGGATGATGAAGTTCTGATCAAGGGTATTGCGTTGGTTAATCCGAACCTTTCTTGGCGGCATAGCTTCCAAGTAGTCTAAAATCAAGAGTCGTTTGTCTCTCGCTTGACACAATGTCTAGTCTAGCCATGCCAGAGTAAGCAGAGATCTGTTAATTCAACAGCGTATCTTTCCTTGCTAGAAATCGAGCCCAGTGAATAGTAGCGAGAGATGCCGGGAAAGTATTTTCGATCATTCTCGATCGGCCGTTCGGTTTCTGGGATAGTGTATCCTGCCCTTTTCCGCTTTACTTTACATACCGAGGACATATGAAAAATCATGACGTCTAAATTATAAAATTAAGATTAACCTGTCGTCTTATCTGCCTATAGGTAATTTAGACGACGAGTATCGCACGTCCGTTGCGCCGCATTTTAATTGCCTAAACCCGTTTCCACGTGTAGGGGGACCGTAGCGGTTTGTTACGCGTGAATGACTTGCAGTTGACCACGTGAAAAATCCATCACGGTACCTGAAATCACGATCTGGACGGTTCTCCTGAATTAGACGCCCGAAATACTCAAGCCCAATACTAGTGCCTATCGGAGTAGTGCGGTTAACCCACTTCTCCATTCCTATCACAGCTCTACCCCCAGTCCGACCCAAGTAAAGTCAGAAATGAGCCGTTGCCACGGAAATGGGAGTATGTAATTCTTTCCTCACGAGTGATTGTGGCTGACTCCGTGGAATGGATTGTTGGGAGCTTGCGGCCGGGAATAGCAACTGATCTAGACGGAACGTATACTACTTACGTAAGGTAGAATAGTGTGTCTTCTACGAGATGCTAACCCGACCAACAGCCTGCCGCCGGCTGAGTTCGAGTCAGAATCTAGGTACCATCACTTACCCACAAATGATAGTGCACTCGCGTCGCTTAGACTGCGTAGTAGCTGAAGAAAACGTCTCGAACTGGAGCATGACAGTCAACAGCAGTGCGCATCAGTATTTATAGCTATGCCTATAGCCTGGAAATGAAAACCGCCAATACTCACCGAGATCCGCCGGCCTCATGTCCTCCCGTCTTTCTCTAGTTGTTCCCTCCGCTGCTTGTTGTATTCGACGTCCGTGACACCTCAAGGTCCTAGTTGACGAACATTACAGCTCGTGTGCGAGATTACATAGCTGGCCTAACGATGCCGCATATGGACGGCAGCAATAACATGCCAGCTTGCTGCACTCGATATTCCGGATCCATGTTGAAAATCTGCTGCTTTCCCCAGAGATAATGCAGGACCTGGAAGGGTAAACGGGATGACCCATGATTAGCACAGGGGTCTAGATCAGATACTACCCATCCAGTATACGATATCTACATGACTATTTGCGACGGCATTCAAGCTTTGTTGCCCCTTCCGGCTTTTGTATTCGGCTCCATTGCACCACGAGGACGCAATCACACCAATCATAACCGGGATGGAGGGTATCATGCACCTGGGCGTCGGAAGCGCATGCTGCTACCCCTCCATACCCATGTCGCGATAGACTCAAGTACGTATGAAGCGAGGGGGCCATTGGTGTCGTGCAAGACTCGCGTACTGCCGTAAAGACTGAGTGTTCAGGTAGCTACAATAGCATGTGTACACTAGGGCTCTGAAATGAGCGCCAGCTACATGAACAGACCATATCAAGATGTATGTATGTCGCCACCGGGACGTGTTAGTTAAGGGGCACTGCTATTAATAGATCGAAGGATAAGTAATGCCATTTGAAAAAGTATGGGACGAGTGGGAGACGGAACACCATGTCGAGCCGAAATAGAATTGATCTGAACGAACCGATGCTCGGCTTTTTTTTTATTGACCAAGCTGAAAGTGAAATGGTCTATAAAGTACCGTCTGCTCCCGGCACGTGATAAAAATGCGCCAAACGCCAGCTTACCAAACACAGGGAAGGAAATCTAACTCAGTCCAAGAAAGCTTAATTAAGCCTTTAGTCACCCTCCAGTCTCGCGACAGGCGGCGTATCATTCACCTGGATACCGCCGCGCTTCTTCTCGTCCGCGTCCCAGTACGGCAGTCTCCAGCCGCCCTCGTCCTGCGGGACCGAGAGCCACAGCCTCATGAGGTGGCGTCTGGGCATGCCGCTCGCCGGCGGGTAGTCGGCGTAGGCGGTGCGGGCGTGGAGGGTGTGCGAGTTGGCGACGAACTGGATGTCGCCGACCTCGAGGACCATGTGTAGCTTGACGCGCTCGCAGGTGGCCTCGAGGACGTCGGCGGCCTCCTCCTGCGCGGCCGAGAGCGGCGGGATGATGCCGGCGTCCGAGAACCGCCGGAGGCTGCGCACGTAGTACGGATCCCACTTGCAGTAGATGCGCTGCTCGCGCTCCGGGTTCGCCGGGTCCGGCGTCTCCAGGTAGAAGACGGCGCCTCGGATGTACGGCTCCTCGTCGGCGGATATCTCCCCCTTCCGGTCGAAGTACCAGACCGGCTGGGTCAGTAGCTCTGCGATGTCCGGGCGCTCGGTTTGCAAGATGTTCCAGACATGGTGGATCGAGGCGACGTCTGATTCTCCACCAGATTGGGCCCTGGCAAGGCAGAGGAGGCCGACAATGTCGCACTCATCGGCGTGATAAGCCTAGAAAGAGTCAGCTGTTGCTCCGCAGCATGCGTATCATGGGATCTTTCAGTTCCAACTGAGAGAGAATGTTCTTACCTGTCTAGCTGTCGTTTTGTAGATGCGCACCGAATCAATCTTAGTGTCATCTACATAAAGGTTTTGGACATGGCCAAGGATGTGACCGTCTCTCTGTACGCCATCGTTCATTAGTTCTCAATTCTCGTGGTTTGTTACCTGACACGGATGAAGACATTCGTATGGCTGGCCAAGAATATTTTCCCTTGGAAGCCATGGGATGAGTAAATGAATGAGGATAACAACGAACTCACATTCTGCGAGACAGGATAGCCAATGTGCACACCCAAGCCAAAGTACGCAACAGCCGACTTGAAGTTTCCCCATTCATCAACGGGAACACCTTTCTTGAACAGCATGAATCCCTTTCCATTCAGGAGTTCCCGGCGCATGGCAGCCAAGTTGCTCTCCAGACTCGGGAGAGGGAAGTTCTCCTTCGTGATGCCCGTGATCGGGAGGTCGGACGTAATAAAGCCGTCAGCGGCCCGTGAGATCTCCTCGATCTCCGGGGCAGAGAACTGATGGACCCAACGCTCTGGGTTGTTGGCGTAGTCTTCAGGTCGCCATACCGTCGGCCCTTCAATGTGCTTCGGGAAAGCACTGTAGGGGTAGATCTGGTCGTACAATGGGGGATGTTGGCCTAGCTAGTCGTTAGTCGATGCAAGGCGTCTATTATTGCCTCTCTGGACACGCATTGGGTTAGTTATATCTTACCTGATGTCTTGAGCCCGTCGGGAAAGATGGCCGGGTCGACGGTCTTTACCCGTACCTTCAAGCTTTGTGCCGAGTCGGCCGAGGAGCCGGCGTCAAGAGCGATGGGAGCCATAGGGGTATAAATCTACCGGTAACCTTTCTAAGCCTCTTCCAGCGAGGTGGCTAATGACTGAACAAGAGGAAATACAGTGAAGTCATATAGATGAAGAGCACGTGCACCGCAGACAGAACGGGCGAACCTAGCTGTGGCATCTTTCTTATAGGTAATGTGTCAGTCCCCATTTTCTTATCTGATTGATTGTCTGTTTACCTTGTAAATCTGTACCTGGATCTCGCTCCGATCTGTCTCCCGTCTTGGTGGCTTGCAGGTGCGCGGGGAGTACCTGCTTTTGGCGAATATTGCGTGATCATAGCACAATATGGCGAAACCTAATTCGGCGCGATGCTTGATCTACAGGACGCCAATTCACCAATTCTCGCAAATAACAGCAGTACGATATGTCTCGGCCTGCAATTAACTACCGTACCCTCCGGTTGCGTACGGTGGTGCATATCATGTAACTGCAAGGGGCCTGATACCTTGGCTCGCATCCTTTTTATCGCTGTTACATCTGGCTGATTTAGCTTGCGGCGGGATGCGACGCTGGGGGGAGAACATCCTCCACTGATGAGGAGAGGCTTGCTTCACTGTATGTCTTTTTAATAATTGTTTCCTTCCCTCTTCACATGTTTGGCTCGAAATAATAGCCCGCCCGGATTGTACGACGGCTGGACGCACCGAGCTTTGTATAACGAGACCCGTGTTTGGGCGAGGGATGGATGGGTAGATTATGTGAAGTTTGTGTCTAACAACCCGCGGCACAGCATTATCTTACGTTTATGGCTGTCAATAGATATGCTGCCCATGCCGGCTTCGGTCAGATTGATAAGCCAACACATTTTGCCTTGTCTCTTAGCTACAGTATATGCAAAGAGTCAAATGTGACTGCATTCGTTCTTCTATGCAGTGATAGTCCATGTCATGCATACAATCATAAGCCCGACAGTATTCCTTCGTACGGCAGTAACTCCTACTCGCGGAACGGGGCAGTACATAGTGAGATCTTCATTCCATTTTTGGCTCTGATTACTTTGTCCGAAATATTATGCGATCTCCCTGTCAATATGTTCCCCGTGGCCACGATATGTCTAGGGTCCCTTTTCGCCAACGAACAGAATAACGTATGGCTTAACAACATAGGCAAGCAATGCATTAGGGGAGGATCGTAACGTAACGCATTCAGTACTCAGTTAGTGACGCCGCGACAAGCGCCGAAATTGCGGTTGAATGTCACCGAGACGTCGCTGAAGGTGACCAAACACCCCAGTCCCATGGTGTATGCTCGAATGTTCGTATATCTTCGGTAAGTGGTCCCCAACTTTCACCAACTTACTGTGCACAGGATCGCCTGCAGTACCCGAGCCGTCGCTCTTATCATTTGTAATTGTTTCCTTCTGCCCGAGCACTTAGTTAAGCCTTTCACTTCTTGAATAAGTTGGCTTGGGAACCGAAGAATGGGTTCGGCTGGAACGAAGCACGGTCGTGGGGATTCGATTGCAACTCATTCTCGCCAAGCAACCTGTCCTTATCGTCTCCAGAGTCTGCAACGGGCGGCGCGCATTTGATTTCACCGCGGAGTATCTCGATGATCGAGACAATGGGCAGCAATAACATACCAACAGAAAGCAGCTGCCCAAAACTCCACTGCCTCTCGCCACCGTCGCTGAGGTCGACCGGGTGGTTGCCACCAAAGGCGTCGGCGAGTAGAGAGACGCGCACAATGGCGCCGATAGAGATACCCGTCATAAACAGTAGGCCAACAATCTGAATCATCTTATAGAAGCGCTGTGTACGCGAATGGAGATACCACGTCGCGAGCACAAAGATCACTACGTTCCCAGCGATAACGACAATGGTCCCGAAGTACGAGAGGCCGCTATTCCCGGTCGAGGTCTGACCCGTTCCCTCGGTCTCCTTCCAGGCACACGCGATAGGGAACGTGGAGTCATTGATTCTGTTGTTCACGGCTTCCAGAATGTAGATGCCGTATAGCGAACTCAGGACCAGGTTGACGAAGATGAGAAACTGACGCAGCCATCGCAGAACCCAGTCCCGTCGGAAATCGTGGACGAGCGCAAGTAGACTCGCATTGTGCACGGCCATGGACAACAGAGACAGAATCCAGATGATGAAAAAGTGGTACGGCACGATCGAGTCCATCTTGCCTAGCCCCACGCTCTGGATTCCGATGCCTGTTAGGATCTGCTGATCCGAGTATGCATTGAGTAGCTTGCGTCTTAACACGCCGGGTTTCTGCGCCGAGGTGCGCCCGCGCGCCTCCTGGAAAACCAGCGACGCGCTGACTGTAGGAATTCATGTGTTAGAAATCACGGCGACGTATAGAAATTATTGGCCTCATTTTGGGCTGTCGGGAGCATGCGGCAAGGTGTGAGCGCAACATCATTGCTCAACCAGGAAATAAACGACGCCGGAATGCTTACTGGCGAGCGCGATGATAGCGGTGATGATGAACGATAGTAGAACCTACGATGCCACGACGGGCGAGAGGTTAGCGCAGCTGGGGCCCCAGAAATCCCCGGATAGGCTTGCATTAGCCGACGACGTACCCCTATACCCGCCACGCCCGAATCGCTAGAAATAGTGGGTGGCGCATTTGTACAATTCGCCATCTTGTGCTGAGCAACTGTAATCTGCCTGCCACTGCCTGCCTGAGGCACGCGTTCGGGAAAGAAAAAAAAAGGGGGGGGGGGACAAAAGGAAAAGGGAAAGGAAAAAAAAGTAAACAGAGTTCTAATAAATCACGATGCTATTAAGATACACGTGGAATCGAGGGCCAATCTGAAACCAAAAGGAGGACAAAGAACAATCAACAAACAACTGGACTAGAATGTCCCGCCCCTCATGTGGCTAAGCCTCTTTACTTGCTACCTAAGTACACGAGACAAGCAAGCAGTGACGTCGACCTTCATTAAACGCCCGCGCGTCGAGAAGCGCTTAAAACGGCAAGTGAACATCGCGCAGATCCCTGCCGCTTCATTCGGCAGAGATCCCGCTGACCTTGACCTTGACCCGGCGTCAGCTGCATTGACTGGTGGTGAGATGCTAAAATTCTCTGGGGCTGTGTCATGACGACGCCCTCTTGCTTCATGCAACTGGTGGCCTAACCTAAGAGAGCCCTGCCAGTTGGAAGCCGGAGAACAGCGATTAAACCCAAGCAAGTTATTTAATACCCTGAAACCTGCTGCTAACCAACACCTCGGCATGAGTTTGTCACCAATCATCTGCATTCCTTGACAACAGGTTACCAAGGATTATGAAGCAGCTGCCAGGAAACCGACCAAGGCATCACACGATAAATCAAGCGATCACCAGTACCAAAATGCAGCAGGTGTGAATATGTTTGTCTGATTCTCATTCATAGCGTACGCAAATTCAATGACGCTAACCTCCCTATGTTGATTGAATTGATATCTAGTAGGCTGAAATCCTGTCCCGAAACCCTTGAACGCCGTCACATATTCTTCTTTTTTGCTCACATTTCAGGTCCTTCGTTGCCGCTTCGCAGCTCGGCCTGGGCTGTCATCCAGGTCCTCCCGCGAGATCTCCTCCGTGCCGCTTGGACTTGGTGACTTGTGGCTGGGTGTGTTGGTCTCAACGATTCGGCCGGGTTCCATGCCGTGTCCAGATGTTCCGCCTGCGAAATCCGTTATCTCCGGATGCCAATCCAGATTTGTGCTATCGTTGAATGCGGGAGTATCGAAGTTGAAATCATTACCACTGCCATCGGTAGTGAAAGCGTTCGGATCCAGGTACTGATTGATATCCAGCTCTTCACCGCCGAAGTAGTCGGGTGGCTCATCTAAACCAGGTATACGACCGGAGGGACTGAGAGGGCCGAGCAGGGAACTCAGATCTTCAAGCTTCTGGGTTTGCTCTTTTTGCAGGCGTTGAAGCTGTTCTAGCTCCTCCTCGGTCTGAGACATGCGTTGAATCGATGCCGGGATCCCCGAGGGTATGGTAGGGGACAAAGACGTCACAGGATTAGCATTTGGTTGACTGCTTGTTGGCATTCCAAATGCGCTCGGATTTGAGACTACGGGAGGCGTTGCGATTGGTGACGAAGCAGATGGCGTCGGGGTCGGGATGGCGCTGTTCTGACCTCCAGACATAATAGACAACATACGGTTCCGTTGGTCGTTTGTCATGTTCGCCGCAGTATTGGCGGCTACACTTGACAGGTCGATAGGCGTGGTCCCAGTCTTGCCGGCATTCGAGTTGGCATCTTGAATCAGCCTGAGCATACCCTCTTGAGGATTGGATTCGAGCTCTTGTTTGAGATATGACGGAGTGCTGGCCGATTCGACTGGTGTGTCGTAAAGCTCCGTGACATGTCCTGTTTTCGACGCTTGATTGGTAAAGCTAGGGTAGGAGGACGGCTGGGGAGCGGTGGAGTGCGAAGCAGGTTGATTGTTGGGAATCGGGGGTAGCAGGCGTTGTGCTCTCTTTGGTGTCCCAACTTTTGTGGGATTTGGGGGCATCTGTTGTTGCACCCAGTCATCGAGGTCAACAACACTGCCTTGAGCGGTGGTAGGCATTTGTACGTTGGGTATGATACTGGCAAGCAGGTCATTCACGTTCTGGGTTCCACCTTGCTCCTCCAGCGATTTCCTAAACACATTCGCTAGGAAGTTCAAGATAGCATTAATGGAATTCTCGTGGCGGTTATGCATGTTCTGGAACATCATCGCTTGTTGGAAAAGCTGATTATGTTCTTGCCGTAATCGAGCGATCGCGTCGCTGATTTGCTTTTGGCGTTGTTGCAAGGCTGCCATTTGATCTCTCACTAGGGCCAGCTCTTTCTTTTGAAGTGGACCTGCCTCGGGGGCCGGCAGAGCTCGATTGGGTGCAGTCGCTTGATTAAAAGGCTGAGCAATAGTATCGTCGACCGGGGTTGCATCATCATCGCTGTCAACCTCGCCGTCGTCTCCTCGCTTCTTAGTGCCCTTCTTCGTATTACCACTCTTTGGCTTATTAATCAACCACAAAAGATTTGGGTGTCCTCGTCTGAAATAAGGATTATAGTATTCGCTTGGGCTCTTGTTTTTGCGTTCGCTGGCTTTCATGGAATTGTCTGAGAGTCCGACTTTCTTATGAAAGCCATACATGTTGAGCTGCCTCACAAACGATGCATAGTTGTTATGTTTGAATAACTCGGGTATTAGTGTCTTTGCGAATTCGTCTTCATCAAGCACAATAAAAGAGTCACCCTTATCAGACCAGCGGATCAATTCTGTGTTTTTCCCATCCTCCAGAAAGCTAAAATAGAACCCAAGTTAGCCCACTTGCTAAGCAGATAGAGAGGGCAAGGATCAATGCGGAACTGACGACTTACCTATTAAGTTTCTGGACGAAGGGAGGGATCTGTTTTCTTTTGGCCTGGGCTTCTCTCTTCGCCCTCTGCGCCTTCTCCTCAAGCAACTCTATATTGTCATGCTCGTCCAAAGGCCCATTGGTCTGATTTGACAACAGATTATCGTCCGTGAAGCCGGACCACGGATCATTGGGCTGTGGTGAAAATGTGCGGTTTGAAGTGACCAAGGCATTATTCCCACCCCTTCTGGCTAATGCATTGGAGGCAGTAGGAGCTCCCTGGGGAAACTGAGCCTGGTTGGGAGGCATTATACCGTATGGATTGATGGAATTGGAGACATTGTCAGCAAAGTTGCCAGCATTATTTCCATTCCATCTAAGCATTTGCTCGGGGGTGCTATACTGTTGAGGCATTTGCTGTGGCGTTGGTAAACTACCTGGGGCTGCTCGCTTTCGAGAATTTGAGGTAGGCATCGAGTGGTAGTAGGTGTACATGGATCAAACTATCGGGTTGCAGAGGCTAGCAAACAGACTCATTGGGTTAATGTGATAGTAGGGCACACAAGCGCACTGAGGGGGATGACTACAGTGAATGGTATATGCGAGGCGATGATGATGAATGTGTTCAGTTTGCCTTAGTTGATAGGCTGGCGGGAGGGTCGCAGAGTCGCTGGCGTGAAGGCAAGGCGACGTGTGGGCGGATTTCCGGCGAGGCTGTCCGTCGCGCAGTTAGGCTACCAGCACAAAACTGCAATTGTACGTCCGGTTCGCGGGGTGAATCGAGGCCGCACAGTGCAGTGCGCGACTCGGGAAATGGGGGCGATCGGAGGGACTGGCAATTCCAGGTGTGCGAGTGGCAGGCAGCGGTACCTACGGCGGTCAGGTCGTTTCGAGCGATGGTGCGCAAAGTCCGGTGGTCAGGCGAATCCCAAGCCTTCTTCGACGTTCGGAGCCCATTAACCTATATAGCGGCTGGGGACCAAAAAGGGCGAGGCACGACAAGAAAGTAAATCAGGCGTGGAAGGCGGAAAGAAGCTTCCAAGACGCCGGTGTCTCTCACGACGCGACAGCGACAATGGAGAGCTGTGAGACGTCGTGGACGGTGAGAAGAGGCTGGGAGAAAAGGACCTCTTGTTCTCGAAGTCGCGACAAGTTGTGATGTCGCGCTCTGCCGTCAATGGATCTGGACACTTGAACACAAGGTCGCAGGTCGCACGTTGTGCAGGAGAATGCGCGCGAGCCAGTCTCGCGGATGCGGTGATGTTTGGTTTGCCAGCCTGGGTCAGGTGTAAGATGCTGTTTCGGAGGGGTTGGAGAATGGCGGCGTTGCTTATTTTTTCATCAAGACGTCTCTGTTCCTTTGACCGGTTTTCCAGCACACAGGCCGCGCGGGACCGGGGATGGTGGGTGGTGGATGGTGGATGGTGGACACTTGGACGCACCCAGTCTTCCGGCCAAGCAAATGTCTTGGCGGAACTCAGCTTCCTCCTCCTAGTCGTTGGGGGCCAAGAGCCTTGAATTGCCTACTTAGTGGCTGACATGCGATGGGGCTGGAAGTAGAGATGGCTTCACGAAGCGATAATTAATAAATGCCTTGGGTACCTACAAGTAGAAATAAGTGGTAACGAGGAATCGAGCAGTTAGCTCGGTTGGCATCTGCACAGGTAGGTCACTAGGGTAGCCTTAAGGAATGACTTAATCAATCCGGACATGTGGTGGCAGGTACACTTTCCTATTTTCTCTAACGAGAGAGTACCGCCTTGTGACTTGAGAAAAACCTCAACCTTGGAAGCTTAGTATAAGGTAGGTACAGGTACATACCCAGCAACGATAAGATACCCGAGCTACTTATCTATACTACTGTAGGAGGGGCAAGCATTGGCGGCACTGGTACGCGATCCACAATACCCGTTCTAGGTCATAAGCCGACGTCGACAGGTGATGCAGTAGGCATTCAAATTGAGATCACGCCATAGAGCAAATCGAATTGCCAATCCAACCCTTTTGAAGTTGACCAGCCACGTAACAATTATCACTTGAAAACAGACAAATATCATAGAGAGAGGAGACAAGTGAACAGCACGAAACAAGTTACTAACTACGGTATGTAGGCAGCCTTAAGCAGGTAGGTAAGCGGTTGACTGGCACATAGAGAGAGTAGTTACTAGGTAGTCCGTATGCAACTTGATGCTTGTATTTATAACCTGCGAACACGTGGGTTCGTTCATGTCGTAAAAGCAAAACATGAAGCCATGCCAGCTTTCCTGCTGCAATCGGCTTGTTCTAAAACATGGATTTTAAGGCACCATGGGACCAGACCCATTTCGTGTGCGATTCAATCTTAGAAGGCGACATCACAAGACCATGTACAATGCATGCTAGATCTCATGAAGGCATGCCATGCATCACCTCTGCTAATTAAATATGTGTGTGTCGCGTCTAACTCATCTGGCCCCTCTGCCAGCAAGGGCCGACACTCTGGCCAGCTTGGCATTCCTTGCTTGATCCCATTCTCTTCCTGATTTCCCGGATTGTACCTCTCTCTGGGCCCGCTTCTCCTCCTTGAGGGTACGAGCTTTCTCCCTAGGGTCTATCACAACCAGCTCCTCCTCGGCTTTCTTCCGGTAACTCAGGTCCTTGCCCAGCTTATCGGCGACGAAGCTTAAAGAATGTGACATCCACCCTTCATCATCGCTGTCTTCCTTCTCTGCCTTATCCCAAGATGTACAACTTTGGCAATTGGCTATGAAGTGTAAGTCGCATAGCTCAGCTTCGCCTTCTGCCTCCCCAGACGTTTGCTCTTTGGCATCGACACCTAATGATACCGTAGGTTGTTCCTTTTCCGGACCAACTTGCTTCAGTTTAGCCTTGAACGCCTGGAGTATAGATAAATCTTCGTCTGCAGTTGGGACTTCGCCTCCTCTGCGTCGTTTGCGACCCCGTGATGATGTCATAGGAATCATTTGCTCTAAAGCAGACTTCTTAACTTCCTTCACTGGTTCTGAGTGTATAGTTCGTTTCATGGACGCTTTGAGGGCGGCGATTTCCTCGTTTGCTTGATCTAGCGCCGACTTCTTTGGTAGCGTTTCCCTCTGTGGAGATAGTCCATGGCGCACGGGTGCGGGTTTCTCTTCTCTGCGCGGTGGTGAGGGTTTCCGTGCCTCCGGAGAATCGGATCGGGCTTCTCGAACTGGTATGGATTTTTGTAACGCCTTCTCGTTGTCTTTCTTTGAAACGGCTGGCTTTTTCGCCGGTCGCTCATCCTCTCCGTCAATGTCCATCACAATACGGGAATCAAACTTTGCTTTTTTGATCATCGGTGCATCCACATCACCCTCCTCGTCGTCAAAGCTTAATAGCTTCTTGCTAGCTTTCGGCTTCTTCTTCTTTTTCTCTACGGGACCGGTGAGTTCTATCGGTCGAGCCGTACGTGTCCTTTTTTTCATGTCATCAAAAGGGTTGACCAAGATCTCGGCACCGGTAATTTTAATGGGATAGAGGAGCCTTTCGCTGCCTTCAACAATCTCTGCTTCCCCCATGCGCGCGAGGTTGTATATGGTGTCGCCCACGACCCTCCCGAAGACAGTATTCCTGTTATTCAGCTCCTCGGCCTTGTCCAAGGTGAAGAAGAACTGGCTCCCATTTGTATCTGGTTTGCTCTCGTTCGCCATGCCGAGCAATCCTCTACGATTGAATTTTAATCGCGAGTGAAACTCGTCTTTGAAATTCACGCCTGCCAGCCCCGCGTTATTGCCTCGCCGTTGGTCCATCGACCACGGGTCCAGATCGCCGCCGTATGCGCCGCCATCGTAAATGCATTCCCCCCCATTTCCGGTGCCTGTAGGATCGCCTCCCTGGATAATGAAACCGGGAATCAGTCGGTGGAATATCGTGTTGTCGTAGTACCCATCGAGACACAGTTGTAGGAAGTTGCGAGACGTAAGCGGGGTTTGCTTTGCGAAAAGCTCGACGGATAGATCGCCAAGGGTTGTGTGTAGAATGAGGGACGCAGTCGGCTGAGGTTCAAGGTTGTAAATGGACGACATGGTGCGACGCTGCTGGCGGCGCCAGTATAGCAGTTTAACCGGCTGGTCGTACGGAGAACGATATCAGGGAATTACGCGAAGACCAAGGTTAGAATCTCATCAGGGTCAAGCATGCAACCGCGATGTCGCGTGCTTATGCTGTAGTTTGGACAATGATGGCTCAAGGATCAGGGGCGGAAGCTGGGAGCTTGGAGCTTGGAGCTCGGCCGTCACTGTAAGTACATCAGGTTGGTTATCTTATCGGTGTTTTTCTGGGCACTTACGGTACCAGTATACAGCGGGTCCGCCCAACTGGGCCAGCCCTATGGTCATCATGCAGGCGCCATCAAGCCAGGGTACAATTTTATTGCGGCTGGACTAGGTAGGTACCCACCTAGGTAATAGGTACCTGGACCACCTACCTGTAGGGAAGCAAATCCAGGTACATGTGTACCACCTTACCTGGACAGCACCCCAATTCAACGTGAACATCGACTCGTTACAGGCCAATAACTTCCCAACTATTCAGTTTACGACGACACAGATACAAACTTAAAAGAAGAAGAGAAAGAAAGAAAATACCAAGCCGCTCCTCAAACCAACCTTTTTTCAGTTCGGACGAGTTAGTACCGATACAGGTCGGAAAAAGAGAGCAAAAAGAAAGCCCTGACCGTTCCCTATTACCCCTCTAAAATCAGTCAGTTGTCTACGAGCTAGGATATGCTTGACGGCTTGTTGAGCGCGCATATACTCGAGGCCAAGAAATAGTCATCATGTCCACGTCCGAGCAGAACTCGAATATGCCGCCTGAAGAGGCCACCAATGCGGTGCTGGTTCCTTCAGATGAGCTGCCTGAGGGTGCGCAGAAGGTTGAAGAGATCGACTTCAATGCATTCAAGGGAAAGTCGATAACTGTGGATGATATCATACAAGGTATGGGCAACATGGGCTTCCAAGCGTCTTCAATCGGAGATGCGGTTAAGATTATCAATAAGATGGTAAGCTAAAAGCATCAAGGTCCTGAATCTGAGGAGCGACAAGTAACATGATATATAAGCGAGCATGGCGTGACCCGGAGACCGGCGACAAAACCACCATATTCTTGGGATACACTTCTAACATGATTTCGTCTGGCCTGCGAGGCATCTTCCGGTATTTGGTAGAGCATAAGCATGTATCGTGCGTCGTGACCTCTGCTGGTGGGGTAGAGGAGGATTTCATCAAGTGTCTCGGAGACACGTACATGTCATCCTTCAGCGCAAAGGGTTCCGACCTCCGAGCCAAGGGCCTCAACAGGATTGGGAATCTCATGGTACCTAATGCTAATTATTGTGCCTTCGAAGACTGGGTCGTGCCTATTCTGGATAAGATGCTCGAGGAACAGGAGGCTAGTAAAGGTACCGACAACGAGATTAACTGGACCCCGTCAAAAGTGATACATCGGCTAGGGAAGGAAATCAACGACGAGAGATCAGTGTATTATTGGGCTTATAAGAACAACATACCAGTCTTTTGCCCAGCTCTGACTGATGGGAGCCTAGGCGATATGCTCTACTTCCATACTTTCAAAGCGTCGCCACAGCAGCTCAAGATCGATATTGTGGAAGATATACGTCGAGTAAACACTATATCCGTGCGCGCCAAGCGAGCGGGAATGATTATTCTAGGTGGTGGTGTCATCAAACACCACATTGCCAACGCCTGCCTCATGAGGAACGGCGCCGAGTACGCTGTCTATATAAACACAGCTCAGGAATTTGACGGAAGCGATGCTGGAGCCAGACCGGATGAGGCTATTTCATGGGGAAAGATTAAGCCGGAAGCAGACTATGTCAAGGTATTGTCATAGACTTCCAGACGCCCTATACCTCTGCTCGTTAGCTAATGATTGCAGGTCTACCTAGAGGCTTCAGCATGTTTCCCATTCATTGTGGCCAGCACGTTCGCAAAAGATGCTTAGAAGGCTGGCCATCTACATTCATGTTCCTGGTCAAATGCTGTTGAATGACTAAGATGTCTAAGAGAATCTGAATGAATTTTACGTGGATAGTCTTTGTGATAACCTTTGAATATCATGTGATCATTGGTTCATAAAGCAGAATGATCCCTTGCAAATTTAGGCTCTGGGATTCGCTCATCCATGGTTTCGTCTCTTCCTAATGCACGTACTACTCAACGCCAATTTTTGACTTTACCTCATCCAAGGCAGGGCTACACGTATGCGCAGGACACAGGGTTATACGCTTCCTACTCAAGTACGATTCTCACTAGGAGCGTTGCCATGGCCGATGACAACATTAAAGAAGTCGGATGGGGTGGGGTGCTGATATCTACCTACCTAATAATAGAAGGTGCGATAGGCATCGGGGCGGCGTTCGACACTTACGGTTGAAACTTTACCTGGGAAGGTGTCGATACCTCCCTAAGACTCGAGGTGAACTGTTGCTACCATATAATATTTACTATTTATACTTGCCCATCAGCGTATTTTCCTGTTCTATTATCCTTTCCTTGGCGATAGATATGGACCTAATACCTATCGTGGGCGCATACTTTCTACAGTCCCCAGATGAAGCAGCCAGGACAATATTCAACAAACCGACTACCTCAGCCAACAGAGTTGCAAAATTTATACGAGCAAGCGTCAACGTCTTGTGCTTCGTCACGGGCATCTGAATTGATACTCTCTATCGTTAATAAGGCGCCGAAAACCTAAGCCCGCTGGTATTGCGTCAGCCAGTCCTTAGAGACAAGGATATTGTAGGCATGGTTTTAATAGTCATTGGGACGTTGAACCGTGATGGCTCAACGTTTTGCTATAGCGCCTGCTAACCTAGCTCAAACATCTATATAGGAATAGCTAATACAGCAAATTGGTTGAATATGAGTCAGAAGAAGCGGCGCCTTAGAGTCCAGGGACTTTTTTAACATCCGATCTAGGTAACACCACCGGAAAGTCTCTTGACGCAGACAACCAGGAGTCCCCAACCATGGAGAGGGAGAAAGAGGTCGGGCACAACACTTTTGAACTGGCACCAACGTCTCTCATGAACGCAAGCTCGCAAGTACTTCAACCCCCTCAAGAACAGGATGCACACGATTCGCACACGCTTCGACGATCCTCACGACGAATGGCATACAGCAAACACAAAAGCCAGAAATCAACGGCGCCCGAACCTGCAATCACTACACCACCAATTAGGGGCAAAAAGGAATTACTGAGAGAACAGGAGGCGGCGAGTAGAGCTCGCCGGAAACAGTTGATAGACGCCGGGGTAGAAAAACTAACGGCCGAGTGGATGGAGAAAGCCGGAGGTGATCACAACAAGGCTGCTGGATTTTGGTTTGAGAGAGAAGAACAGAAGAGACGACAACCTTGGCCTGGGCTACAAGAGGGCGAGGCTTTCGTCGAGAAGATGAAGAAGGATATCTTGGACCCCCTCCAAATACAACGGCAGATGGAAGAGCAAGAGGATGCTGAAGAGAATGCTACTGTACGAACGCGATTCTTGCCTCGTCGAATCCGCGAGCGACGTCTTGCCGGCTCCAAGACGGCGGCGGCAGCGCCTTCAGCTGACTCCAAACGACAAGCAGGCCCGGCAGAGCAGGCACGTCATATGTTAGAGACTCAGCAGCTACCAACTTCGACTGCGCTCGATCTCACAGCCCCAACGAAAACTGCTGTGAATCCAAAACCTCCGTTGGCGGCATCGGGCAAGCAGCTAGCGCCATCAACTGCGTTGCAAAGCGCTGAGATGCTGTCGACACCGTTGACCAATACCTCGCCGCCACCACCTCGGCCCGAAAAACAAGATCTTCCCACGAACTCGAGAAAAAGAAAAAGAAACCAGACAGAAGCTAAGAAGCTGCTGTCTGACCTGGGGGAAGAGTGGGCAGTCAGCGTTACTGACACGGGTCACCGGCCATGCGTGAAGAAGCTCCGGCAACAAAATGGGTCAGAGTAAAGGGATCGAGGTCAAAGAACCGAGGGCTGTGGTTGGTCCCACCTTTACAAAGTACCGACTTGGCCCTACTTTGGTTACGGAACCCAGCATTCCCCATGACACAAGGCATTCTGCTACTGGGAGAACAACGCAAAATTTCGAGGATCGAACTAGTAACAATGCGTAACATGGGTAGTAGTCGAAGTAAATTTTGAGAAGTTTTTGATATCTGCGTGGATGCTCTATGCACGCTTCAAGCTCTAGTGTGCTGTACACGCGCCTAAGTACTTCCATACGTGTAGTATCAGAGGAGGTACATAGTAGTAGTACGACGTAGTGGAGTCTGCATTCTCAGTACCAGTGATAGCGACCAGTCAGGTGATATATGTTATCCCGAGCCAGAGACACATACCTAGGTGCTATGCTACCTAAGTAGGTGCTTTAATCGGCTCGGAAGGACTACCTACATGTACCCAGGTACTGGTAGCACAGAAACAGCAGCAGGGGGGTCCGATACCTTTAGGTAACTGAGTGGCAGATCTGGATAACTACATAGGAAGGAAGGATCTACTACGTAGACTACTAAGCTTCCTACATTGCTTGAACAGAATAATAACATGACTAGTGGGAGAATTAATAGCCCTGTGTGGGTGTTTGCTAAGGTATCCCCGTTTTTCCAAGCCACATATCCCTCA
This sequence comes from Xylaria acuta, assembly GCA_022495125.1. Taxonomy (NCBI): domain Eukaryota; kingdom Fungi; phylum Ascomycota; class Sordariomycetes; order Xylariales; family Xylariaceae; genus Xylaria; species Xylaria acuta. The sequence continues at coordinate 308,480 of MU383120.1, read as the reverse complement.
GCCACTTTCACACGCCACAGTATGCAAGGAATTAAAAAGCTCAAACCAGACTCAGACGCCGCAAGCTGAATCTGCATTGAACCCCACAGCGAAAATCGCTCTATAATTGGCACTAGTGGCGCATAGGCACTCCATCTCTGAACAAGGGGGCGGTGACTCGGAAAGTCCTTCTCACAACCTAAAAAGCTGTACTTGGGGTAACTTCCTTTTAAGTTAGAACTCAATTAAAAAAGAAAAAAAGAGTAGATTGAGCTTCATGACAGCTGGATGGCAGCTTAAGTAATTGATAGGTAAACTGATATAGTTTACGCCATTGCTAGACTTGTACTTACAGACAATGGTAGGGGCTCAGACCAAAGACGACGATTCTTGCACCCCAAGCAGCCTGCCTACACTACTACACTACTGGGTAAGTACCACTGTATGTACCGACGCCCCATGCTAGTGATCATGCACACTTCTGGAGCCAGTCAATTGAGCCATTCAAGGCTGAGGGAAAGTCACACCCCTGCAACCCGCGCTCGCTTGGCACGTTCTGTGTTAGGCGCTTCCGAGACCGAATCGTGTTTTCAAGATCTGGTGCAATCTCAATCAGCCTCTCCTGCACACCACACCCATTCACTCCAGGCCTCAGCTTGCATTTTGCATCATTTCCAGCCATCCGCCGTCCACGCGCGTCCTCATGTGGGCAATTCGTAACGGTTCTCCTTTTGTTTTCTAGCATCTGTTTCAAATGCCCGATGATTAGAGCCTATTTATATGCAAGACGGCCGTTACACGTCACCCATAGTGTACAAACCCTGTAGGCGCCGCCATCTCACATGGGAACGGGCTTGTTAAGACTCTTATTATCATTTCTCGAGCCGGTTTCTATGCAAACTATATAACCTAGGTTAGGATTGTATTTCGGGACTCCCCTGTTCAATCTGGCCAACATGTGAGCCGCCCTTTGTTTGCATAAATACAGGACATGGTGTCGCCAGGCGTTGAGACGCCGTGAATATCATGTTTTCCTTCCTTCCATATTGCAAACATCACGTTTCCACAACATCGCATCTCAAGCACGTATCGCATTACATGGATTTCACCATGCCTTTCCTTTCCAGTCCACACGCTAGCCCGCACAGGATGACGAGAGTCAATGAGCCCCTTCAACCCGGCTAACCCAGTGTTCAGGGCGTCCCGCTACACGGGGTCGCGATACGACGGCGATTCGCGTCGCTCTAGGTCGCGTGATCGCTCGCCGGATAGGAGATCGCTCTATAGTGATGGCGGTCCCCGACGCTCCTCGGCAGAATCGAGATCGAATGCTGCGGCTTTCCAAACGAACCGAGACTCTTTTCGCGACACGCTTCCTAGAGACACGCCACGTGGACCTAAAGCGCTACTTGACCCTCCTAGTGGCCCCCGAGGTGGCGGCTACTCAGGCGATTTTCGGGGTAGGGGTCGTGGTAGGGGTAGAGGTTGGCGGGATGATAGTCGAGACCGTGGGAGAGACCGTGATATTGATTTCCGAGATCGAAGAGACGCTTCCTATAGAGACGAACGCAGTAGAGAGCGCGAGCGTCCCGACTGGCGCGACCGCGATAGGGACAGCTTTAGAGGGCGTCGACCCTCTCCTCGTCCACGTTCGCCACTTGGAAGGGATTTTCGAGACTCGAGAGACTCGCGCGATGGCCCTCTCGGTGTAGATGCAGATAGAGCTAGGCGTGGGTCACGAGATGGGCCACTCTCAGCCGGTTCCTCTTCCTCCGATCCACCCTTCGCTCATTCATACCGTGGTGGGTATGGTCGTGGCCGTGGAAGAGGCCGAGGCGGAGACTGGGACCGTGGCCGTGGCCGTCCATTTTACGAGGACAGGGATAGATACGGAACCCCATTTCGATCCCGCTCTCAAGAGGGGCGATTCCGAGATAGAGACGACCGTGAACGAGACAATAGATACCTCGACGCCGACTTGCGTCCGCGGGATCCTCGAGATGACCGGGATGCTCGGGACCGCGAGATACGACTGAAACCCGAGAGAACATCCCACGAACCTCCGACGTTAACCAAGGATGTTTCACCGCCGCCCGTAGCCCCAGCGGCGCCCTCTTTCGGCTCCGTGCCCAATCGAACGGCGTTAACGAGTGATCTGGGATCAGCTACTGGAAAGGCACCACCCACAGGCCCAAGGGCTTTGAAGGAGGATCGTCCGGCCTCCGTTAATGCTAATCCCATCGTAGACACTAGAGGCCCACCTACCGGGCCTTCGAAGCCGTCCTTCATGGAAAGAAGTCCACCAATACCTTCGGGACCCCGTTCACAGCGCCCCGGTCCGTCAAGTAAGCAATGGATCAACCCCAACTTCAAGCATAGGGTACCGGAATCGCCCAAACTTGGTAGGTCATCGAGCTTTGTTCAATCTCGACCAGCTGGACTTCGACCGGATGGCATTCAACTAGATCAGCCTGGGGACTCTAATCAACGACCGCGCAGTGGTGATGCAAAAGCGGACCCCCAAGTCGCTGGGGCGGAGGGCCACCCTCAGGATCTGCATATGGTAGACTCGGGCGAAGTCTCTAGAATTGGATTGAGACCCCAATCCGCTGGCTCATCTACGGACCGTGATAAACACAAAGACGAACCCAGCTCTGTCAAGGTTGATGCTGAAGCTACCGAGGAGGCTGGGGACGCTGCGCCTATTGAAAGAAGTACTGCAGGCCCCGCCGAGAAACAGGAGCCGACTCCGAACCGACGGCCAACCCTGAGAGTGCCCATTATACGTGTCACCCTGCCTGAAAAGCAAAGTAGACAAACTATTTTGGATCAATCTTCAGAGTCTGACGAGGAAGAGTTTGGGGATGTAATCGAATCCGAAATGGTCGAGGTTGAGAAGGAACTGAAGCAATTAGAAGCGGTCGAGGATTCTGTATCCATGAATCCTATAGTACGATATGCCTTGATTTCGCTCGCAGCCGCCAATCTGGTTGCTACGGAACCTGAAGGCCTGGAAGATATGGTTGGCCCTATCCCGGAGGCGTCCACGATTCTAGAGGAAAAACCTACAGAACCGGAGCCGAAGGTTGAGGAACAGCCTGATGTCCGCGACACGCCTTCCCATAGCGACGTAGAGAAACCGCCAAAAGAAGGTACCGCTCTACCCCCGGTTGCAAAGGACCTCGGCGAGCCTTCCAATGACACACCGGAACAACCTCGACCACCGATCGAACAGGAGGCTAACATTCCGACGACACAAGAATCTCATACGAATGGTCAGAACCCAGAAAATGAAGATGGAGATGTGACTATGGAAGATACTGCGGCCGGCAACGCTGATCCCGAAGCGCAACCATCACCAGCGATAGCAGTTCCCGCCTTTCAAACAGAACCCGTACTCCCGTTGTTCGAAGAGGCCCAGATTGACTCTCGCAATGCAAGCAAACGGGAGTCCAGCACTCCGTCCCCGCCCGAGGACGAAGACGAAACAGATATCGAAGATGTCGACCTTCATAGTATTGCGATTGTACGTGAGCACATGCAAACACCTCCCCTGGATAGCTTACCATTCTTTGATGAGAAAGCCTGGGATAAGGATAAAGCATTTCTGAAATCTATGAACGCCCTACAACCGGATCTCGAAACCTTTATTCTTCAGAGATTAAAAGACGAGGCACGGAGCCAGCTTATAATGAAAACGCAGCTAAAGGGCGTGTATGGCGGAAACTATGACAAGTATATCCGATTCACAATGTCAGACGATCCCGTGGCGGTGAAGAGTCGTGAGAAGTTCAGCTGTGTCCTGGGAACTAGTGACCCGGTTCACAAGCCCGGATTAAACGTGGAGCCAAAACCTGAACATCCTCGACGTAGTAGATACGCCTCTGAGCGTGACCTGGAAAGGGTTCTGGAAGAATCTAAAAAAATTGAAGACGAAAAACGTGAGCGACAACTACAGGCTGAGAGGGAGAAACACAGGACTGATAAGGAAGCTGTGATACCTCGTCAGTACCAAACGGATAAGGAAATGGAGAACGAATTTTACAGCAGTAACACGGGCTTCGTCCAACCCGAAAAGATTGTGGCAACATGGGAAGTCTTACCTCCCGTGGATAACTTTGCGGAGGAAGAATGCGGAGTGTTTGAGAAAGCCTACTTAGAGTTCCCTAAGCAATGGGGCCGAGTTTCCGAACCACTCGCTAACAGAGATTTTGGCACGGCTATCCAGTTTTATTATCTGAAGAAGGAGAAAGAAGAGCTTAACCTCAAGGCAAAGCTCAAAAAGCAGCCTAAGAAGCGCAAAAGGGGCGGCCGTGGCAAAACCCGATCGAGTGCACTGGTGTCGGAGCTCGGGAACGGCGACAACGACAACGAAGAATCGCAGGAGACGGGGGAGAATGGTGAAAGACGGCGGCCACGTAGGGCGGCCGCCCCTACATTCAACTCGGAAGCTACTCCTGCTACAGACGGCGAGGGTGGAACTCCGGCGGGTACTCCGGGACGGAGAGGCGCAGCCGCGACTAGAGCAGACGGAACTACCGAGAAGCCCAAGCGTGGTCGTCGAGCCAAAGACAAGGAGCAGAAGCAACCGAGAGTCGCTGTTGCTCTGGCTGCGGCGCCTACCCCCGGGTCGACCCCATCTACGGCCACCAAGGGTAACCGCTCGCGTTCTGCATCCAGGGTCCAAAACTTAGACTGGGTTGGTCAACCAGGTCAGGACGAAATTCCTCGTCTCCCATCTCAGTACGAGTTGGCTCCCAATCTTGGACAGCCGGCTCCTGGTGCCCCTATGCAGTCTTATCCACAGCCACAGGCTCTGGTTAGCCCTGAAAGGGGTGGCCCTTCTTCATCCATGCCGGATGTGATGGCTCCTCCGCCTTTGCGACCGGATCCACCAGCACAACCTACGGTGGGTGTACTCGATATAGGCCAACCGACTCCCCCAGATCGCAAGTCAGGCGGACAACCCTCGAGCTATTGGAGCGTGCCTGAAGCCGCCGATTTTCCATCATTGCTTAAGTCCTTCGGAAGTGATTGGGCGGCTATTGCTGCTCACATGCGGACTAAAACTGCAGTCATGGTATGTGTTCTCCATTTCTATAACTTGGCTTGGCGGCGTTATTAACTTGGACAGGTGAAAAATTACTACACTCGCCGCAAAGACAGTACCGATTGGGAGGTAATAGTGAAGGAGGCAGACGAAAGGAAACATCGTGGAGAGAAGCGGCCACCTCCCCCAGTGCTGACCACAAGTGCTAAGAAGCGCTATGATACTTCAAGCAACCGACCACTTGCAGCAGCAGATTCTATCATGGAAGATGCGCCTACGACGAAAATGGAACATACTCCCACCAGTCAGTCGATGAGTGGCCGTTTCAATGTTCCTATTGCTGCTCAGCCTCAGCCACCAGTTCCGCAACCCACATTCGTTCAGACGTCTCAACCACCTCCCCTCGTGCCGAGCCATCTCATTCCTCAAGTAGGACCTCAACCACTTTCCCAGCCAACTACACAAACGATGTCCCCGGGCACTCGGCCCTTGAGAGCGCCCTTACCATTTCCTGAACGTGAACGCGAATCATTTCCTCAACAAGCCGCTCGCACTCCCTTAGTGTCAAAACCTTCGCATACCCCTTCATCGTCCCTGTCGGAATCACCCGCGAGACATCCCTTACCTGGTTCGTTACTAGATTCTCAAGCCGAACGACAGAAGCCAGAACCAAAACCTGCCAAGGAACCACCTCGCCAACAAGAGCGACAGCCGTTGCGGGTCAAGCAAGAACCAGATCTCGCCCCTCAACACGAGTTTTACACTGGACCGCCTGCGCCAATTCGTGTTCCGCCATCGCGCGTAGAGAGCATACCAATGTCATCGAGGCCAGTAGAGCCTTCTCGTGGTCCAGCTCAAGTACCCCAGGCACCGTATGCAGTTCTTCAACACCAGCCTGGTCGGGCCTTCATGAGCGAGCCAACACCATCCTCACCTATCCCCCCACGGTCTATGCTGACGCTCTCTCGGCCGTTATCTGGTACGAGCGGAACAGAGCCATATAACGCCCCGCCAGCTCAGCGCACCCCGCCATCAGTTGCTCCTGCGCCACCTCGAGCCCCCAAAACTTCTAACCTGATGGCTCTGCTGAATGATGAGCCGCCAGCGCCTCCTAAGAGAGTAGTCGAAGTGCCCGCGGCTCCCAAGTCGTCGTCTACACCTCCCCCCCATGCTAATCTCTCTCGGCCTCCGCCGCCACCACCGCCACCACCATCTCATGTTCGTCGTGAAGCTTCCATTACAGAAGGCCAACCTTACGGTTATGCGCGGAACCCGCCGCCGCCGCCACCGCCTTCTTCAATGCCATCACTAAAACCATATACTGCATCTCCTCAGGCTCAGCCTCTGAGCGCTCCGAGACATATGCCTCTAGAGGGACCCGCTGAACGAGACTATTACGGAGGACGCCCACGTAGTTTCCCTCCTGTAACCGCCAGCTCTCCTCAGAACACGCCTCATTACCAGCCTCCCACTCAACCTCCACAGGTCCAGTATCAGTCTCAGTCTTCATATCCTTACGGCGCACCGATTCAGCCTCAGCCACCTAATGCCTCCTCCCCTCCACCCCAGTACGCCCCCCATCAACCAATCCCTAGGAGTCATGAGCCCCCATCTTCAGGCAGAGAGACTGGATGGCCTACTCAAAGCACTGGCCATCCACTCCAACAGCAACAGCATCAACAACATCAGCAGCATCAGCAGCACCAACAGCACCAACAGCAACAATCACAGCAAACCCCAGCGTGGTCTTCACATCCGCCACAACCCCCCAAGTCGACACAACCTCAGCCAACGCAGTCAGCTTGGGCTATGCAGCATGCATCTGCGCCGAAACCTCCTCCGCCGAACAGTTCCGTACCACCACAGTCTTCATGGACAAACGCTCCACCCCCTCGTGGGCATGATCCGATGGCGCTGCGTGATATTTATCCGCCATCACGTATGCAACCGCCTTTACAGGTTTCCTATCCACCTTCGTCTCGTGCCCCTGAACCGCCTCCCCCGCAAGGGCCCGCGGGCTATACTCGGTATACCAACACACCTATCCCGGGGCGAGACCCTCGGGATCCAGGCCCGCCAAGGAGTTATACGCCTGTCAATTACGACAACAGAGTGTATCCGCCTCCGGGACAAGATTTACGGGATGCACACCTTCGTGAACAGCAGCAGCAACAATCCTCTGTTTTACAACAGCAATTAAGACCACAAGATAGACATCTCTACGATCGCCAACCGCCCGATAGATATGGGAGATAGTCGATCTTGTGTAGCCTGTTCTCAGTGTACTATATCATGATGACTCTACTTCAGTCATGGACAGCTCTCTGCGCTTACCGATTTTCACCTCGGAACCTCCGCAAAGTCAATAAGCTTCGTCAGTGTCAGTGAATGCATTGATTCATACTACCGAGCTCATTTCACAATGATGTAATCCATTTAAGCGACTAGCAGATACAAGTCCAGCGACTGTAGTTCTTGTGTAACAATTGTCGTGGGAAAGCGACACACTGCTGCGTGTGGCAGACAAAGATGGAGATGAGACTCGGCGGGAACCTATATAGGATGGTCCATATGAAGGGATGACAAAACCGATGCCGATACGAGGAATACCCTTTTATGTGACAGGTCGTAAAGGACGAAACGACGGTGTTGTGTATATGGGACATCATGAGATGTTGGTACATATTTCACTGTAAAAAAGTGCAGGCATGAATATAAATAGATACTTGAGTGGATAATTCGCTCCTAACTGTCTGTGCTTTGTTGCTTTATTCTCACGCCAAAATATGTTTCAGCCTTCAAATCGAGTGGCTTGATACTGTGTCCCGGAGCGTTACGGTACCATTCAAGTATCATCACCATTCGTGTATCTGGGCAATAATGCTCCGCCTCATGCAATGCTACCGATCTGCATATGCACGCATTTCCCACCCCCTAAGCCCCAATGCAACATCCATTTCATTGGCTTTCTCGCTCACACAGTCTCACGACCCAATAGCAATGCGGTCCCCGAATGAGTACGGCCGGGACACCCGCTAGCTGTGTTTGAGGCTGAGCTAAGGAAGCTCGCTGACCCCTCGTCTCGCCCCTAAACCCCCCAAATTTTTTATGGACGGGAGTGAAGATGTTTTACACTATCCATTAAACAAACTAACAGCTTTTCAATCACGCTGTCACAGAAAATAGATGGGATAAGCACTGACGAGATCGGGTGTTAGCTAGGTCCATCCAGGCTGACAATGTCGCCGAAGGCCGTCAGCGAAACAGAAGTGCTCACCCGGACGGCGTGGTCCCGCGATGTCAGACCGAATACGCCCGGCGTGACGTATAGTCGACGCTCTTACTACTATGACCGCGAGTTCTCGGATAGCATCGTCCGTCCGACGGACGGTTTCGAGAGCTCTCTGTCCGGACGTTCCACTGCTACGCGGTGCCAGGAGCAGGCATCCGGTTTAAAAGAGGAATACAACAATGCTCTTATCCCCCCCATTGTCGTGCAAGGCAACTTGTTCCAGAGCACGGGTAGGCTTTCTAAGCGCCCTCGTGAGTCGTCCGATTGGCGATTTGAAGATCCTTTCCAGAGAGGTCGTGTCTTGCAGTCCGCTACCGCCGGCGACCACGGCAATGAAGATTGGGCACAATCGCAGGTACCGGCCGCTGCTATCCCGACGGAGCAGTCGGAGCCCAGATTGACGATTGCGCGCCTCGACCTGCAAACCCTCGCTCGGACGGTCGTCGTCGCAGCAGACATTATCGAGCTCATCACCGACGTGTACCAGCGCATTCGCGACAGCGACGGACGTGGTGGGGACGGCGAGGACGAGGGTGCGGATGATGACGAGTTCTTCGGCCTGAATCCAGATCCGTATCACCTCGAGGCCGGGCCTCCGCGTCGACTGCGCCCACTGTCAAGGATACCTCCTCGGCGGACTCTACCTGCTCGAAAGACCGTCGCGCAGGTCGGTACTGCGTCTGCTACTACGAGGGCGGCTTCCGCTATGGACAGGACCCAGGGAAACAATAGCTGTCAGAGCAGCAACGCGACTGCGACGATGTCATCATTGCCGCCATTACCGGCTGGCAAGAGGATCTGCTACTACCTCATCGCGACGGTGGCTTTCGGTGTTTTGGCAAGTTTCGGACTTGCGCTGTGGTGGGCGCAGAGTCAGGGGGACGTCTCCGCTGGTTTCACTATCGGAGGTTACGTTATTGCCGTGGACGCGCTGGTTGTAGCTGTTGTTGGTGTGGTTCATAGATCAGGGTGTCGCTGCTGGAAGACATGAGCGGGAGAGGGAGAGGTTGGTGAGGGGGAGATATGGCATGGACATGGATTGGTTGAGATGGATTCATGAAGCAAAAGGGGGACAACCACATCGTGACAGATTGGTTCAAAATGGATATGCTAGGATGATTGCTTTTTACAGTTTACCCCGGCGTTCATTCGTTTTAAAACTATAGAGAGGGAGGTGTGGATGACGCTGGTGCTAAGTGACGGGAAATTGGCTATGGAGAGATTGACATTGGTGTGCTCGTTGTTTCTCTCCGAACGAAATATAGGGATAGCCAACTAAGTAGTTAGGATACAAATATTTTGATTACACGAGGAACTCGGAGTTCTGGTTCTTCCCCTGGAACTATATCGTATACCGCGCCTATTTTCATAAAGAGGCGCCTAATAATGTCCAATGAAAGCTCCTACACGCTTGGTCAACATCAACGATGTGGGATTCACCAGTTGATTCAAACATCATCTCTCGGTGCTTGGTTAACCCCACGTTGGCTGTGTCCGTTGCGCGTTCAATACAGTATATATCCGACGAACCTGGTACTACCACTTCACCCGTATCTAGCATAATTCATGATCTGGGCATTTAAATACATCATTCGATCTTGACCACCCTCACTGTGACTTTGTTCGTCGTGCTCGGAGGCAGATGTCCAGCCCAAGGTACTTACTTATGTCCAAGAGACACCTTCCCCTTGAAATATTCTTATTGGCAATCCCCTCTTAGTGTCTTGTTAAGCCGTCATTGAATGGCGCACTTAAACTCCCATACAAATTCGACCGACCACCCACCACATGCCGAAAACCTGGCAAGTCCGTTTTTTCAACGCCATACGCTCCAACGACTGCAGAGCGGCGATACGGAGCACTTACGAGGGCGGCCCCGAGTCACTCTCAAGGCAATTGGGGTTACACACGACGCGTTTGCCATACGCACGGGTGGCTATGGCTGCCCTTGCACGACCACGTGCGAACGGACCTTGACGGCGGCACCTAAGCCATGCCTACGTACTAGACGAGATCAAGATTACACGACGACACGACGCTGGCCCATGTATTACGGTGCGAAGGCGTAAGGCACTATGTGGCCCCCGTTCAAACCACCGGGCGAATTGGGCGGTACGCTCGTCGAGAGAGCCGGAGATACTACGGGATGAGGGCCACGCATGTGTGAAGGGCGGCGAAGCGCGTAGTCGATGTATTTGCTGTGTTGCATGTGACGTAGAGAATGGGAGACGTGGTAGTATCGTACGCTATTCGCAAACTCCCAGTGATCCATTACCTGCTTCACGCCAACTATCAGACTGCCCTCAACCAGCAGAGGGGCTCCTGGACGAAGCGATCCGTTGCGTACGCCTTCGACAGGCATGTTTTGCCTTGCAGGCTACTATTTATGTACATAGCCGGCTTAGTACACCCCCCAATGCCCTTCGGTAGACCGCTGTTCTCCGTAGAAGTAAATCTTGAGTCGACTTGAACGTTCTCGTGTGTTTTCGTTGATGTTGTAGAACCAATGACGAGATCCTGGCATGTGCACTCAACGTCGGTCGCCCCGCCCAGTGTGGCTGTAGGGACGTGTGCTCGGGAAATTGTATCAAGCTAAGTAAATGTTCCACCATGGTTCATTCGCAAGAGGTGCATCTCTTCTGGTTTGGTATGACTTCTAAGAGGTACATAATGTCGAGGCCGGGAACTTTTCGATCTTGGCAGACACAGTGCGATTCCCATCGTGATGCAGCCCTCAAGTCAACGTGCTCAGAATCCCGCATGAGGCGGTGCAGGAGGCGTTGTGACAGCTTGGGAGCCCGAAGCACAAACCCCGCTCGCAGCCTAAATCTTATCTTTGAAGCTCCTTGGAAGACGCTCGTCGTTGTCAGAAACATCAAACACTGTATGTTGCAGTACGGAATTACTCGGGCTCTCACCTCACAGCTTTCACCATTCTGTCGCTATACTTCTGGCCAAATGAGTTCCGTCCAGAGGAGCCAGATCATACGCGCCCCTTCGGAGGAGCCTGTCGTCGGCACTAAAACCGTTTTCCTCGCCGGCACAACCGGTGCGGTCGGTAATGTTGACTGGCGCGAACAACTGTCTGCCTCGCTCTCTGAGTACCCCATAACTATCTTCAATCCAAACCGCCCAGATTGGGACAGCACATGGCGCGAGGACATTACGTTTGACCCCTACCGTGAGCAGGTTATGTGGGAACTCGATAAGCAGGCCAAGGCTGACCTTGTCGTGGTTTACTTCCACCCTGCTACGTTAGCACCGATTAGCCTGCTCGAGTTTGGGCTCTCTGCGCAGGTTCAGGGCAAAGTCATCGCTATAGCGCCGGAGGGATATGCGAGAAGGGGCAACGTGCAAATAGTTTGCCAAAAGTTCGGAATCGAATTCCTGGATACTATCGACAAACTGCATGAGAGTATCATAAACAAATTGTCTCTCAATGGATGACTATCCATAGTTAGCATCGCCCCTCAAACCAGGCCTCTGAACAATCCATTCCATCTACTGCCAAACCAAGTGTAATTAATGGGTTTCTTAACACTGGAATGTCCAATGGAATGGATCCATTCCATCACGGCATGGATTGATTCAAATGTATTGATATCACGTGAAAGAATTTCCTAACTAGGTACCCATGACAGCATTCAGATCGACCTCAATTCTAGTTTTCACCTCATTATGAGAGTCGTTTGGGTGCACATCATCACGCATTGGTGGTGGTATGGCTCTGATCCAGGCTGTTGCTGCTTGTGTGGCATCATTTCCGGCCATCCTAGGAGTAAAATGGTTAAGAACGGCAGCTAGGTTTAAATAGACAAAAACCTGGTCCCCTTTGCGCTTGCGAAACAAACATAGGGCGAGGACAGATTGTTTTATGGCTTCAAAGTTGGATATTATGCATCGTAGCAGTGTGGCTTCGCCTCATTTGCTATGTGTCGCCCTCTTTCTGTTTCTCGTATAGAAGCATTTCTTGCGGACAATATTGGCATTCACTGGCGAATGCAAGCCCTCCGGGAGAGGTCTCAAACTGTCTTTCATTCTTTCAGTTTGACTGTGATCCTCCCATTGAGAATGGAGACACATCGGCACATTAGGCTGAGAAGGTTCCTGTGGTAGCGTCGGAGCCTGGATATTTTTGGGACGAAACAAGTTACGCTCTTCAGAAATATGAAGATTTCTAAGAGTGTTTGGACTCCAGTCTTGACAGATTGGCGAATCCGGCTCAACATACCTAGTCTTCTTGATTAAGTTGTATTCTGTAATAGTCTTGGTAAGTTCCTGGTTTAATGTCGTTATAGCTGATGCCATGTCTTTGTCATTTTCTAGCCAACCCTCAATCGATAGAAGCTGTTGGAAATAGGCTTTACCATGGCCCTCCTCGAATAAGAAATCAGAAGCCCGAAGCAATGCAGAACAAGCGAGGCACTGGCGCTTGCTGCATCCGATCACATTCCAAACACCTGGTTTGTCCTTGTGATAGAAGTATTGAAGTAATTGGATCTCACAACGCGGATTGTGATTTTTCCTCTCCATGATAATTTCTTCCGCTTCCAGCACATTCGGTTTCGTTAGTTGGCTGATCTTTGACTTGACCGCTATGATAGAAGAATCTAGTAACATGCGACTTCTATTCGCTCGGCCATGACAATTCGCTTGGGCATGCTTATTCGCTTGTTTTATCGATAAATAGGGAAGTAATTGTATCTTGAACAGTGCTTTCTTAGATACAAGAACATTTAGAAACTTGAGACAAGTCATCCACGCCCTTGGAAGTTTGGCGAAGTTCTCGATGGTCTTAAGAAACAATCTCGCTCGCCCACCGTGTGTCCATCTTACGGGGCCGATATATATCGGCGCACTCGAGCGCTCTGGTAATTTGGCAAACAAATCTTGGAAGTTATCGCCGTGGTCGTTCAAAAACTCCCAGCATTTCTCGGTGAGTGAGGTCAAAGCATCCACATAGTTCCAGTCCTGTTCTATATTTTCCAGCAAAACTTTTAAGGCAACGGGAAATTCGGTAGGCTTTACCAACCTCGCCCATTTAGCAATATCGTCGCGTGTTTCCGTGCAACTCTTTTTCAGTGAAGGGTTTGGCTCTTTGGGTTCTTTTATAACCCCCAACACGGTTTCCCCGACCGATTCTGCGTAGCTTTCAATGCGCTCCTTGCAATGCTGAGTGAGTGAGCTCCATAAGTCAGAGGAATCAGGCATAGTCCCATTCACAGCACAGTTCACTGCATCCTGCCACTTCTCGCGGTACTTTGTGTCATCGGAGGACCATGTTCCTTTATTCATAGTTAAATACAAGGTGAAGAGTGACTTTTTGGTGTCTTGGGCTTGTTCCTGCTCTCCAAGAACACTTGCAACAACATAGCCCCCGGATCTGGAGGGCGAGAAAATTAATGAGAATGCCCATAGAACATCCGGTAACGAGACGCCGAACTCTTCGGCGAAGTCAGAAATTAACCCAGAGGAAGATTCGAATTGCTTGATGACTGATGTCTTATTTATGCTGCCTGAGGGAGGTTTCTGTTGGGGGTCGTTGAAACTCGAGATGGCTAGCTTTGCTAGAAGTTCCGTCAAAGCGTCGTGGAACAATTCCGTTGGTATGGGGGTATTTTCGCGTTGCTCTGGCGACATTTTAGTTAGCTCTGAGTCTGGCGTTTGAACTGAGGTTGTACTATTTGACTACTGTTCTGAAGGCATTGTATTTGTGAGGATTGGAAAATATTGAACTGATGGTGATGGGTTGTACTGTATGACTGAACGATGAAGAGCAATGTCTGGTTATTTACACACTTCGGATTACCCTTAACTATAGCAAATACATCTATTCAACGAATGGTCGTATGTCTTATTCTCAAGCAGTTGTGTTGATATGTGTCGTGCGGGGTATAAAGGCATTTCAGTACGATGAATGATCTTCCCCTGAGGATGGCAGCCATAGCAACGTGTAAGCTGCTTAAGGGTTGTTGTTTACTTTGTTTGGAGGGGTCACGATGAGCCTCATATGTGGGAATGGTGTTTGATACTGAGACAACCCGACACGCGTACACCTCCACATGTATTTTTATACGCTAATCAATGGAATCCGAATAGTATGTATGAGACCATATAGTTCTAATTCTAATAATATTCGATAGAGCTGAGATTACGGATGTCATGCTGCCATATCTACACTTGTCAATATCTGGAGATACAGGAGTGCTCTTGTGAATGAGAGCGCCAGATGTGAAACGATCGTATCATACTGAATCAAGATCATTCAGTTCGTATGTCGCAGTCTCCCGTAGGGTTGAAGGGGAATGCGTCCGTAACGTAAACTTAGAGGCACTTGTGGAGTAGCTTCACTCGAAAGACCCTCCCTGCTCTAGCAGCGGTTTGGAGGCAACTTGATCCGAGTTGTATTTACTGGTTATTGTACGGGACGACCTTTGGCGACAGTTAGGCTTAGTGAAGCAGGTCCCGAAAGGACGAATGAGTGATGCGGCCTGGCGGGATTTGGAGGTTGATGAGTCATACAAATGACTTATTGAAGAAGACCGAGTATCGATCCTATCTACCACTTATTGCGACGCTGAATTTGCCTGGTTCCTTGGCATGCGAAATGCAGGGTTATTAGTAACGTTCTTGCAGCCGTCATAGCGTCACCTGGAATCAAGCGACACCAAACGGGAAATCATGTCATGTAGAGGATAGGGCGTATGTATAAATGCCATAACAAACTATCTCCGTCGGAGCTAGTTGTGTAATCAAGAGCTGGTTCAATGCCAGCTAAAGGGCAATAGTAACTCCGTGGTTCGAAGGAGCATATATAGATCGATACTGGGTGGAAAATATACTAGAAAGATAACTTTGAGTAGTCTCATCAACATCAGTTACCGTCTGCCTTATTATCATTACTATCTCACGCAAAATCAGAAGCAGCATCGAGACAAGATCTTAGGATGGCGACACGAAACGCAAATGCCAAAGCCTTCAAGTCCCTTCACCAACGGGCTAATAAACCCCTCATCCTTCCCAACGTGTGGGATGTACTCAGCGCGCGTGCCGTCGCTGAATTACCGACAAGTGAGGCCCTCGCGACCACCAGCTTCTCCATCGCGCGCGTAGCCGGGATCAGCGACGAGGAACTGACCTTGGACCTCAATCTGGCCGCTGTCCGTGGTATCGCGAAAGTAGCCGCCGAGCTCAAGAAACCGTTGACCGTCGACATCCAAGACGCATATGGGCCAGATCTCGAGATCGCCATTAATGCGCTCATAGACCTCGGTGTTGCCGGAATCAACCTGGAGGACTGCGAGCTGGCGACCGGGAATCTTTACAATATCGACGAGGCTTCGTCGCGTATCAAGCACGTCCTCACTATTGCCAGACAAAGAGGGGTGCCCGACTTCGTCGTCAATGCGCGCTGTGATGTCTTGGTGAAAGGATGGGGGTTGGATGAAGCTATTTCGCGTGGGAAGAGGTATCTGGCCGCGGGCGCAACGACGGTTTTTGTATGGGGAGGTCAGCGCGGTGTCTCTCGAAATGAAGTCGAGCGAATGGTGAAGGAGTTTGATGGCCGACTGGCTGTGCTGGCGACCATGACTCCCGACGGGCTCACTGTCAAGCAACTAGCTGAAATCGGTGTCGCGAGGGTCAGTATTGGCCCGTCACTCATGTTTGCTGCCTTGGAAACACTGCGCCATGAGGCGAGTAAGCTGATGGGATAAACATAAACCGGAAAAGCTCATTGTCTATCAACGTAATGATATAGCCAAATTTATATTTTGATGTGTGCCTGTAGAGGGCCTTCCACTCGCTCTTAAAATGGCACAAATGCTACATAATCTACCCTAGGATGCGTATTTACTATTCTAGTGAAATATGTACAATGATACTCATGCAAGGACAAGAAAACAAGAAATAGGTCTATGCTATCGAATGCAGACTTCAGGCAAGAGAACTTACTGTACAGAAAGAATCCCAGAGGACCGTAGTAATTAAAAAGCAAAAGAAGGCGCCCGACGCCATGCATACCCAGTGTTTCTTCAGAGATAAGGGCGAAGCTGCGTCTCAGTCCAAGTCCAAAAGTCGGCTGCTTCCCCAGTGCCGTCCTCTGATTTCGGCCTTGTCACATCCACCAAATCTTCCGAAACGCTCTGAGGATCTATGAGCGGTTTTCTATACGGGTGCAGTCTAAACTGTTGTTGGCTGGTTCGTGTTCGTTGTCTTGACAAGAAGGATGGGGAGGAAATAGAGAGGTCGCATCCCTTTTTAAAGTATCCTGCCGACATAATATCTGAATCAGCTTACCAGCGTGCCTATAACCGCAACAGTTGACGATATCTAACGGAACGACAGAAGCGGAGCATGCTGGATCACCGCGGACCAAAGTGGAGACGACTGCGACGTTATCGACGGGCTGGGACGGGTCCGTGACAAGAGGCTCACGATGTACGTTTCGGTATTTGCATGGCTAAAGTCCACCTCAGGCCCGTTTTAGCGGCGGAGCGAGTATGTTGTCTACCCAACTACACGCAGCATAGACACACTCACACAGCTCAAAACGAGCGCCGAAGTAGAACGGAAGTAAGGTGATAGAACTTTCTGGTCACGGAATCCTAAGCAACTTGCCTGATGCTCAGTTAGCTCATAATGCTGGACTGTAAAGAACGTTGTTGGCACCGCTTGGTGCGCCAAGCGTCGTTGTAGTACTATCTCCGACATATAATGATGCCACCAGCCGTGTTAATTGCGCTTATCACCACCGCTCTTTGAGGCCTGCCCTGTTTCTGGAAAAGGCGTTGCATTGGAGACGAGGCAGTGCCAGGGCCTAAACCAGCCCTGAATATAAAGCAGAACTACTAAGCGCAGTTGTTCCTTAGTCGAATACAAGGCAAGACAAAGCCTTATTGAGCGGCTGCAGTGGGATGAGATAGTACACTAGAATTCCTGGGTGTCTTTTGCAGGCGATTTAGCTGTTCAAAGGGGCTGTTACGGTCTGCTGAGTGTAAGCCGTTCGTTCGCGTTGAGTTTTCATATTTTCTCCCGTGGGGATTGATACGAAAATCGTTGATGATTTAGGGCATTCCTACCAGATTACCACACTTAAGGAGGTACGGAGGTCTGGGACTAGCTATCCACGGGGCCGACGTGGCATGTCCCTAACCAGCGACGCGTGGTTAGTTTGGAAGTATCTCTGCCTCCGTTACCGGTATCAATCGCTCAATATGATTCTCAATGCAGCTCTGATGTTCCTCGTAAAGCAGAGGACAACCGTTGTCTTTCTGACCTAAGCCGAACAGTTTCGGGGGGCGGGGCGGACTCGATAGCTCAAAGCATCCTTTAAAGCCAAACTATATCTCGCAACGGCCGTCTTTTAAAAACGAGAACGGACGGGTTGAAGCGTAAGTACTTAGGAGAGGGAGCTGGTTCACATTCGACAACGTGCATCTCGGCATTTTCCTCTTTCTTTTGCCCTCATTGTTTCAGCTGCTTCCAGAGACGGCTAACTCGCCAAGCTGTGTCACGGCATGGGACCATTGCAACCGGGTCTGTGCTATACTTGGTCACAAATGCCGGCCAGGGGGTCGACGATGAGAAAAATCCACAATGCGATATCTTGTGCAGAGCTCCAAGTGATTGATCGATGTAGCACGATATTTACATTACTTAAATCAAGCTTGAGTTTTGGAATGGGGTCGCATGTATGCGTGTGTCATGGGTGAAACCTTCGCCAACACGACACCAGATCACCGGTACTGTGCATTTCGCTAAACCTACAGAGTACCATGCACCGAGATCTGCACTGCATGAGGCGCTGATGCATCTTTCTTGGCCTCAGCCCTTCGGGGCTGTCCGGGGTCTGTTTGTTTGGGGTCGTAAACCCTACGCTGCTTGGTTCCGCGGGTGTGGGCGGAGCTCATTTAGGGATCGTGGCTATCAGTTCACAACTCTCCAACATACTATGTACTGTAGGTACATACCTGACATTCGCGTAAGCAGACCTGCTGACGGAATCGTATTCGCCATCCCTTTGGGGTATGTACCAATCAATTGTCGTGAGATATCGGATCATCTACTCAAAAAACAGCCTACCGACGGCCAACCCGCCGACAAGTTCTTCTTATTCCCATACAGTACAGGGGGCAACATAGAGTTTCAGGAATAGGTACTTACTTAGTACGGTATGACACCGGTCTTGATACCCTCTTTAGTTACCGCTGCGTCGCCAGCTCCAAGAATCTAAACGAGCATCTATTGATCTGATCTATCACCATCTTAAAATCTTTAGGCATTTACTGTACTATGTAGGAGAACACGGAGTTTACATACAGATCCACACTGGCCTGGTTAGTTATACTTATACTACATGTAAGCGGCTTAGCTATGTGAGGAAGTGGTGTTAAAAGACCTTGCGTCCCGGGGTAAATATGGTTCGGTCATTAAACTATGTGGAGGGGGTCGCCGATTCGCTAGTGTACCTCTATTGGTAGGGATTCGGCTGGCTGCTCTACCTACAGTAGTGCATGGACACGTACCTGTAGTGCGTGTGCTTACCATCCAGGTCAGATCTAGGTGTATTGTAGTCTAGTATGTGTACAGTACAGTAGGACTTTGCGTGAAAGTTTTCTACAGTAATATGCCGTCCCTCTGGATCATCCATTTCGTGTTTTGTAAGATACCCTCTACCTCCTTTGCACAACCGTACAGCGGCTATGAACGATATTCGTCACCGCATCTCAAGCTGAAAGCGTATCTTTTACGCGCTCCCGGTCTTAAACCCCCGTTCCCCAATCCTCCAGCAAGCTTCTCTGGCCCCACGAAAGCGAAAGGAGGATGAGATCCCTCGCCGCAGCCGCGCATCCGCTGGCGCTGGCGCTGGCGCTCTACGCTCTCGGTATACTACTACCACCCCTTGTTGGGGCCACAACTATTTTGACGTTTAGCGATCGAGGCTGCCACACTCGTTCAGGATCAATTAGCGTCAAAGATAGCCCCGGTTCAGGTGCATGCACGAGACTCACCTCGGGTTATACTAGCTTCATGATTGGGAAACTGGGTGACGGTTGTGCAGGTATGTCGTCGTCTTGGGTCCGAGTATCGGGTAAGAGGTAGTTAACAAAACAATGTGAGCTTAGTCACCATCTACGGCCATGACCCTAAAGACTCGATCTGCTCAGCTACAAACCTGACGCTGGCCGAAACGACAGTCTGCTACAACTCATCATGGATTTATTTCAGTGTTGATAATTGTGCACCCCTCGGCACAACCAGTTTAGAATCCGTATCGTCAACAACCTCAATAGCATCCACTACGTCGACGACCACCACAACGTCAACACCCAACCCTGTCTCTGATGGGGTCAATGTTGGCGCCGTCGTAGGCGGTACGGTATCGGGCGTCTTCGTCGTTGCCGTTCTCGCAGGAGGAGCAATCTATTTCTTTTGGTTTCGACCTAAACAGCAGCGAAAACTGGCAGAACTGTCGACGAGGCCCGACACGTCTGCCACAAGAATCAACAATCCGTACGCAGAGGATGATGCGTACGCGAAACCCGACTCATACGCCCAAAACGACCCTTACGCGAAAGCCAATCCGTATACGGTTCTTTCCAGTGGGCCCGAGGAAGTGTACGAGTTATCGCCGCAGTATATCGCAGAAGTTCACGAACAGACACACGTCCGCCACGAACTGCCGCCTTGATTCGTCGTCAGGAGGCTACTTGTGCGTAGAGAACCACGAATTTCGAGACGACGAGGTGTTATATTCGGCTTCGCAGGATTCATGATTGTCTATCATGGCAAAGCAACAGCATACCCAATCTGTATGCTCCACCATACGTGTCGCCTGCCGACTACATATATAATACTTACGAAATTATATGCCGGAACGCCGGATGCTATGGTAAGAAGGTCCAGATGACGAGATATGCAGGAGACCCCGTTGTAAGCCGCAAGAAGGACGGACTTGGCGTCAGAGAAGTTTGTGCTGGTATTAGAGCTGGATCTATACTACTGAGCAATTCATTAGTCACAACTTTAACTATAACCTTGAGATAGGAATAATTAATAGACTTAGCTTGTCATAGGATGGTTCGCGTGAGAAACATTTCTGAGACGGGGGCTTTCGGTGCAAATTTGCGAGTGATATCCCAGCAATGAAGCAATCTATGATTCACATGATCGTCATTTCGATATTTGATTATCATTATTATTATCACTGACAAGGTGAATCCGTATATATAAGATTACAGATCTGAAATCCCGCAATCGATGCAAAACCGATATCCAAATCCATGCCCCCGTAACCCCCCGTCTGGTTGTGCTCCCGATACCATGTACCCTATATACAATATCTCCGTACAAAATTCAGAGACTATGAAGTATCGGACCGCTACTAAGCAACACCACTTCGCCGCTCCCGTGGAAATCAACCTCCATCTGCGTACATATTTTTTCATCGAACCTCAATATCCCAGAGGGAATCTTTAGATCCTACCTCCGCCGACAACTCCGCGTTCGAGAACCTCTATCTCGCCTGTCTCTCTGGTCCGCCGCCGTTCGAGAATCCACCGACCTTCTTTACCATCCTGTTCCTTCACGTAGGATATGCTATCGGCGCTTCCCTTGTGCCTATGTCCTACATCCGGCCGCTGTCTTGATGGGGCGCCCACTGTTGGTACCATGTTCTCGTTTGGGACTTGTGCCAGTCTGTGCTCGGCTTCCGGGGAAGTGGGTTCCTCGACCTCAGATAACGGTGGAAAAGCCGTGGAGCCTACTAGAGGAGAGAAGACTGGTGCGACAACTGGAGACGTGGTCAAGCCGGGCGACATAGCAAGTGATGGGATCGAATTTGTGGACACATTCGGAATAGCCATTGTCAAAGTAGGGCTGCCAGCATCACTTTCAGCGCATGTTGACTCCTGACTATAGAGCGAAAAGGACGAGTTCTTTCGGCCAGAGGCGCCGAGTTCCTGATTCAATGGACTAATAGCACCATTCCGTTCATACGGAGAACCATCGCGAGAGCTTGTAAGAGAGACTTGGGATCCGCCCCAAGCTTTACTGCGCAGCTTTAGCAAAGCAGACAGAGACATGTCGTGGTCCTCCGCCATCATGGCAAGTTGGGCTAGCCCGGGACTTTGTACCGCACCGCCGTTATTGGGTCCTTGGGACCAGCCAATGCTCATCACCGAATTTCTGTTCGAATACTCCGAGCGTTCTGTAATAGGTGTCAGGCTGGGTTCTCGAGAAACAACACGGCCCGAGGTCGTGCGAGCAACTCCACTGGGAGCAAAATACCCGCCGTATTGGTAGGCATTCTCCTCGCCGAGTGAGCTCTGAGCATGGCGCGATGGCGGAATGGGAGTGGAGCGGAACCCGAATTCTTGCTCATAAAACCCATCGTAATCATTAGCCAAAGCACTCGCGTTGGCTTCAGCAATGATGAGTTCGTCATCCTGCTCATAATCATCGAGTGCCGAAAAGTCATCCTTCTCATAATCAGCCGATGGGTCCTCGTTAATCGCATCTGGACATGGGTGAGACGACGCCGATGCTGTGGGTGATGTGATTGTTGAATCTGTCGGCGGATCGGGAGATGAATCTCTGCGGAATTTACCAGAAGCTGCAGCCATGTGCAAATGGGATACTAATGCTGCCGGTGACGGTAATGCTCCCTGGTAACCTGGATCCCCCAGGCCGGGAAGTGCTTGTTGTGGCGCCTGGTGCTGAAGTACATGGGAAATGTCTGCATCATCCTGGAGATCCACTGTCTTCAAGCGCATGTCGGCGCTCAGCGAAGTATGAGCAGTAGACCGCGATACGACCGACTGGCCAGAGAGCCTAGAGGTTATATCAGACTCCCGCTTCTTGGTCTCCAAAGCCGCGTTTCTTTGTGCCAGAACATGGGGGAACATTCCAGGTATTGGGCGTCCATACTGGTCCGTATCGTTCAAATCGAATATAGACTCATCAAATGCAGAGCCATCTCCTTCTCCATCGAAGTTATGAATACCATCATTAAAGTAAAGTTCGTCATCTTTACTAAGATGCGTTTTGTCATTGATGTGTAGCCGTGCAATTGTTGCTTCACGAGATTCCGTGACAGGTTCCAACCCTTGAATCCCTAGCCCGGCAGTAGATTCATCATTGGGAACTTTGTTGGGATCAGATTCAGCATAAAAGTCCAGATGTGTTCCTGTATATTGCCCGAATTCTGGGATTTCTTCCGTCTCGGCGTATCCAATGACATGGCCATTGGCGTCCCTTGGCGTTGGGAGTATCCCGGCACTATGAGGGCTTGTTAAGGACGATGTCGGATCGGATCTCTGAAAGACGAATCCTGCAAAGTTATCTTGATCATTATCCGGGTCATTCGCGGCGTCAAAGTCTTCTTCGTAATCATCCAAGTCGGCATTGACCCCAGGAATCCGCTCTTCCAAGTCATCGTCATAATCCATCGTGTCGTAATCGAAAGCGTCCTCGTCAAACTCGTCAAAGCGCGAATCCCTTTGACCGCTAGGTAGGCCCGAGAGTTTGTCCTGTTGACGTTGCCGATGCCTTTCCTCTAGTATCTTTTCTTGTTCTGCAGCTCCAATCATATCGAAACTAAAAACACTAACACGTGACGAGGTACTTTTCATGTGCTTTGGAATGGCAGAGAAAGACTTTGTCGTAGACGTTGCTGATACCTTGCGAGACATAGAGGATCTGGAAAAAGCGGTCGTGCTCTCTCGCCATTGCGCGTCTTCTTCATCGGCCCGCGTTCCAATGGACTGGGTTTCCGAAGAGCCTCGAGACGTCTGACTTGGACTTGCGTTCATAGAGTGACCCTTGGAAAGGCGGAACCCCGTCCGAATCGACTCGAGACGGTTGTCCTTGGGAGGAACTGGTGGCGCCCTAGTTGGTTCAGATGGGACACTGTGCCGTGGGTGGCCGTCTCCAGCATTTGTAGGTTCATTGCTAACTTTGCTATATTGGGGGACGGGTCTCCGTGGCCTCGGGGCACTAAAATCATGCACTACGGTGCCTCGTATCCGGGGGTCATAGGCAGGCTCTTCTGAACGCTCACGCAGCGATAGCGAAAGATCCGGTATGCTCTGGCTCGTCTTTCTCCGTAGTAACAATGTGGACATGGGGTTTTTCAGAAATGGTAGCCCCTTCTTTGCTTTGGAGGGGTCCCGGACGGGCGGGTTTGACGCCGCTGGTGGATCGGATGCCATCCTAGCCCCTGGCGGCCGCTTCCCTGTGGGTGGCGCATTTTGAAGATCGGTTGGACTCACGAAGGACGACGTAGTCCTGGAAGCTTTGGCGGGAGCTGGCGGTTTACTACCGGCGGCGGTGAATAGTGGACTGGCGCCAGCGGGCGAGGCTTGTGCCTGTGGTACAGGCTGGTTCAAAGCGACGTTTTCTCTCGAATAGTTCTCCAAGGCCAACCCGCCAATAAATCCCGGTTGTTCGTAGTAAGGGGATCGAGATCGAGGCAGGGGTTTCGGATCGTCGCGTAGTTTCTGATCCGAGTTCTGGTTCGAGTCCTGGCTATACACGGAGGACCGCACCGAGTCGGCAGAGACAACCCTGGCGATGGGCGGCAATACAGGGGGGTTGTCGTCTCGCCGAGGCTGTGCCTGTGCCTGTGCCTGTGCCTGTGCCCGTGCCGGGGGTTGGCCCTGGGCTTGAGCGAAGGGAAAGGAGGTATCGGAGCGCGGTCGTACGTCGGGCGTCGGGACGCCGTCTGCAGGGACGAGATGGGCGGGCTGGAGTGCGGCGGTGTCCCAAGAGGCGCGGTCCAGCTCGGGAGAGGCGGGATTAGACGGGGTCCGCCTGTGGAAGCGAAGATGAAGCATGCCGGCGCGGGTGCGGGGACGGGGACGGAGACGGAGACGGACGCAGGCGTGGGCGTGGGCGTGGGCGTTGAGCACGTGGTGGGGGACAGATGAAGGTCGATAAGGTCTATCGGCCAAACTCTAACATGACGCACGTGTTGACGATGCAGGCGGGCTGAGGACGGCTGATGGGCGAGTGCCGACCATTGGCAAAAAGTGCAAAGTCAAGTCTGGAGTAGCACATTGGCACGTTAGGCACAGCACCTCAGAGCAATACGACAATCAGGCTTGAACAAAAACATCAATCTTACCGGCTGGGGCGGTCGTGGCCGCGCTTGTCAGCCCAGCAACATACGAGGCTTTGTGGGTGCGGGCGAGAGCGTGAGTGCGCGAGACTGCGAGACTGCGAGTAGGGTATCACGACGAGATGTGTCGTGCCGCGGCGTCGACGTGTCCGCAGAGTTCCCAATGGCAAAAGCAATTCTTCGTAGGTATGCGTAGTAGAGTGCAGGACGTGGTTATATACGTGCGGTAGGAATTTTTGTACGGCGGTACCTGGCCAGAATTGTCTGAGGACTGCCTGGAACTCTGGTTGGAGTCACCTTGGATCCATAGCGAAAGAGTCGAGCGAGGTAGTATTGTCAACTTGCATGGTTAGTCTAGGATTATCTACCAAGTAAAGAGGGGTGCTGTCGACGTAGTACGTGATTCCACGTCATTCATTGGCCGCCGGTTGGGAGGACATGACCGGATCCCGCCAAATTCCCCCGATGTCAAGTGCCCAGGTCAAATGCCAAGGCCAAATGCCAACCTGGAAGGTCAAGCAATACCTGCCGTGGAACCGTTGTATGCCTTCTGTACTTGGTAGCCTGTACCGGCCTGTATACCCGAAGCTTACCGAGCAACAGAGAAGTCGTTAGCGGGCTTTGGCGTGTCCCTGGTCTGTGCGGCTCGTGCTTCTCATGCCAAACCCTTAACTGTGCTTCTGCTATCTACGCTTACAGTATTTTCACCAGCTGGGTACCTCTTGGTACTATCTAGGTAAGTTAACATCGGCGTTATCGTTATTCAACATGCCAAAACCTACACGATCTACCAAGATCATATGCAAAATATAGAGCACGTATTTGTAAAGTAAAGCATTATGATGCGTTCTACAGCTACCTAGCCATCAAATACAGACGTATTCATACAAACCCAATTTCTACAACTGTTAGCCCGTGAACTCGGCTAACGCATCGTCCTCCTCCAACATGGTAATGAAAGAAAAAGGAGTGAACATGTGGCCCGCAAACTCGGCATACTTGGACTGTGCCTCGACCCATTGAAGACGCAGGGAATGCAACTACTGCCGTCAGCCTAAAATTCATGGGACTCGAGGTTTGGGGGGAGCTTACCATGGCACTGCAACCTTCCATGGCAATGAGAATCGCACATGTGAGAACAAACCATAGACCAAAAGCCAGGAAGATCATGATGACACCCAGAGGACCCGTCCTGGTGAGGCTTGGCCCGAGAGTCATATCCCAGAGGACACTGCTGAGCTGTTGATGGGCCAACGACAATGCCCACAGACGCAGGTACGACGCGGTGTGTGAGATGCAGTTCAAGCAGAACTCTGTAATTGCCATGTTAGCAACAAGGAGTGAAATGAGCGAAGGCCGATATCTTACCGATGGTATGGATGACTTGGTGGATCATGACTTCACTGAATTCAAATTCGCCGTGGCCCTCGCCGTCTTCGTCGTCGTCTCCACCGTGTGCGATCATAGCGACACCCTCGCCATCATCGGTCTCGACACTCAGCCGTCCATTTCCATTACCCGCAGTGTGCCCACCGTCGTCATCATCAAGCGCTGAGACTCTAGCGTGTTCGCCTATGCCGCGGTAGCCCTCAGCGCGAGCTTTGTTGTGCTCTCGACGCAAATAGAACGGCTTCAAGAATAGAAGAATCGGGACCTGGACGAACGCAAGTAAAAGTAAAGCAACTTGCACCGTAGCCTGGCCACTGTACAGTTCCTCATCAATGTGGCCAGGCTGCAAGAACATGTAGATCAGCATGTTCAGAAGACCTGGCGGTGACCGACCAACGGCGTACCAATCGACTGACCATTTGTAGATGATACAAACCACAAGATAGCCGAAGATGGCCTGGAAGAAAATCATACCCGGGACAAAGTTGCCCCAGATATCGATGGGTTTCTTGAAGTGCCTTGCATTGAGATACGAGAGGCAGAGAGAATAAGTCATGTGTGCCCAACCTAAGATGATGGACATCTTCATCTTGAAGCTGTTGGTGAACAAGAGGTCATTATCAGTACCATGCCACATCCAGTCGAGGCCAAAAGGGTATCGGTAGTCGCCCTTGAGCTTGGCGAGAAGGGGTTGTTTACCCTCCTTCCACCCCTCCGGAACGTCCCATTCCCAAGCACTATCAAACAAAGTCAGGGACTTGGAGAAGACGTCGTTATAGATGAGACCGGTAAACAGAGAGAAGATGGCCATGACCAGAGCGATGTAACGACCGTAATAAATCATAGCAAACAGCTCGAAGGTGACTTTCTTCAAGGGTCTCTCCCAGTATATCATCGCGAGAGCGGCCGCAAGCATGATGACTGCGTGGCCGAGATCGCCAAACATGACGGCAAAGAGAAAGGGGAAAGTAACGATAGCAGGCAGAGCAGGATTAATCTCCTGATAGGTAGCGGTGCCGTAGGCGTTGATAATTGTTTGGAAGGCCTCGGTAAACTTGTTAGTCTTGAGGTATGTGGGCGGAGTTTTGCTTGTCCTGATTTCGTTGATGATAGATGGAACCGACAAACCTGCCCGGTTGGTGACGTCCTGCAGGGTCGACCGAATACGAGGTAGATCATTAGTAGGGCACCAGGCCTCCGCAATAAGAGTTCGTCGTTGTCGATCGAAAGAGAAGAGATTCAACGTCTGGTACGTAGCCTTCTCCTTCGTGACTAAAACTATCCAAGCCGCCAACGATTGGCCAATTTGCGTCAACTCGGCCTGGAGTGTCTGCTGGGTATTTTGGAGCACGTTCTGCACGTCGTTGAGACGGGCATTAACCTCGTGCATCTGGTCACGGCGTAAATCGGTATTCTCGTCGACACTGTAGACCTCTGCTCCCATAGACTCTGAAATCTTGCGAATCTTGGCTAGAATCTCCTTGCCATGAGCGAAGATGACGAAGACATTCTTACGGATAGCATCGTTGTTCGTAGGGTCGATCAGGGGCTCGGGAATCTCAGACTGGTTCATGTATAGGTTGCCTCGTAGCGTCCGCCAGAGAATACGTTCAAACGCTGCGACGCGTTCTCGGTTGATGACGCCTGCCACGAAGCCGATGTTCATGCCGGAGAACGAACGCTCGGCATCGCCAGCCTGGTTGTGCTGTTCAACGTCTTGGAGCAATGGAGCATCGTCATCCTCGGTCGAAGCTCGAATCTCGTCAACGTTGCCGTGGGCACGATCGAAGAAGCCCCCAGCCTCCCTGAGAACCCATCGCCATTCCGTCAGCTCAACCTCGCGTTTCTTCAACGTCTCGTAGCTGTCGTTAAGTTGCGCGATGCGTTGCTCGAGGCCTTGGCTGCGTTCGGCAAGCTCGTCGATCTCCGAGGTAGTAGGTGGCGCTAGAGTTTCAACATCGAGATCTAGTTTTCGTAGGGGGATGCTGGCCTTTTCCATCTGCGCATGGAAGTAGCCTGGTCTGTCAGTCAAGGATCGCGGATCTGGTTCGATGGTGAGAAGCTGTGCTTACGAAGCTGTCGTTCGACATTATCGAGCCGCCTAATCTCTTGAGTGAAGGTTCGTTGGAAGGCACTGACATCGCCGTTGAGCTGTGTCGTCGATGTCAGTAGATGCGCAGAGCAGGCAGCCGGACAGTCAAGGGGGTTTATGGTTGGTCGCGTACATCTCGAAACTGGACCAGTCCAAGTTCGCCCAGAGCGGTCACACATTCTCTCCCGATTTCGTTGGAAATATAAAGCTGTACCATGCTCATGTCCGCCGAGCGGAACATGCTCTGCTTTGACGGAGCCATCTTGATGGCGCTGGGCTCCCAAAGTTGAGCAGTTGATGAACGACGGCAGCAGATTGATGATGAGCTTGACCGAGCCTGGCCTTTGCAGGGGGAGACATGGTTGCCTTTCACAGCCACACGCGGTTACTTCGGGATTTCGTGTGGCTGAGTGGCTGTACGGAATAGGTAACCGTGGCGCGCTATGATGAAACCAGCCAATCCACGCTTAGAATACGTCAACCCACATAACGTAGGTACCTACTGTATTCTCTTTTCTTAGCGTGAATTGGCTAATTTCGCTTGGATGTGACGGTGTCAGTCAGCCAGCCAGGCGGAGGTGACTGAGGTGGTACCCGAATTTATGTACGTAGTATAAGTTTACATAAGGAAACGGTCGGTCTTAACAGTGAACCAGAGGTCTTGAAGGTCACAATCGAATATAATATATAATTTTTATTAATTAGTAGTGCTAATATATTTATGATGCATCTACCTAGTACTATGAGGTAGTTGGGTGCTAGCTATCCCTAAGTTTAACTGCTGACTTGGCTCCTTATAATGATGTACCGGTAAGGACAACTAGTTAGGAAAGCCTCAAGAATCGATATTAAGTTCCAACCCCTACACTTTGACCTAGGAGTGGTCTATCTGTGACCCAATTTCACTGTAGAGCCAAAACCCCCGACACGTTGAAGATGGGTGGTGGTGACAGGAAAAACACTGTGTGGTAGGTGGTGATATTGCTACAGCCGTGGACACAATAGCATCTTTTCTAGAAGAGAAAGCCAGTCTTGCATTGTTTTTACAAACATATCGGAGCCCATTACATGTGTTATATAACACGAACATGATGAATATTCACGAACGCATACGTAGATTAGGGATCCCAAAAAGGAGACCACCACAAGTAATACGCCTATGAGATGGCGTGTATCAAGCCACGCGTAATCCGGATTTCCATTCATTTGGGTTTCGAACCCTTTCAAGCATTGAATTTCTCATCACTCATTACCTAATAGCCATATAATGCCCGCCATTCCGCATGTTGTATGCGATGCAGTATCCTCTAACCACCATCCATCCCAAAGCCGAATACCATATACAGTATACAAAACCTAACGCCGACCTAGAAAAACTGTTTCCCTAATTGAAGCTTTTAAACACAAGGCCCAACCTAATACATACAAAAACCAAGGTCCGTCTCACGGAGGGTTGGCTTTTCAACACATAAATAAAGTCACTACTCAGCCGAAGCTGTCTTCGCAGCCCTATTGCGTAGACACATTTTCTTGCTCCTCCTGTGCTGCAACGATGCCGCTCTCCACAAGTGCTTTCCACACATCGTCCCTTTTTGACCCAACGTCCTTGGAAGCGGGCAGACCATCCAACATTTTAAGTTGTCTACAGTCGTTGAGGACGACCATATCGTAGACACGTTTACGCATCCTCGTGCTCATGTCAAGACGGCTCGCGAACTTCTCCTGACGCTCGACGTCTACATCTGGCAACGCGAATGGGTCAAACTCAGCTTCCTTCCCACCACCGTTCTCGGCGGGGACGAGGGTCTGCACGGGGGCGTAGAACCCGAGCGTGGCGCCGTTGTCTCTGAGATCGAGGCGCGACAGATGCGGGAACTCGGCGAGCGCATTGGCGACCTTTCCGGCTTCGGATAGTCGATTACCGACCGCGAGGAGCTTCTTCAGCCTTGGGATATAGCGCAAGGGCCAAAGATCGTCAATCGCGTTGAAGTTGATATTGAGTATGCGTAGGTTCGGCATGAGTTGCCCAATATCCGGTGCCAGGGATTGAAGGCCACAGTTTGCTAGCTCAAGATATTGGAGGTTGAGGAAGTCTACTTCGAGGTTGAAGCCAGAGAGTCGGTTGCCTGACAAGAACAATTTCCTGACCTCGCAAGCGGAGTTGAGAAAAGAAGTGTCGAGAATATTGTTCCCCTTTTGCTCGCGAAGCGAAAGACTATCTAGGCAGCGGCATTGTGAGAAGCCAGTCATTGTCGTGATGTTATTGCGGTCGACATGGAGGAGGCGCAAGGAGGGGAAAACAGCAAGATTGAGAGTCTGTATATCATTGTCTGATAGCTTCAAAATCCTGAGGGCCAACAATGATTGGCCTTCAGAAGGAGCAAAAGATGTCAAATAATTGGACTGGAGATTGAGCGTATTGAGAGAAATGAGTTGCGCACTGTTCTCAAACTCAATAATCTGATTATTTTCCAAGTCCAACTCAGTCAATCGCTGCATCTTCGTGCCATCAAAATCGACATGTGTGATTTGGTTGCTCCTAGCACGTAGCACCTGCAAGCTGTCGTGGAATTTAATGCCGTCTAAGCTGGTGATTTCGTTGTTGTCAGCACGAAGGGTTCGGAGATGCACGAGGTCCTTGAATGCCGCGAGGCTCTTGATCTGATTGTTGGATACATCGACGTATTGAAGATTCATGAGTTGGCTCCATGCCGTCAACTCGGAGAGTACGTTGTGCGTCATACGCAAGTTGCGCACACTCTGGGGCACACCATCGAGGTGAGAAACGGTATTGTTTGACGCGTCCAAGGTGACTAGCGTTGTACAAAACTCATCGAGCATATGCAGGGTATCCAACTGTTTGTTGCTAAGATCAAGTTCGGGCACAGTCTCCCAGTCAGGTTCAAAAGGTTCAACTTCTGTTATTTTCTCGACGAGACTCCGGATGGCTTTGGACATAGTCTTTTTGGAGCCATCGCCGGTCACAAGATGGTGATCGCCCACCACGTAGCTCACTTCCAGTGCACAAGAGTTGTCCACTTGATGGACCGTGAATTCAGACATGGGGCTCAAAGAGAATGTGCCGACGTATTGCCCAATTATGGGGGTTGCAGACATCGTTGCAGTTCTAGCCGGATTAGGTGTTGCTATTACGACGCTCAGGTCGGGATTTCTTATTGGTTCTGGCTCTGGTGCCACGATGCCCGACTCCGCACGGATACTGACCTGACTTTGATCGTCCTGTCCAATACGCTGTTCACCAGAAGCGTTCTCATCTTGCTCGTCGATGCGCGAGACAGGCCGCGGGATGAAAGCATGTCTTTCAACAGAAAAGATGTTTGAAACACCTCGGGATCGACTTTGAGATGATGAGTTGGTTGCCATACCACTGACAGAGCTCCCGATCTTCCCATATCGGCCTCTTTTGACCGAGCCAGCTGCAATGCTACCGAGTGAATACTCCAAGTTAGACTTCGCTTCAGAGCTGTCGCTATCAGAGTCTCTGTGAGGAATATCTTGGATAATGGAAGCAATCGGCGATGAGAAGGTGATAGTGAGATTCTTCCGGCGGGCAGGTGTAGCTTTCTGTATCCGATCCTCATGAAGCGATATCTCATGGTCGATTTCTTCGTCATCTTCCAGGGCCGTCTCGATGTGAGCCTGATGATTTCCCATGACAGAATGTTCGGAATCCACACAGTCTTCTGTTATCTTGCCCGGCTTGGACGAAGACCAGCTCAGCGAAGTGTCATTTTGTGGTTGCTCATCGGAATTCGGCCACCTTTTCCCAGCAACCAAGTCGAGATGCTTCTTTTCATTGATTGAATCCACTGTCAGATCAGGAATGCTGGCGAATGGATCGTCTTCGCTATCTTCAGAAGCAAGGACATTCACGGCTGGTTTCGGTGGTTTCACTTTCTGCCACATCTTATTCACATCGTCAAATACCATATTGCCCACTTGGTTACCAATGAGTTGGGCAACCACATCTGGTGCGATAAGGCGCTTTGAGTCTGATCGAGATGAGTTAGTGGGTATAGATCGTCCAGTTGAGCCGCCGGATGATTGGCTATTACGAGAAGGGAAATCCGTGACATTGTTATTCCCTTCTGTGTGCTCGGGGTTCCGCGAAATTCTGACGTTGGGGATGTCGCTGATAACGCCGCTTTCATCGTAGACCTGACCCAATTGGCTTGAGTAGCTATACTGATTCGTGCTGTTAGTACCATATGATCGCTTGTCGTTGATCTGATGGGTTCCTATAGACCGTATTGATTGACTCAGCATATCAACAAGATCGCCATGCTCCTCGTATTTTTTGAGCTGGTTGACGAGTTCTGGGTCTTCTTGTCGCACTGGCGGCCTCGAAACAGGCTGTCCATCCCTGCTAGGGGGCCGTGAAAAAGGCTCTCGTGTCGACTCTTGGAAAGAATCTTCAGTCACAGCGGACTGGTTATGGATAGGTTGGTCTGAGTTCTCAGCTTCAGACTCTTCAACACTTGCCAATCCGCTCATCGGCCGCGCTTTGTTCCTTATCATTGCCATCACTTCCTCTGCAGCGTCAAAGAAGTCTTGGGTTTTCATCGAAGCCTTGCGGGAGCCACTGACACCAAGGATTTCGGTATCGTCACCATGTGAAGAAGCTTTATCTGACTCCGTAACCGGATTGAAGCCAAGCTCAGCCAGCGGTAGTCTGTCACGCAGTTCGGCCGCTCTCTGATTTGGGGTGGGAGATCTGGGTCGTAGAACATGATGCACAGCTAGAAAATTCGGTTCAACGAGTGTTTGTAACGGACTCTGACGTGCGTGCTTGCGATCTCTCGTGATTGCAGACTGCATCGTATAGTGCGATGATTGTACCG
Organism: Xylaria acuta; assembly: GCA_022495125.1. Classification (NCBI taxonomy): domain Eukaryota; kingdom Fungi; phylum Ascomycota; class Sordariomycetes; order Xylariales; family Xylariaceae; genus Xylaria; species Xylaria acuta. Next base: position 275,696 of record MU383120.1, on the reverse strand, counting down.
TTTCTATGGCTGTGTGCCGCTCTTCAAGGCCATATGCAATATCGGATCGGTGTAAGGTTCTACGTCTTTTCGGAGTAGGGTCTTTTGACGGTGATGTTCGTGGTCTTTTCCCTTCCGAGCTATTCCGCTTGGCAAGTGGTGGGAGACAAGAACCGAGCCCGCTCAATCCAGTTGAAGTCCTTGAACGCAACCCATCTAAGGACTTCGACACGCGAATATGGCGTGTAGAAGACACACGGCGATTCATCTTATCTCGATTTCGTCTAACAGGGAGCGATTCCCCCTCGAATGATGCATCTTCGTGTATATCAAAGTGAATAGAATTTCCCTCGGGAGCTCGGCTTCGTGGCGGTGTTATATTCTCCTTCTCTTCCGAAAGGAATGGAAGATCAGAACCAAGGGAGGCGTCTCCTTCAAACTCATATTCGTCTAGCTCACCAGCGCCAAATCTATTCACATCACCAAAGACCCCATGGTAACTAGAACCAAATTGAGGAGCTTTGCTCGTGGCAAGGATGGGCGAGGTAGTTACTTTATCGTCAGGTTCGGACTCGGTATGTATAACCGGCGCCGGAGACGGTACAGTATCATCTGCAGAACATGAGAAACTATTGCTGTGCTGATCCTCAAACTGGCTGATTCGCCGAAGGAGGGTTTGATTTGTGAATGTGTCGTGCGGTCCAAATAGTTTCAATGGGCTTGAAGTCTTGATTGAGGTAGGCTGTAACCGTTTCTCCGGGCTCGGGTGAGGAGCACGAGGCAAAGATGGGCTGGGTGGTGATGCTGGGGTCTGTTTGCTACCCGTCGATGCAAACCGCTCGGTTCTAACAGTAGGGAATTGCTTGGGGGTGCTAGCTTGGAGTGAAGACTCCGGGAGCATCTCTGAGGTATCCATATTTATGGGAGGGCTTAGGGGGCGTCGACGAAATGATCCTTCCATCGAGCGCCCTCCCCTGTGCAAGTTCAGGAAGCCACCTTTCTCGGCATAGTCTTCGGTATTCTCAAAGTCCCTGGCACCATCATCAGCGGCCATTGCCTTGCCTGAGTCCTTATCTAGTTCAGAGTCCAGTATCATTTGGCTCCTTTGTAGGATTTCAAGCTTCTTTCGTAGCTGGTGTGCCGGAAGATCCATAGCCGCAAAGGAAACGCCACCACCCTCCGAACTATGACGAGCAATGAATATAGGGCTAAAATCTTCGTGCCTAACATCACTGTGACCACTAATTTTCCGTGATTCGTCTAGCAACTGTTTTCTTCGAAGAGACATGACACAACTTTCGTCTGCGATGTCGAGCTGTGTTTCTGACTTCTCACAATTTCTTTTCTGTGTCGGAGCTGCATTGCGACTGGGAATATTAAACCTATCGTCCTCTGTTCGTCGAAAGGAAATCGGTTTAGGAAGGGTCACGTCGTGCTCAATGGAGTTGTAGCTGTCCAGCTCGATAATGTCGTCGTCATCATTGATGATGCGTTGCCGATTACGCGAGTACAGCGGAGGGCTTGAGGGTAATGTAGTTTCGTTCATGGTATGGCCCTCGTTCTCCATCGGCCCAGCACTGTCTGCCTCTGGTGCTTGCGGTGGTCGAAAGATATTTTCCAGTCCAGTTGCCGCTGAACTGAAGAGATCCTTAGATTCACCATAGTCCAGTTCCCCATAGATTAATCTCCTTTTCCACTCTGGCACATTTTCCCGACTCTTGGACGGCGATGCGCTTTGCGACCTATTGTATAGTACAGAGTTGTGGACAACGGAATCGGAGGTGGAAGCAGAGGCGGATCGGCTTAGCTCGCGCCCACGGTAGGACGACTTGGCTTCTTGAGAGAGCTTCGAGGGCCCGAGCTGCGCAGCTCTAATATTGATGTCGTTTTGAGTACGCTCGCCAAGCACACTGGGGCTGCTGTTATGGGGTTGGTGCTGTGGTCGTTGGAGCCCAGCGTTTGCTCCGTTGAATCGAGGGATGCGACTAGCGCGATCACGAACATTCTTAGAATTCGCGGATATAGGAGGGCTCGGGAGTGTTGGGAGTTGTGGTTGTGATGTGTCTGACCTGGGCTGCGACACCCAGTCTTCGGATAATGAATCGAGCCAGGCGTGTTGCGCCATCGTGGCTAGAGTTGGCTGGGAGTCACTGCTGTGGGAGGCGTGCGTCAGGGTTGGTGTGTATCACCCATGGAGAGCGTTGGCAGTCCCAGGACACGGAGTATGACAATATTGTAAAGTAATGGTGGGAATAATGGTATGCTTGTCGGCTGTCGCAGGGCGTGTCGCAATGTTTATAGCAATGTGGGGGGGATGTTTGGTCAGTGTAGTGGGACCGGGAGAGACGCGTTAATATTTGGAAAGGTTCTATTTTCAAACAAAAAATGCGAAGAGGGTTTATGGTTTCATAAATTGCCCTGCAATTTGACGGACAAGAAGCAAAGCAACCTACGGTGATTGAGGCGCGTTCAACTCTAAGTTGCGGCGGTACATATATTAGAGTTGCCCATCCATGTTTGCTGGACGAATGCGATGCGCAGGTAGGTACATAGGTACTACTCGAAGTTGCTGTATGCACCACACCGAATGCGCATCTAGTGTAACCACTATGCCTAAATAGGCCTAACGCTAACTAACCGGTTTCCAGGGCAACCGCTTGCCACCCCCACTCGGGTTTGCTTGAGGGTAACTTGAAACTATAATTACAGCCCAGCCCCATGCGCCACAATGTAGTTACCTAGCTCCCGTGTATACGCGAAACTAAGCCACACCTTCTTTTCAATTAACGCGTCCGTCACGTCTTTGCGTCGTTTGCAGCTGCGATCGGCTCCGGAAATGGGAAGCCACAAGTGGAGCGAGGACCACGACCTGGCAACCCTCCTGAGTCCCAACCAACTTAAGGTTTGGCCAAGTTAGCCCAACAATTCATTGTGCACATTGTTGACAATCATAAACTGTGTACCACACTGTATGACATTTGATTCACCAGTGCCCACCTCGAATCGTCAACCTTCCTTTTGGGACATGTAGCACGCAAAGCAAGGCCATCCAAGAGAGACCAGTCGAGTTGGGCGGAATCATGGACGGATGCACCAACGAGGCCAACTTATGGAGGCAGGCTTGCCTCGACGATGAACCCATATTCTGCGCTGCCCCATCACCTTCGAACTCCGACGATATCATATGCCCTGGGTTCGATGATGAGACCGATGAAGCCACCAAGGCCGCAAAACAACGACGATATGAGGAGTATGGCCGTCGTTACTTGCAAGGCAGACCCCTTCACATCCTCTCAGCCTCTCTCCGCGGGCCTTTCGACCAAGCCTCCGGGTGGCAGAACCCTTGGCTGCCGAAGCCGTCGTCACAACATGGTCAATGCCTTCGAGACCCGACCCGGCCACCGCTAGCCTCATTGGCAAGCCGTTACGAGAGCGGCATAGCAGTTGATAGACTATCGAGCGAGCAGAGTGATACGGATCAAGACCCAGATGATTCTATGGAATGTCACTTGCCGAGCCCTCAAAGCCACGAAGACCTCCAATTCTCTGAAACTCCATCAAATCTCGAGGGCCGCCCTCGAATAGAATCATGGGCCAACAATGTCGAGGACGACATTTTGGAAGAAGATAGATTCTGGGCACCGGACCGCGTCTCCACACACCGTAATGTCGATTCTTCCAAAAAACATCCAGCAGACAGAGACTGGTTGAAGCGACGGCCAGCGAAAAGGAGGAAACCCAATGCTTCTCAGAACACGGAGCCAACATCTACCCCAACTCCCCTGCCGACTGCTTTGCCGAGGCCCAAGAGCAAGAAAGAATCAGTAATTGGGAGTAAGTGCGTAAATCGCAGTTTCGAAATGACCACGCCATCATCAAGTCCTGGCCAGGGGTGCAGGGAATCCCCAGGTTCGGTCAAGCGCCAAGCGGTGGCTTTATACGAGGAAGATAAACAGCCGGTTCCTTCAACTGCATCCGCCGGAGGTAGTCGGAACTTTAGCAATCCGCCTTTACAAAGTAGACAGGAAGAAGAGGAAATCGAAGGGAAAGAGAGGGAACATGAGGAGGAACACGTAGAGGAATACGAGAACGGAAAAGAAGCACAAACGGCTGGAGCGTCGGAAGTGTGCCCAGGCCAACCTCAGGAACAGACATCTCACAGTGACGCAGAAACCGAAGAAACCATTGATTTTCAAGATTGCGCCGATGCAAGTTTCCGCTATCAAGCTCGACATATGAAACAAGCCACACCTGCAGTAACATCGAACGTAACAGTCGCTGACTGCCTCTCGCCATATATACAAACCGAGATGCCCACATCACCCAAACATGACGATATAGTCATGGTATCATCCGGCCCCGGCACTCGGGAATCTAGTCCTAATTCCGCACGCAGCCATTCGGATATGAACAATGACGAGCATGTCGAGAAACCAACCGGGCCTTCTATTGCCGTCACACTAAACGACGAATCCGAATACCCCATTACTGCCGCTCCAGAGTCGGACCTCAGTCTACCCCAATGCCACGAGGGAGTACTCCAGAGTTACGGTGTTATATATATGAATGGAGACACAGACTGTGCTTCAAAAGCCAATGCAGACCGGCCTCTAAGCGACATTACATCAAGTCAGCACGCTTCTCGTCTCAATATTCGCAATACTATACCGCAGACCGTACTAGAAGTTAAGGCGGTCTCGAGCACGGACACAGGATGGCTTTTTGACGAGGGTCCGACTCTCATAGGCGACCCAGTGGATGCAGAAGAGCTAGAAAATATCGAACCCGCTCAGCAAGACCCAGGTAATCATTTCAAAGGCAATTCTCTCCTTCAACACTATGCGATCTCGGCCACCAATCTTGCCAATGCCGGTAAACTATTCCAATTTGGCGACATCACAACTCTCAACGAATTGAATGATGCTACCAGCAGTACCGCAACTACAATAGCCCGGCAAGGAGCGGCAGAATTGCAACTAGAGCAGATTGGACGATGCTCACAGAACGAAGAAAAATCGAATTCCACCATTGGTGCTGGTGTTGTTGTAAGCCAGGATGGCGAAGACACTTCCGACCTCGTGGCCGAAGATCAGACTATCCCAGCTGAACAGCAAAGCCCCTGGGCCCGCCTATGTATCGTTGATGAAAATAATCAACACAGTAACGGCAATATGGAACGAGCTAAACACAGCCCCAGAGAGTTGACGGCACAGGTTACTGCAACGTTGCTTGATTTTCCAGGATCAATTCACTGCTCTCCCACGATTCGTCCTTCACAACAAAGCCCCTGGGTCAAGGAAGTTGCCGAATCGGCGAATAAGACCAGACTCAAGGAGGCCATGAATATGAATACAGCCGCGATCAGTGACATCGCATCACCAAGAGAATTCGAAAACCCATTGTTTCTCGCAAACCAGGAACACTTATCGTGGTCCGCGTCGTCGCCAGCTATTCTGTCCATCCCAGAAAAATCGTCGCAAATCGCTCATGAACAGCAGTATATTGAATCAGACATCGCCACAGAGAAAGGGGCAAGCTCATCGGTACAAAACTTTCCCTATACTCCTATTCCTCGGATTGCTCGACAGTCGACTCCGGACGGCGAAGTATCAATCCGATCTTTCTCGAACTTTAACTTTTCTTCGCCTCAGCAGTCAGTTTGCCCTCCCGGTAGCTCTGGAAGTCGAGGAATTCTCAGCGGTAGAAAATGCTCGAGTACACGGACAAGCACGAGGTCAAACAGGCGAGTATCGTTTGCCCCGTTACGTCACGAGGAAGAGGGCAGGAGCCAGCCTCCTACGAAACTAAGAGCGGCATCTCCTCCACCTCCACTATTCGACCCGGAGGCAGAGGATATCGATGGAGGATATCGAAATCATTTCGATATCATGAATCGCCGTTTTAACGTTCGCGAAACGCCAAATCTTCGATATCACCAACGCTTACTACCTAGCTCTTCGCAACAGAAACCTCAGAGTCCTTCGGTTGGGGCTATGGCAGAAGCATTCCGAGAGGCAGATGCACATCTATTAGACCATGCGGATGACGCGGTCGAAGGCACTGAAGCCGATGGGGTGAAAACTGGGATCGAGGTGACCAAAGCGAATCCTCAATCGCCGTGGCAGCACGACAGCCAGGGAATTGACGATGTTGCAGCCGTTATGGGGAATCTACCTGATTTTCTAGACGTGTGGGACGTCGACATAGAAATGGACAGGAATCGAACAGAGCTTGACGAGGCAGAAAGACATGAGGTCCCATCAAACAATGATATGAGCATTTTGCAAGGAGTTGGCATTTGGTAGGAAAAGGGAGGTTTATAGCATTCTGATACCCACGCTTTTGCTTTTCCAATGCGATCAATGGAGTTTAGGCATGCCACACTGAGTCAGGTCAGGCCTTGGGTATTTGGGCAGGTTCGTAGGCAACATCTCATGAGAGACCTGGAGTTTGGTAGACAATACTACTTAAATGAGAGCAAATTCCAAACTAATTCACAAAGCGGCTATAAATATCTATGCTTTTGGTCTACGTCTCGATTTAATGATTTGAGGTATGACTCCAGGCCATTGACTTAGCGTCAGGATTTATACCGTTTCGTACCTACTCATCTACGGGTATTGATGCCCCTTGAAACCGTAGCCAGGCTATTGAAAACAAACTGAATGCAATCTCATGCGACATGCGAGACTACCTAGGTAGGTAGGGTAGATCCTGTCGATGCGCTTATACAGGATAACCTTGGATCCTAACTTGGCTAGAGATGTGTGCTGATCAGGTACCGCCACGCGCGAAACCGCCTTGACGACCCTGCGGTCCGTAGCAATCACCACGACGCCGTCCAATGTTCCCACCACTCCCAGTGAATGGTGCAGCAACGCGTCTAGGGGCATATGAACCCTCGTCTGTCCTGGTCCGGACTGTATTATTATCCCACGCCTCGTTGTTAGGATATGCACCTGTAAAGGCAACACAACGACTCCCGATACTTCTAGAGACGGATGGAAGTCCTCAATCACAGTAGCTGCAGCGCCATCCGACCCGCCTTTCTTAGAGAAAGAGGTAGGTAGGCCCAAAACCACATACCATAATCTTACAAATGGACGACGAAAACATACTAGCAACGACCCGGTCCCCGATTCCAACGGTAGGAATCTCGGCGGCATTACCCGGTGAGCCCCGGCCGGACACGGCGAGGGAGTCGACCGCAGGGAATGTCGAAGAGCACCCTGATGGCGCCGCAGAACTAGTGCTGGCTCATTATAACCTCAGATGTTGCATGCAAATGTTGAAGAGTTGGTATGGAAGCCTCCATCCCAACTGCGGCCCACATCAGGAAGCTTCTCACGCGACCCCTGCCCTATGAAAATGAAGCTGAATCATCGATGTTCGTCGCTGATGCAGCCATCACTTCATGCGAAATTGAATCAATAGAGGTTTGTGGTTATATAGCGCAATGCCATGTTAAAGCTACCAATATGTTTATATGAACCTTCTTAGAGCGGATGACAATAGCTTGACAATGAGCACGTTAACTCTCGGTGCTCAAGCTACGTGCATTACATGTGACAAGCCGCTATCGTTGCCTGAGCGGGCATAACCTTAGCGGGTACTAAAAACTATACTCTTAGACTCGGAGTAAAACAGTTTCTAAGGACGGTTATCGTCAAAAATCCTTAACTTGGCAACCCAACCTGGCTGGGAAAATACATAGGTTTTGTCGTTGATATGGATATCTAAGCTAGTGATGTGTTATGATATGCTAAGGTTAGTACATACGCTTATGCCTACCAGCCCCCTATCTAAGACAATAAAATGATTATAGCTGATAATAGCAATTATAATAGCAAAACCGCCGTCCCTTCAACAGCAGGTTTACGAATCTGAAATATCCAAAATAATCAATAGATTGCTACCTAGTTGTCTGCAAGTTCAAGATTTTCTCCACAAAGTTACCGCAGATCCTGTTGAAGGTCGCTGCCCTGCTACCTAGTAAGAAGTCTAGGCATGTCCAGCCCCTTTCCCCGGCATAGAAGTAATGGGCAAGATAGGCGCCGTCATATACTCGCTCATCCTTTTCTGCTTCCGCTTCCCCATGGGTCCACTAGTGGCGGTGCGCCTGGGGGTGCGGCACGGGCGGCACGGGCGTAAAGCGCAAATCGAGCTTCGAGGGAGCCGTTGGCGTTTACCACGAACTTGGCCACATGTGCGGTGTACTGGGAGCGGTTCTGGGTGAAGGTTGACTCATCTATATGTACTCGCCGGGTTCCACCAGCAGCCCCAGCTGGGTGGGCCCGTTTGCGCAGCTAACTTCCTTGATCTAGACGACGGCCCTCTTGTCTGTTGCGGCAGGGCTGACCATGGTCGACTGCCCCGTGTGTGCGGCGTCGGCCGGCGCGGTAATAGGTAGCTCGACAAACTTTGACTCATTGACAGGCGACGTCGACCTTGGCGCTCGAGACCGACCCCTTATTTTACCAGCTGGCGTACTTGATATTGTTGACTAGTTATCGTTTTGCTGTCAATGAGGGCTTCATCTTGACGGAACCGTGGACTATTCTGCTTATTAGAGCCTTCACTAAGGCGTGTATATTTCACCTAGGCGTGGCAAAGAATGTATGACAACAGGAATGGGAAATCCTATCCCAAAAGACCGAAGAATACAAGACGAGCCTAACCTATTACAAAAATTGCATCAGGGCGCCATGGTTTCTACGCAGAAAATCTGAGATGGCGTGAAGTTTTAGCCAGCTATTCGCTGGGGTATTACGGAATCAAGAGGCACTGGGTAGAGCACATTTCTAAGCAGGGATTTAGCTGATATTGTGTCTGAAATTACGATTCTGCAATTATCTATACACACGATAAGGGGTTCAACATAGGGCTGATGGGATCTAATCGAGTTACGAATAATCTTCCAACTTGCCAAAGACCCTTCCAAACCCACCACGGTAATACACCCTCTTTCCATAGTAACGGCAAGTTAACTAGTATAGTAAAATGGTAATCTAAGAAAAGTGAAAGCGAGGTTCCGAGGGACTACGCGTAATAATCTGACATATGTGAGTAACTCAAGGTAAATGAGAGGGTCCTACAGGGGTCAAGGGACCCACCACACACCTTCTCCTTCACAACATCATCCTCCAGGAATACGCGACTCAGATACGACCAAAGTTCGTTCCGTCCGCCTTCCTTATTACTATTCTATTTTATGTTTCAGTCATCTACTTTAGTTTTTTATATAGTTTTTTACTAGGCAGATCCTGGTTAGCTTCCGAGGCCTTACTACTTCGAACTCGGGGCCTTATTATATAGGCGGTCTACTACAGAGATATCTACGCCACGCTGCAAAAGCTGGCGGATATAGGATCATGTTCCCCCAATATACGCGTTATACCAACCGACAATGGGTGCTTTGGTATGTGCTGTAAAGTTGTAAACTGAGGTACATTATACCGTTTAAACTACGTGTCAATCAATTAATTACTGTACTCGGTACTATGAAAAGAATAGATGCGTCCCTAGCGACATGTTGATATCATAGGTGTCAGCAAATATTACTATGGGTGCCCGGAAATATCCCCGTAACAACACTACACTAATATCTCCGAGCTGACGAACTCAAGCATCCTACTAGGGCTCAAAGATTAGACACAAGTTAACAGGACTGGCTCAATCCCTGCCAGGTAGATACCAGTAGACTATCACGGTCTTCATATCATCTTTAACTCAACTTCTGCTGGATATAAAAGATGCTTCCGGCATTCAACATACTATTCTAAGCATACTTTTCTCTACCTTCCTACTATATTATCATCTTTAAACAGACAAGCAACATGCATAGCACCAAAATTTTCATTGCGTTAGCCAGTCTTACAGGCATATCTCTGTCTCAAAAATCGGACAGTGAATTCTGTTCCGCATTTTTTACGTCTTTTCTTTCTGTTATCGAAAACTCTGATGTTGCAACACCTACTGGAATTGTCTCTTTTCTTGCCCAGAGAACGCCTACAACTACTGCTCCGCCTCTAACTACCCTTGATTTTGCAAGCCACGCGCGAGAGCTTTGCGAGCTCGCCACTGAGCTGCCTTCGTCTCTATTGCCCGAGTTCCGCACCTATGCCTCGGGGCTCATGGATTTTGGCAAGTCCTATAGCAGCGAGCATATAGCATATGTTACGGATTGCGCCCCGGAAAGCGAGGTCGCGAGCAGAAGCAGCTACCTCGAATACGTCTTTACAGCAACGGGCAACTTTTGCACTGAAACGCCTGCCCCCGGCGGTGCATCCAACGGCACCTACCCAACCCCCACCCCCACGGCTACGAGCTCTAACATCTCTACCACAATGGTTGTCACGGCCGCTGCTGCTAAGCCTACTGGCGCTTGTTTGGGCGCGGCTGCCATGGGTGGCATCCTCGGTGCTGCGGCATTACTTTAGACGGTTTAGACGGATATGGTCATTTTTGTTTGAGAATGTCATTGGTCAGCAACCAAGTCGCCGAGCGCTCCATTCCAAGGTGTTGTGATTTAGACACTACAGGTCTGCAAACGTGGATGGGATATTTGATTTAAGGTTACCTGGGTACTGGCAAGTCTGGAAACCTTGTTTTAGCTTCAACAGCGTGCCAATCGTTTACGTTCGTTATATTTGTTGAATTTAATTCCGCTCTCCTTGAGAGTCTATTCCCCCATTATTTGCTTTGCTGGTAAGCTTGAATGTACAGAATTATAACCTATCTTCCTATTAATGAGGAAGAATGATATCCACAATACCCCTATTCCACATGTCATAAAACATACAACAAAGGAAGCAACTATATAAAGCCAAGGTAGATACCGCGTTAGAAGTCTTAGAAGACTCTTGCATAACAACAAGTATTCATGACCTACCGTCCCCAGACCGTTGACCTCGATACCACTTTTTAAAGAAACGTAGGTGCGAACCTCAACCAAGCGATTTCTGTCTGTAATCACATCAAAGTAGCAGCAGGCAGTCTAAGAAACCTTTGCGCCATAGTAAAGGTCGATCACCTAACCTAAGTGTTTTGTTCTTTAACAGATGACTGATGTGCTGTCTATGTTCAATGTAATGTCAGGGCTGGGGCCGCCGCACCGCCACGATGAGTCAGCAGACGTATTCGCACCGAGTTTCCAATATTGCTTGGAAGGGTCGGGCTGAAGTAATGGGAGAATTCTGGATATTGAGCAGACACTTAAAAGCTTTAAGACTGTATGCCGCGCTCGTTCAGGCTCGGCGGATTCCAAAAGCATTTCAGTGCATCGCGCAATGATGATCTGTTACAAGGGCTTGAGATCAAGGGCTTGAGAGTGTTCAGATTGACTAATAATCAACTATGGGATCAAAGGGGCTCTGCCTCTCTCATCCTGTCCTTTAGCCAAGGGCGGATTCTAGGCTATTTATATGCGAATAGCTTCATCCAAGTTTAGCAGCTAGGCCCCCTTTGCCTCTGCCTTCGTATTGCTGTCTCGGATAGATCAGATCATACGGCAAAGGCAAACAGAGCCTTTGCTATTCATAGGCTCTGCCACCCGATTATATGGCTATTTACAGGGCGCGAATATGCAGTTCGCCAGACCGAGGGACCGATCTAGGTGTTAACCTAGATCGGTACAGATCCCTAGGGTCCGTGCGACATGATCCTTGACAAAAAGAAGGACTGGAGTGAGGCTGGCCGCATTGCAAGCACTGCTATCAGCCCAATACCACGCGCCTGTAGCCGGAAGCTTAGCCGCAACGATCAAACGAACGCCCTCCGGAACATTTCCAGTGCTGCGGCGGACGCCTGTTCAATTTCCCTTCGACTGGGCCTCCAGCATATTGAATTCGGACGTGGATTGATCCTCGGCTATCTCGTCGATGGACAGAGCGACCTTTCGAGCCTTGAAGCAGCAAGATATATCTCGAGCTGGAGGCCTGTGAACGCAAAATTCGTCAGCTTGAAGGATTCAAAAACTTCCTCTTGCAACCTTCTCAGGAGGACCCAAAAGAAGCTGCTTGCAATAAGGACGAGGACAAGGACGCATTATCAAGGATGACTTGTAGGAGGCTGACTACGGGGATTGCTAAGCCTATATGGAGCCGAAGCGCTGGGGCATACACAAGCCGTCAGAACGCGGCTGAACAATCTGGATGTTGGGCTGCTGCCGAAAGTACGGAACTCTGTAGTCTGTGATGATATATTTGGTTAGACATGGCAACATGACGCGACCCCTTCTCAGCCTAATTCTAAGCGATACATAACATTGTTTCATCCACGCTACTCACTCATTGAAACGCCCGCACCACGAACAAGCCAATTTCCAGTATACACACGTTATGACAGAGTCAACGATTTTATTAATGATACACACCCAATTCACAGTGTCCATCCTATTGCCTTAGCCGCGGCATGTACTTTTTACTTTTATCCCTCCGAAATACAAATCTACGAGGAAGTAAACTAACTTAGCAAACAAAAAATCTTCTACATGCCTAAAGGCACGCTCCATACTACAACCATATCTTACAATGATCCCGTTCTCCTACACTTGTGACTCCAGCGTTCTACCCAGCCTTATTCGAAGAGTGCGCAGCGCTTAGGGGGAGACAATGTCTGCAAAAAAGGGACCACTTCTCATTTTCTGCCACTATGAGGGGCTCCGTGGACAGGAGAACGACGTCACATTAATGGCTAGCGTCCTCATAAAGTATGGTTTCAAGGTGATGGAGTGTTGCGGTCAATGCAACCCGAAACCGGATACTGAGTGCATGCGTGACGGAAAAAACGACGCCGTTAATCCATCATCTGGAGTAATGGTATATATATAGCACGTCCGTCACAGCATGGCAACAGCTCGTCTCTGAAAGCTTTACTGATGATATTGTTGTGATGTACTATTCGGGGCATAGTGGCTTGGTTGAGTCGAGTCAAAACAAGCATGATTATGAAGGAGGATTCGAGAAGTCGCGCCGCTTTCAGTTCCCAGTCCCGATGAATTATGCTGAGGCAACGGTTTATGGGTGTTGAGGGATATTAGACATCGATATATCCCAGATGCTGCGGGACACGACGAACGAGATTGAAAATGCTACGGTCACATTAGACTGCTATCATACCTGGTATATGGCCCGTGATCCCTATCACAATGATACATCCTGACCGTGAAATTTGCTAGAAGTTAAACATCATAGCGTGATTCTAGGGTACGTGGAGCGGTTTCGGCTCGAAGGATATTTCAAAGGAGACACCTTCGGAGGGTAACGAACACGCTGTACGGATAATAGCAGCAGCAGCAACCACCGAAACTGCCTGGGGCTATCTGGGCTAATAGGGCCAACCTGTATGGGTATTGGTGGAAGCTCTTGCAACTGCAGTCGACAAAGCACTTGGCCAACAGTGGTCGTGAAGAACCGTTCTCCTCAGGGTATGCGAGTTTCTCAGTACAGAGTTCCCTCAACAGCACCATCCAGCCAAAGAAGCAGATGACATCCGGAGCCTTGCTTGCCAAATGGGAGCATGGAGATGCGGTACTTCAAGAGGGAAGAGTCGCCGGTTGTCACACGGCAAGGACCGCCAAGACCTGTCAAGCCATATGTCTCAGCCTCGACCCAGCTATTGGTCGGCGACTATCACAGCATCTGCAACGAAGCCTAGAATCGGAGCCCAACAAGAGGGGTAATGGAAAATCTTTGCCATAGACCTATGTACAAATAAACGGATAGAAACGGGGTTACATTGGGGACAGAAAAGGGAAAAATAGACTCCTTTGGACCCAAAGAGAATCATTAGTTGAATATGAACCCTGTTCCAAGCCCTTGAGACCAAGCCCTTGTCACACACGCCGATCCTGGTGGGTGGGCGTTGGATCACTGTCACCTGCCCGAGAGGAGGCTGTCATGAGGAATATTTGTGATAGGCCTCCCTCGAGTAGTTGCAGAATGCTTTGGAATAGTGCCAGGGGGAAGTTCACTTGAGGCAGGGGGAAGACTTCGTCATGCTTTATGTACTTGAGGTTCCGGCACTCCAGTACCAGCTTCTGCACGGCGCGTTTCCTGGTTGGCCGGGCTGGAGGAATTTTTAAGTCTACCTTTCCTGAAATCGAACTTGATGAAGGTGCGAGTACTGTTCCTAGCTAAGCGATTACCCAGGTAGGCACCCCAAAGTACCAGAGGTAGAGAGGATTATCTGTGTCATTACTACATGATGTTGTAGTCTAGATTCGTGTTGTGAAGTGCTCTTCTCCTCGAGCTCTCCGCCACTAGTTTCCATTTAATGAATGTCCACCGAGCTGTCTCCAATCAATCATCATTTGTGCAATCTAGCCTTCTGGGCTCTCTCCATATCCCACTTAAACAATTTACTATCAATTCAAACTGTGGTTGTTATAGATCTATAGGTCGCTGCAACCCGACCTCATTACTTACGCTGCTCAATCCATGACCCCGACCCTCCTTTCGAAATACTCAGAAGGGAACCAAGGAAGTCTCGCGCGTTTTGCGCTTTCATCAAAATCGAGCACCCAAAAAAAACTATCGGTCTGGTATGGTTGCAGGTCATAAGTGTCGATATCAACGCCTAAGAATGCTGCCTGAAGCTTGTCGCCGTTGAGCTTGATCTCGATGAAGAAGCTGCCGATACTATTGTAATACTTGCCCACGTATGCAGATAATGGATTGGCAGGTGCCAAGGCGGCCTTGTTTGATAACAACTCTTTGTTCCGGTCGTGTACATATTGTACGAAGTAGCCCCTAGCTTCGCGAGCAAGCTCGGTGTAGGTAGTTGCATTGAATTCATTCTCAAACGTCGTCTCAACAAGGACCTGACCAAATAGTCTCATTGCGTCTGTCAGACCTGCAGAGTTACCGAGGACGACAATTGCGGTCGATGTTTCGGGGAAAAGGGCAACGATTCCAGCGTTGCCCATTATATAGCCTTGGTGGTGTATCATCAAACGGGACTCGGCACCTTTGAGAAGTATAGGAGGCCAATAATCAGCGAATAGGTGTACCATGGCCGGCAGCTGTGCTCGGATCCAACCAGATGCATAGCTATACTCCCGCGAAGATGTTGAGCCAACTCCGACCTTCCCTTCGAAGAGTTCTGGGACTAGTTTGAACGGATTCATGGTAGTTGCCGTCCATGCTTGCGAATTAGCTGCATCCATCAAAGCTTTGTATAGAAACAGCAAATCATTGACGGAACTACGGATTGCGCCCCCTGCTCCGATGAAAAGATTATGCCCATAACCCCACGGGGGCAGCTCATGAGATGAGCCGTTGGCAAGAGCCGCATAGGACTTGGCGGTATTGTCGTCCATCGTCTCTCCAGCGTAGAAGGTTCTGTTGAGCTTCAGAGGCTCGATAATGCGTTGATGGAGGAGATCTGCGTATGATAGGCCAGTCACCTTTTCTAAAACCTGCCCAAGAACTTCATAGGCAATATTGTTGTAGTGGAATGAAGCACGGAGTGGGGCGGCAACTGGGGCATAACTCATGATCGGGATGGCTTGAGCTCTGTCGACGAGGATTTGGTTGTAGGAGCTAAACCAGAGATTGTCCATGGGTGCCAAACCAGTTTATGGCTTATGAGATCTTCAAGCGTAATGTTTGCTTGGGCATCTTGGCGCTGGAACTCAGGGAAGATTTCTTGCAGCTGCGTTGAAAAGCTAAGTAGTCCTTCTTCGACCAGCATTCCTATCATGGAAGATGTGAAGGCCTTGGTCATGGAGCAGATCAACCAGGATGTATCGGTATTGGGAATAAGCTGGCGCTCTACATCTCGATATCCGTAGTTCGCGGTATGGATGACCTCGCCATGATGCAAGACACCAACGGAGATGCCGGGTGTCGCGGTGATGTCCAGAAGTTGCTCCAGCAACGGACCGAGAGCTTCGAGAGCACGCGCCAGTTGCCTATTGGTAATAATGAGCTCTTTATTTCAGCATATCAACAAAACGAAGGAAAGATTCCGAAAGCCTACATGGTTGATACTGTTGATGGAGGGGGCTCCTTAGGCCGGCGTAAGGACTCTTTGTGTTAAATAAAAGATGAAAGATAAAAAGGTGGGGAAGTAGGTATTAATGAAGAGAAAAGCTCACCTGGGAAATACAATGGCACAAAAGCGATAATAGACCATGCACGAACCACTTGGGGAGCAGATGGTGATAATATATTTAAATTTTACCTTTAAGTTTATATATATTGCTTAAAAATAAAAATTATATTTAATTTTTATAAAAGCTAATTATAATAATATTTTATATATTATAAATGCAATACAATATTTATAAAACTTAAAAAAAGTATTTTATTTACTTAAAGCATTTAATATAAACATATAATTAAGCTATGATAATCGTCGACCAATAGCTGGGTCGAGGCTAAGACATATGGCTTGATAGGTCTTGACATGCCCTAACGGTCCTTGCCGTGTGACACTCGACCCGAAAATCTTGCGATATTGCATAGTGAATATTTACTCCCTAGGCGCAACAAAGCTCATCTTTTCGTCATCCTTCTTTTGGCGAGATAGCCCCGTGCCGACATCAAGAAAGTCTCTTAATGGCAATACGAACTCACCTGTGGGAGCGGCAGCGGCTGTGGGAACCTCGATTGCTCGCGATTTCCCTTGTTTGATCCGGGAGTCCGCCAATGTCTTGATCCTAACCAGTACATAAACATGCTATTTTCCACTGAGTGCGCGCTTCAACCACCGCCTGGCAGTTTATGGTGCATAAGGTACCTAATAATACTGTATAGAGCAATACTGCAAAGGGTTTGTCGGCGTTTAAATATTAGCGCAGAGTTTGCGGGGCGGTTAAACGCCTTTTCCTACGCCCTTGTCTTGAATGTGAAGTTTACAACTCAAGTAAAACAAAGGGAACTTGACTTAGATTTTTTTTAATAGCTTATATCAGGTCTCCTAGCTTAACGAAAAGATATTTTTCAACAAGTTAACATAATAAATAATCTCCACCTACTAACATGCTATACTGGGGCGTAATGTTTGTTTTGGTGGTTTGTTGTCACACGGACCCAAGGGACTGAGACCAGTACTGGCCTAGGTGTTGACCTAGGCCAGCCCCTAGGCCCGGCGAACTGCATATTCGCGCTTTATCAATAGTCACATGATCGGTAGCAAAGCCTATGGATAGCAGAGGCTCCTGTTTGCCTTCCAGTATGATCTGATCTATCCGAGACAGTAATACGAAGGCAAAGGGAGCCTAGCTGCTAGCTTGGGTGAAGCTATTCGCATATAAATAGCCTATAATCCGTCGCCTAGCTGAATAGGGGGACTGGAGGTCCAGAGCCCCTTTGATCCCATAGTTTATTATTAGTTCAATCTGAATGCTTCTCAAGCCCCTTGTAACATTTGTGTTGTCTCTGCCTATATGAGTCTCACTCCTTGTCTGCCTCACCCCTTCTGTTCTCTTCTCTTCTTCAGAGATTTTTTGCTCAGCAAAGAAATTCTAGTACGTCTAAATCAACGAGTCCACCCGGGATGTCACACAAAGATATAGAGATAAGCGGCTATGCCGTATAATCCGGTGTAAAAGGAGCTCCACGCTCGAGATTGTGGTGGCCGGCGAGTATGCGAGCATGTTGTGTTTGTTGTTGCTTGGATTCCCTAGATCAGTTAGCTAAAGGTTTATATAGCGTGCCGAGTGACCAAATATCCAACGCCTCGTCCTTCTCCGATGCCTGTTGGTTGGAATCCTATAACTCGTAAGCAAGTGTGATCAGACTACTTTAATCAAGAATCAACAATACACTAAGCAGTAAGCAAATATGCAAGGCGGGAACTGGGAATAGATTATGGCAACAAATCTGAGAATTCACAAGAACGAAATCATTACCATGTTTAAACCGGGTTTTGCTACAGCTTTCTTTCAAGAATGCCCATCTAACCTGGGTGTAACAGGATACTAGTGCTGGGAGTGGCCCATCGTATTGACGGAAGGATGGCCGCTAGGCCTGACCACGTTTGTAAACCAAGAGAGTAGCTCACACCTCGATGTTAGAAAGATTTTAGAGCTTTCCTTGGTATTCTGAGGCCGGTGGAAGGATGGATCAAGAATTGTGAAGCCATCCGGGCTACTTAAGGACTGGCGGGCGATGTTCCGTGGAAATGGGGCGACTCAGACAGAAGCCTTGTCGTTTGACCTACTGAGATCCCGGGCTTTAGGGGTTGTGGGGGATTCATGGTCACAACTTTGATCCACCCGTGAAGGTATATTATATTTTATGACTGGGTAGGTGAAGATGGAGATCTGGTCTCACAACTTTTATCTTCTCTCGAACAACCCCTCGAGCCTTTAGCCTATCGCCTACGATGAATCGCTCTTCCCGCCTTTTCTCTCAAGGTTGTCCGCATCCCACTGAGCAGAGAGATGCTGTCTATTTAACTATCCGCGCCTCTGCCCAACGAGTCATGGCATGAATGAGCTGCATAACTCACTGTCAACTCACTGTCATCAAACAGATGCGCCACGAAAACTGGCTGGCTCATCCGGGAGGCTTGGCGGGCGGGCGGGGGACAAGGACGTCAAGCTGAAGCCGGGGTGCAGGAAGTACCTAGCACAGCGATTGCAGCAGTGTATCTCGGCAGGTGTCTCGGTGAGTCGGTTGGAATGGACTTCGGAGATGCTGATCGAAGCCTACCCCGGAGAATTTGGTGAAATAGGAGTAGATGCTCGTGACGTTGAAGAACCATCGTTGCCCCTATTGCTCTGTTGAGAGTATGTTGATGACATTGTAGTGTTCAGTAAATCAGAGGAGGAACACCCAGTTTATCCGAGCCAAGCACTACAAAAGTTACAGGAATTTGGACTGACGCTGTTAGTAAGTAAGTTCTGCGGATATTCATTGGTTAGCCTGCTTGGGCTGAGAGTCGGCGGGCGTTCCTCGGACATGGTTAGCGGTAATCGTGATCCTTCGTCCGTGGGCCGTCTGTTGGCTCCTACCACTGCCCTTGAAAATGACGCTGGTGATAGCGTTTGGCTGGGAGGAGAACCGACTAAGGACGCAAGATTGCTGAAGCGCTTTGAGAGCTGACAAGACCCTATACTTGGGTCCAATGTGTGTCGATCCGACGGCAGAGTACCGAAAGTCCTTTCACCAAAGAGGGGCATGAGGGGTGTGCTTCTGGCGGCTGTTTGGTTGTTGGCGGCAGGATAATGGGTTGAGACGGGATCCCGAAAGACGATCTACGGCTTAATCTTCCCTTCTAGTTGCCATAATGTTGCTTTACACACGCGTAGATGCCAGCGGGATACCTGGGCGTATCTTCGAACAATTTTCTGTCAAGCCACGCTATTATGCCCATCTACTTAGAGTATTTAGAACTCGGAAATTTATAGTTTGTGTTGAACATCTAGAACTTGGACGATATAGTAATGGCCCAGCGATAAACGGGTGGCACACAATTCACATGCAGTGTGGGAGCCTGATGTGCCACGACTCACTGACTTGACCGCAAGCACCTGGGGTTTTAAATAAACTTCAATCAATAACTAAGTGACACACTTGGTAATGTAACAAGTATTAAGCGTAATGTCTGACTCCATTAACAGGTTCTCCCAGTATTCGTTCCTGTGATAAGGCGTTGAAAATGCGACACAGAAAACCATGACAAATCTTACAAGCCAAGGCTGATTGTCGAAAGACAAACAGCAAGTAGGTGACATGATAAATAGTGCCTTGCCACTGTCTTGCCACTGTCTTGCCACTATTAACGACTCAAAGTCTCGGTCACCTGGATCAGTAGGTCCGAAACTATCTACGTGAACTGGCTCATGGTTGGTGAATCGCATGTCTACTATCTAAGTGGCGGCACCTAGGACCTAAGCTGATGACACGGAAGAGTGGGGGGGTCTTTTCTTCGGCGTCTATAATGACGTCTATAGTGTGTCCTTAGCGGCGACGATCGTGAGAGAAAGCCCGGTACGCTGGAGACTTTCGGCGGACGGGGCGCTCCCAGGTCTGCTCAGGGGTTCAGGAGGCGGACCGGGCAAATGCAGTCTATGTGGTTTTTACATCCGTATGCACGTAAGATGTCATGTGTGCGGCTCCGGTCTACTGTACACTATCTTGGAGACCTTATCACTGCGCACGGCTGTATTTGCATAACACATTGCTCATAAACAAGCAGCTGACTTTCCTCTGCCGCATTCCAAGGGGTCTGGCTTAGTCTTTTGGAGTAAGTCGATCTTCTGATATTGCTATGCAGCCATCTCGGTTATCGGCGTGCAATCTGCTTCGTACATAGTAGGCAATGTCGTTGGGGCTGGCTGCTATTTTAGGCTGTCTTGGTTCCAACATATTCGTGCCACATGTTACACGACATTTGGCACAACGAGGAGAAACGGGCTGGAAGCTTCTTTAATGCCGAGTGTGGTGGGCTACATGTACAACGTTCTGTTTGACGGCGGGAGGGAATGCTGACTAGCTTGGCGCAATACATCATCAAGGTTGGGCTGAGAGGGCCACCGAGAGCTGTCAGTCAGCATTCGATGCCGAGTCAGGCCACCTACGAGATGGGGGTTGCTCTTCTGCTATGTAGAGACTGAAAGCTGTGAACCGGGCTTGTAGCGGAGCTAAGGCCCCTAGCAGTGATGATCTTGGAGGGGATTTTCTGGAGATATGAGCCGGCGGTGTGGGTGCTGCGTAAAAGGCGACACTAAGGAAACTAATGTATTACATTACAGTAGAAACGCTGAAACAGGCAAGCTGCCATAAACCTTGAAGTTGGAAAAGACCCTGAGAACTGTTAAGGCCTAGACTCATGCGCTGCATGGCAATCAAGGCATAGGTGCATTATTAACATGACTGATCTGCACCCTGACTAAAGGTCCAATTTCGCGGGATCATCGTGCCGCAGCTACCCCGAAGTACCAGACCTGAATAGTAGCCTGAAGTTCGGTATACGTTCATATTTACTTAGTGAAGAGAAATAAGTACTCAACTGCTGTGTCTAAACAGACTGAAATCTTTGTAACGTGGACAGATAAGATGGAATAAGATAACCCCGGAATTGGCAGTGGAATCGAAAGGGTCCGTTACACAACAGGTGGCAGGCATTAAATGACGTCAAAATGATGTGACAAGCACGCGATTGTGGTGGTATAGCATACTACGTACTGTACACTAGAGCATGCGACCAAGGAGCGAATGTCAGTACAAGGAGTCAGTAATATATCTACAGTAAGTATGTAGGGCGGCGTGAAGGGTTCTTTGCGCTTCTGCATGCGGTGCCTACTTTAGGCACAGGCGCCGGAATCCATAGATGCACCCTTTTTTCATGTCCCCTTATTAAACATGAAGACTACCGATACTTATTATTAGCCGGCAACTGTACAAGTAAGTATACCCAGGAACATATAATTCCGTAGCTATTAGGTAGGTCTAGATCACTCTATCTCACAACATGCATTGAGCCTCATGTCAAGGAGCGCCCCGTACACCCCTCGAGCTGATTACGATGGCAATTGTAAAATGGCATTCTTAGTAAAACTAACTTGGGAAGAACGAGATAGTTCTATCTGATCGATTTCAGGTTATCGAGGTACCTGTAGGCTAGTGGAGTTCCTGGGGTTATAAAGCGCACAAATAGGTAAGATCTGCTAAGCATCTACAGTAAGACAAAAAAAGAATAATACAAACAGAACAAGAATGCCAAAGTTGAGGTACTAATAGGTATCGGCATGTTACGGGTCGCTAAAACCGCTGGAATCTAGCAACATTAAATGTTTATACCTTGAACTTTAAAGAGGCAAAATGAAGGAAAAAGCTCCTATCGTGGACTTGCGGAGACCCTCGAGTACTACAGTACACTCACAGCTGCAAAGGTCGTATGAGGGGCGAGCGGGAACTACTGCGAATATCGTACGAGGTGTGGATAGTAGACTATTCCCAATATGGGACCTGCCGGATCAGGGTTGTGTACATAGTAGGGAATTAAATGTGGATGGTGGGCCGATGACGTATAGGTATGTGCGAGTGCGCCACTAGAACGGTAATAAAGTGCGATCGAATGCTAAGTACTGTATACAACCACTGGCTGCTAGTCAGCGCCGCACGTGCTGAGTATGCTGTACGGAACGTAAATAGAATAGAACAGGTAGTGCATGTTTGTACTGTACGATAAACCTGGAGGATATTGTGTCTAGACTGCTTATGTTGTTATACAACCGTCACGGTGATCTTTGGCAATGAGAGACAAGAAAAGAAACGAGTTATTTCGAGGTTCAGCTAATTTAGGTACTGTGCTTTGTAAGTATAGCTAAACGGCTAGCTAGACAGATACGTGGCTACCAACGCCAGCTACGGGAATTCCAAGAAGGACATATACTATGCTGGCAGATTGATTTTACCTTCGGGTTTCCGATTCTGGTTTGTGTTCTGGTGTTGCGTACGGGGATTAACCTACTTAGAAGGTCGATGACAACTTGTGCATAACTTTCCTTCATATTGAGGCTTTGCCAGGACGTCCATGGGCAGAACTATGGGCATCTCGAAGTAGCCGACGTCACTGCCCCATTTAATACTGTTATCACTGCACTACTGTAGTGGGAGAACTGGGCAAAAGATTGGTGTTAACCGAGCGTATCGATACCGTACACAGTACATTAAATGTATGCACGTGCCCCTGAAGCGCTCGTGGAGAGCTGTGGGTACTACCTTTAGTATGAGAGGTGTTTGGCCTACACATCCTTGTAGGGTCAATCCATATTAAATGATTAGTCGGTGTATCTACTAAGTATGTAGTGTAGAAGTTACGTATTTCATACATACAAGCTGAGGATTGTAAATAAGCTGTGACGCCTTTAGCCCTGACGACAGCACAGAATAAGGGTCCCGGGAGACAAAAGGGAGCCAGCCCAACTGTGGCTTAGCGCTATAGGGTCTGTGCTGTATAACTACCTACTGAGTACCAGATGTACCTAAGTGACTCGCCATCACAGGTGCTCCACACCTCCGGGCCCGCTCCTTTGTCCACCCCCGTTTTCCCGCCATTTCGTCATCAAGAG
Organism: Xylaria acuta; assembly: GCA_022495125.1. Lineage (NCBI taxonomy): Eukaryota > Fungi > Ascomycota > Sordariomycetes > Xylariales > Xylariaceae > Xylaria > Xylaria acuta. The sequence goes on along the minus strand of MU383120.1, from coordinate 252,688 downwards.
CCCTGAAATCTCTGCTTACGGATCTGTGTAGTGTGCCTGGTCTGAACTAAGTACCTTTTCGACGTCGTCATTCTTCATCCGATCTTGTGTTTTTTTTTCTTTTCTCATATCAGTCACTTTGAAAGAAAATTCATACGGTCGCTCGTGTTGTTGTTCCACACCACACAATGAGTAAAAGGGTTTATTAACTTGAATAGGTGGACCATTCGCCCGTAGTTGAACGATCGTCTTGATTGCTTCAATCAAGTGTTGACAAGACGTAGGATTGCTCGTCGTCTGCCTCTTCGTGGTATAGCGTCATCAGACTGCTGATCATTTCCACACACGACTCCAATGTATAGGGTCCAGATGCTCTTTTCGACTCTTGGCGGTCTCCTGTGTCTCGCGCGCGACACCCCGGTTTCCTATCTTTCCATCTTCCCACCTCGCCGTCTACTACAGCAATAACGCGCCACTACACTACACCACACTACACGTTACTAATACCCTGCTAGTAGTTTAGCTCCTTGCAGAGGGGACTTTTACGCTACACGTTGGTAATGATCGTCGTGGTCTGGAAACATTCCACACACTACTAGCAGCACACTCGGCACACACAAAACTAAACCACTCCCCCCTGATCCCGAGCGATGTGAGGCACAGGAACAGCGACTCTTCCTGCTTCCCCTCCTTTCGCCGATCGTCTCGTTCTTCGAAAGTAAAAGAGCAATATTCCGGAGGGAGAGCTGTGCTGTTATATTCTATTAATTATCCTCGCGCCTTGAAGGTGGGCAATTCTGCCTCGTTGCTGTTGTGTTGTCTTGCGCCACTCGCTGCGCCTGATGCTACAGCTGCTGTCTTGCTGCTGGCTGTTCTGGGTAGGGGATCTGGAGAGCTGCGGCTGAGTTTGGTTGTATTAGGGTTGCGTAGAGACGACGGTGCTTCTATCTCCAGTCTCAACAGCGATTAGGTAGCTGCCTGACCTCAGACCTACATTCCTACCGTAAACTATTGATCAACACCAACCAACGTCCATTGTTTTCAGCAGACGCCTTGTTATACTCGTTATTACCACTGCTATTCCTCTCATCGCTCTCTTCGCCCATCATGTTGAGCCTTTGAAATCGGTCTGTAGCTGGTCTCTGGGAATATTCAGGGTATCGATGACGACTGGACCGTCGACCACCTCGAACGTACCCAGGCAAACATAGCACCACAGCAGTAACAATACGACGTCATATATGACGATGGCCCCAGATTCGACGAGAAGCAACGACCGCTCCGCAGGTTCACAACACTACACCATGAAGACTTCATCGAGACCGACACTCGTGGGTTCCCACTCTCACCATGGACCTCCCTCACACAACTCGCGCCACCTGCAGTCAAACCTGCAGTCCTTCCGCTCTAACCGCACGTCAACTCCCATGGCATCTCCTCGCATGCCTCACTCGGTAGGCCAGCCGTATCCTCCGAGTGTCAAAGCATCTCCCAATCTTATATCTGACGGCCGTACTCCGAGCCCCAACTACTTCGGCCTCAGCTTGGACAGGCATGGTGACCTTGGTGACTCGGCTGATGCTCCTCTTCATAACAACTGGAGCCCTCACAGCTCGTCTGTGAAATCGTTTGGTGCTGCCATACCTAAACAAGTCCCTCTTGACGCTAACCCCGAATTCGAGGCTTTCAGACGCCAAATTGATGCTAATAAAGCCAGCGGTTTCAACTTGAGTGGCCATTACTTCGCACCATCTTCAGCATTCTCCCGGCCCGCTCCTCCACGCCGACCTACCAACCAGAGCGACGCTGCTTCCGACGTCTCGTCGAAATTCGCGAATATGAAGTCCCGGGACCCCACCGGGGGGGATGTGTATGTTGATGCAGACAGCCTACACGATTCCGCCTATGTGTCGTCAGATTCGGGGAGGAGTTCAGAAGTTTCACTGCATGCCTCACCGCTCAGTATGCCGCGGTTTGAATCACCTGCGTCGACTGACTCCCTTTTCGAGCCGATGCGTAGAGGTATTCTGTCCAGGGGCGACGACCGGCAATCTAGGCTCTCGCTACCTCACAATAAAGCCGAAGCATTGGGTGACACGCCCCAACCACGGTCCGAGACATTACCACCGGCTCTTGAAAGCGCAGCGCCTGGTTTGGTATTGCCTAGCGAACTCCAAATATTGCTTCAAAAAACTCCCGCCAGTGAATGTTTACTTCTGGACGTACGTGTTGCGACGCTCTACGCGCAGTCACGCATCCCTGGCGCCTTGAATTTGTGTATCCCTACGACGCTTCTGAAGCGAGCCACATTCAACTTGGAAAAACTTCGGAATACCCTACAAACTGAAGAAGATCAGGCCAAGTTTGGTGAGTGGGCCGATGTGAAATATCTCATCATCTATGATAGCTCGTCTACCGAGAAGCGCGATGCTGCAGCTGCTATGAATATGTTCAAGAAATTCATGAATGAAGATTTCTGCGGTCGTTCATGCTTATTAAAGGGAGGATTTCAGGCGTTTGCGGCCGCTTATCCAAATCTGATTGACTATAAGCCCGCTATTGAGCGAGGTGGAACATCGGTTGCTTCATCGCAAGGTGGTCGGCCAAGCTTTGCTCCGGTGATCGGTGGCGTGGCCCTCCCCTCGACCGCCAACAATCCGAACCCATTTTTCGGCAATATTCGCCAGAACATGGACTTGGCGGACGGTGTCGGGCAAATGGACATATTGGTTCCGCCAAATCTGGACTCCAATGTTCTGCCACTGTGGCTTCATGAAGCAACGCAGAAAGCAGATCATGGTAAGAAGGTTTCGGACCGTTTTCTCCATATTGAACGCAATGAACAATCCCGCATGCGTGATGCATACTCTGCTTTCAATGCATCGACCCCTTCAGGTTCGAGACCTGGAAAAGTACAACTGTGTGGTGTGGAGAAAGGGGTGAAGAATAGGTATAAGGATATTCTTCCGTTTGAACATGCTAGGGTACGCTTAAACTGTGCTGAAGCTGGATCTTGTGATTACATCAATGCCAGTTATGTTCAGGCCTCCCGAAGTCATAAACGCTATATTGCTGCCCAAGGCCCTCTGCCGGCAACATTTGAGGTCCGTCGATCGCTACTAGAGCCTTCTGGTAAAAATCACTAACTCTATTATAGGACTTTTGGTCTGTGGTATGGGATCAAGATGTTCGTGTCATAGTCATGTTGACAGCCGAAGAAGAAGGGGGTCAGCTTAAGTGCCATCCATACTGGCAGGGTCGAGAATTCGGTTCGATGAGGTTGAAACCATTGTCGGAGAAGAAAGTTTCCCTTGATATTGATAAGTACATGTCCAATTCGGCTTCTTCGTCTGTCGTCGCAGGTAATTCGGAATCCGGCCGTCGACGCGCAAACACCACGACAACATTCGAATCCCCTGGCGGTGCGCCGCCTCAAAAACAGCTCCAGCCACAGGGTGACACGCATTATGTGATTATTCGGAAATTCGCCCTAAGTCATGCGGCTCATCCCTTTGAACCGATGCGTGAAATCACTCATCTTCATTATCCCTCATGGCCTGACTTTGGCACTCCCGCCCAGCCCTCACACCTATTGGCTGTGGTGGAGTTGGCAAACGTCATGCAGAGGTCTGCGCTTCCTGTTGATTCTAAAGCAGTTGCTGCATTAGTTACTGCAGAACACCCGTCGACGATGAGTTGGTCCGATGAGCCGGAGTCAGAGGCAAGGGCTCGACCTCTATTAGTCCACTGCTCGGCTGGTTGTGGTCGCACCGGAACATTTTGTACTGTCGATAGTGTTATCGATATGCTGAAGCGACAAAGACTTGCCTCTTCGGCTAAAAGAGTGCGAAAGGACATAGATGGGGATGTGGCCATGGGGGATCGAGCGACTTCGCCCAAGAAAGCCAAACATGGCGATTGGCCAGAAGAATTGTCGGGGAATTTCAAGGGCGTTGATGCCGGCTGGGTTGGTGAGACCGGGCTGGACTTGATCGAAGCAACGGTTGAGGATTTCCGAAAGCAGCGGCTCAGCATGGTGCAAAGTTTACGACAATTCGTTCTCTGCTACGAGAGCATCACGGAGTGGGTTTGGAGATTACAGGACAAGAACAACGCTGGCGCCAACACTAGGGGTCGACTTCGAAGTGGAAGCCTTCAGGGTCCTGGGTGATGTACACCCAATATACGAATCGCATTGAATTTCGCCTGAAATTTTCTATTTTGATGAAAGAGTCACCAACATCTGGAGGGGATTGGGCGAACTCGAAATAGGCGTATGCTTCGTTATCGCATCAGCATCAAATCGCATAAATAGCAGCATTCGCATTGAAACGACAGCATTTGGCCTTTAACCTCAGTCTGTAGAGGTTGATAGTCGACCATCTCTCATGGGGTTCAGTGCCAACGGATAGGCGTCACAAGATGTTTTGTTTTTGCATCCCATATTGGATTTAGGCGGAACAGCATCTAAGGAGTTGGAGTTTTGATTTCGGCAGTATCCCTGCTCAACATGAGGATAATCATTCCGCATTAATTAGACGGGCCATTGGAAGCAACACAGATATATAGTTCGACAGGTATGGGTTGGGGAGAGGAGCCCATTAACGATACGAGAAGCTGGGATGATTGGCCTAGTCTGTACGAATAGGATATGACATTACGAGTCATGGCGAGAACTATACTATACTGAAGAGGATGTTGAGGATTTGGTCCTCAGTTTAACGAAAGTATACCTACTCCATACTAAACATGATGTTCGGCAGCACACACATTGGTTGGCGGGGTGTGTAATATACCTTATATAACGCTCTTAAGCCTATCAGTCTAGCGTAAAGTAATAAAGCGTTGACCATATCTCAAATTAAAACCATCGTGCCCGTATTTCAACGTATTCAAATTTTTATTGTCCCGATCCTCCGTGCTTTTATCGATGACGGCTTCAGCTGCCGTAGGTTTCACGTTCGATACCCGGCGAACCGGTAACATACGTACCTGTTTTCAAATTCCTTACTGGTAGACGTGTTTTTCATGACTCTTCTGAGTTTATCGCTGGGGGTTGAGAGTTTTTATATTATGAGCTTTAACATATCCTAACGGATAGTTTTTCCGACGTTTAACTAACGCATTATAGGTATAGCCGCACTACATTACGCACCGATGGATAGGAATCGAACCTTAGGTACTCTATACCCTACACTAGTCACTCGGACGTAAACTTCGGTAACACATTATAACTATTACACTAAGAGGACCGCCATAAGTTATTAAACGTAATACAATTAGGTGTTCCGCTCTTTGTACTGAGGTACTATTGTAACGGCTGTACTATTTTTTTATCGTATGCTCTGTGGGGCGTACCCTTTTTGTTTTTAAGCTGTAGTCTGTGCCTCTTGTAGTTCTATGGTCTACGGTCTTTTCTACTGTCTCGTAGAATATAGTCTGTGCTTCTGTTGTCGCCCACCACTCTACTGTCTCGTAGAAGTGCGGCGTTTGTTGGTACGCAGTTTAACCACTTGCCCAGGTGAGGACTCTTCCGAGTTTATCACGAGGGAGGGAATCAAAAGAGCACTAAGGGACGTGGGATACTTCGAGCATCATCTACGTTGGGCTTGGTTGGGGATAAAGGGGTGAATGGAGTACAAGGTTCGACCGTAATACGATAGTACCAGATCGAATCACCGAGGCAATGAGTGTTTATCTGCTCGTTCATTTTCCTCCATTTCTAGAACGCTTTTGTTGATTGTACATTTTACAGAACCGGGAGGAGTGAACGTGGCCAACGGCCTTGAGCTGACATCCATTATATCTCCATTTAGCATACCGCTACGTATGAATGCATGAGTGATGGATCGCTGCGAGTATAGGTCGATATTTGTCCACCTTCTCCTGGATGCTAGATACCACTGCACATCGCGAAATAGGTCCCAGAGTTTATTTCCAGAACTTTTGTAGCGAAACCTCTTTATCATCGTGCTTGTTTAGGATCTTGGCTGTCGCGAGCTCGAAGTCTTCTTGTGTCACGTGCACTCTCCGCTCGCGCAGGGCATACATACCAGCTTCAGTACAGACACCTTTGAGCTCAGCACCGGAGCATCCGTTCATCTTCTCCGCAATCTTAGTAAGGTTGATGCCGCGCGTCAGATTCATCTTCCGACTATGAATGCGGAGAATGTCGGCTCGAGCCTCAACCGACGGTGGGGGGAACTCGATTTTGCGGTCAATACGGCCAGGACGCAGTAGCGCCGGGTCTAGGATGTCGAGACGATTCGTGGCCATAATGACCTTGATATTTTTGGTGGGTTCGAAACCATCGAGCTGGTTGAGGAGCTCCAACATTGTCCGCTGCACTTCCGAATCGCCACCAGATGATCCCTCTACACGCGAGGAACCGATAGAATCGATCTCGTCCATGAATATGATTGAGGGTGCGTGTTCTCGGGCCATGACGAAGAGCTCACGAACCATACGAGAACCTTCACCTATGTACTTTTGGACAAGTTCGGAGCCCGACACGCGGATGAACTTGCAGTCTGTATGATGCGCGACAGCTCGGGCCAGAAGTGTCTTCCCCGTACCGGGCGGCCCGTAGAGTAACACACCCTTGGGTTGGGCAATGCCGAGGGATTCGAAGAGCTCGGGGTGCTTGAGACCTAATTCGATCACCTCCTTGATTTCCTTGATCTGCTGATCTAAACCACCAATCATGTCGTAGGTGCTGTCGGGCACCTTCTCGACCATCATGAGGGAAACAAGCGGATCGACCGAGGATGGGAGCATCTTCTCGAGCTTGTAGGAGTCGGACAGCAGCGTCACCCGCTTACCTACAGTAAGCTTTGCTATATCGACCGAATCGGCAATATCCACGACTGTACCCCACCGTCAGAGAACGATTCAACACGTCTATGGGGATGTGATAGGCGTGTGCATACCGTATTTGCCCTCGGGATGTACCTTGACCAGGACCTTTTTCGTACCCATAACCTTGACCACCTCGCCCACGTACGAACCGGGCTGTTGTAGGAGCCCTAGCTCTTCGCGCAGCAATCGCACCCTCGAGTTATAATCGTTTCTTTGGGCTTCGAGACGGCGCAGGACAGCTTGACCCTTGAGGATCTCGAGCTTCATGGCCTCGATTTTGTTGTGGTAGTAGTTGTCGAGCGCCATGTTTGCCAGTGCTCCGGATGTGGAGCCCGTCGCCGGTTGTCTGATGATTTCGGAGTTCGACGGCGGGATTGGTGACGGAATGTGTGGTAGTTGGGGGAGCTGTCGACTGGCGGGATGATGTGGAGGACTGGAGGAGAGGTATGATTGTAGCGATGATGAACGTGGACGTGGGTAGGTGACGATGAGGCTAACGGGCCAGCCTTGGGGCGATGTTACTGCCGTACAACCCTGGAAGGAAAGGTACAGCGCGGGTCAGCTCTTAGGGTCCACCTAATGTCGGAGCACAGACGCTGTAGGCAGAGATCGTAGTAACGCGTCCCGGAAAAACGGCGATTCTAAATTTCCGACACTAGTTCGCCGCCCACCTGCGCCTGCAGCTCCTACCCGCTGCCCAGCGTCCACGGGTTACGCTAGATATGGGTACTACCATACAGTACTGTAAATGCATGTGAAATGATGGATGCCAAGAAGTCCTGATTGTCACGCACCCGCCCACATGTACTATGTAGGTACATAGTACTGTATGCACTTGGGTTCCAAACCCACTCTCGCAACACACCACATGTTTGCATTTATATCTACTATGTACAGTACTGTCATACAGCATGCTCGCCCAGACTCAAAATGACCAAGCCTCCCGTTAGCACCCGAGACAATACTTGCCTACTTGGGAATCCTCTATGCTGTTTGGTTAATCTACTGCGTAAGATGAAATGAAAATCAGCCTTCAGCATTCAGCAATGTAACTTGGGGTAGTACCAAAAACAGCTTCCACAGCATTAATGTACAGTATGTAGGTATTCCTAGCCCCATCAAATGCTATGTTTATTTCTTGGATACATAGTCATAATTCAGTTGGAACCTTATGAGTTCCATCTGATCAGCTCACATCACAAGTCTGCATTAGCAACGTTGATAGAGGCAGTGTAGATGTACTTACACTAGGTACCTCCTACTCGAGCAGTGGCTAGAGGTACCTTAGGTAGTATAACGTACTGTACAGTAGCTCCTAGACTACCCCACCGGACCAGCTCCAATCCTCCACCTGGGCAGTGTCAGGGGGGCAGATGAGCGCAGGGGTACGCTGCAGCCGTCCACTAACCTCCTCCAAATGTTCCCTCGTGAGCCAGGTAATCACCGTGAATAGCATCCATCATCGGCTGGATCGGCAGGTCAGGTCGGCGCAAGAGACATTGTAGTACCTACCTACCTACCTAGCTTAATTACGCCGGCTTCAAGGGCCACCAGGATCCTCATAGCCACGAGTTCTTGCGTTGTTATTGTTGTTGACGAACTTTTGCTGATGCCTCATTCCTTCCTCTGGTCTCCAATCTCCAACGCCCAAGACAAGCCCAAGTTGCATCGGTGCCAGCTGATTTGTTCTCCGCGTCGGGTTCGTCATTGGTCAGAGGGAAGCCGTGTCCCATCGTCCATCTCAATACACCAGAGCCATAATATAGAGCTGCTTGCGTGCGTACTTACTTTTACCAACTGGCCTATGGACCTTTAATTCTCGCTTCATTTTCCCCTAATCATTATAGCTTCGTCCCAGGTTGTCCTCCCTCCCAATCTCAATCTTATCGGCCGACGGTTGGTTCCATCATTTACCAGCAGCTGAACAACCCAGCCCCTCCCCATCCGCTATCAAAACAACAATAGTAACAACGACGTAGCTGTCGACACACCCCGTTTCCCGCTTTTTGCCAGCCTCCCTTATGTATATCGTCTCGCCCTGTTCCATCGTCTTCCGTGCGCCGACGTAGGTCTGCCATCGGTGAGTGCCACGGACACCTGCCGTCATGGACCCTCATTCGCAGGACTCGAGCATTTCAGACTCGCAGTCGCCCACAGATACACGACAGCCCCCAAGCATACGCGACACCGGAGATCGAGAGGATGCATTACCCGATAGTTTTCAGTCCCCCGAGACGGTGCGGAGGAGACCCGAGCAGTCATATGGTACGTGGCGTGCCCGCCCTCTCTCCACCACGACGCGCTATTCCCCCTATGGCTTATCCTGTGGTTTATCCCGTTTTGTGGTCTATCCCGTTTTGTGGTCAATCTCAATCTCAGCAGCCAGAGATCGCTCGTTCGTTAGATACTGTCGCTGGTGCAGCTGTCAAAGTTAACACCGTCATCCTGTTCAGGCACCATCCAAAGTCCCCCCCCACCCTCCGCCTCAGCCTCTTCCCAGCATGTAGGCGACCACGCAGCCCATGACCGTTCCCACGCCCGGTCTGCCATCCAGCAGGTGCGCTCCCCAATGCTAGGTCCCGACCGAGGTAGACAGCGGCCGAGAAAGCCTCCTATGGCCCGCCGTACCTCGTCCACCACGCAAGCTCCGCATAGGGGCGAAATCTTCTCGACCGACGACGACATACGAGAAATCGAGAATGATACCGTTGGGAGACCGCCGTATAACGTCGACTCGACTCGACAAAATTCAACCATGCGCCGACGGACCATAGCCCCCCCGGCTCTGTCCAGGGTACAATCAAGCCGTGGTACCGCCGCGGAGGATGGAGTTATCGACGAACGCCTTGAAGAGGGTGCCCAAAGCCCGACCCAAGTCCAGCCCCACGAAGAAGCGGTTCTACAAGATATACCCCCCGACGAGGGGATGCCCGAGGACGAGGACGATGACGTTAGCGATGCTGAGAGTTTTACCCTGAAGGATCGCCAACAGGCCATCAACGAAACACATCCATTCGGTATCAGGATCTGGAAGCCTGCGCTGTACAAGAAAGATCGGTCGGTTCAAAAGACGGCCGAGGTCGACATCCACTCTTCACCTGGTGGCCGAGTTAGTAACTGGCTGCTGTTCTTCAACGTCATCTGGACCCTGCTATTCGGTTGGTGGATGGCCTCCTTCGCCGCCTTCGGTGCCGTCCTTTGTTTCATTTTCGCCGCTGCTCCTAGTGGGAGAGAGTACGGTCGTGCACTGTGGGGTTTGGCGGGTTACCTATTCTACCCCTTTGGCAAATTTGTTCGACTTGAGCAGGATGAGGCCTACCTAGATGAAGACCAGGGCGAAGGTCGAAGTATCAGTGAGTATGAACAATGGCAAAGCGGAGATCTCGAGTACGGCCGGCTCTTCTTTGGCCCCGAGTCCCGAAACCGATCTATCGTTGGCCGTTCGAGGAGAAGTATCGACTCCGAACCTAGTGAGACAGACAGCCTGCTCGGACGCTCCGTTCGTCACGATTTTGTCGATTCGGAGGAGACTGGGCGCCGGATGAAAAGACGTCTCTTCGGCCGCGGAGAGTGGAATATAGGACGGGTTATATTCTTCCTCGTCTTTTGGGGCCTCATCACGCCCTCATTGCTCATCGTTTCCGCCATATGCTGGTTCTTGGTCTTCTGGATACCAATGGGCAAGGTCACGAACCTTCTCTTCGACCATCTTAGGAGGCACCCACTGGCATTGTCCTTCGAATCTGACATAACGACAGCCAGAGTCTCGGACGCCCCCCACTCATCCATCCTGCTATGCACATACCGCGCTGTAGGACCCAAATATTGGAAATATACTGTCGATGGTACCAATATCTTCCTCATTAACCTCATGGCGGTGGTCGTCTTCGTCATTTTCGACTGGTCAGTATTGGAAGGCGTTCTACATGTGGAGAATTGGTTGACATCCCCTGGTTTTCTCTTCATCACTGCCTTGTTCTCCATCATCCCCCTGGCATACTTCATTGGGCAAGCTGTGGCCTCTATCTCGGCCCAGTCTTCTATGGGCTTAGGTGCAGCTATCAACGCGCTCTTTTCAACGATCGTGGAGGTTTTCCTCTATTGCATTGCTCTTAAAGACGGCAAAGGCCAACTGGTCGAGGGTAGCATCATCGGAAGTATTTTCGCAGGTATTCTCTTCCTTCCTGGTTTGTCCATGTGCTTTGGGGCCATTAAGCGCAAGACCCAACGCTTCAACGCCAAGTCAGCCGGCGTCACGTCGACCATGTTGTTGTTCGCCGTTGTTGCCGCCTTCGGACCAACGTTGTTTTACCAAATCTACGGTACTCACGAGCTCCGATGTCAGAGCTGTACAGATTTTGAACAACGCAACGAACGTGATTGTCGCCGTTGTTACTACTCGCAGCGACCCGCACTAGATGATCGCTTCTATATCGAGGCTGTTCGCCCTTATTGTAACATGGCAGCAGTCCTTCTGTTCCTTTCCTACATCATTGGCTTATGGTTTACCCTCAGAACCCACGCGGCTGTTATCTGGAATACTGACATCGACGAGAAAAAGCAAGATGAGCAACATCACATGCAAGCTTCACGCACTTCCGAAGCGCACCAGGGTATCGACACAAGTAGTGCCGACATACAGAATAGCACACTGTATAAACGAATTCTAGGCCAATCTCTGAAACAAGTTGGCCTGCCAGGTGATTCAGAGAGCCACCATTCGCGCCAACCGTCAGGACGAGGCTCAGTCCCCCCTAGTGGAGCTGCTCAAACACCGCACATGGTTCCTCCAAGAAGTAGTGGAAGCGGGTCGGACAGCATCAGATCTCATGTCCAGATCCCGGGTTTTTCAGATGTTGAGAATAATAACCTTATTCGTGGCGTGACGGAGCTTGCTGCCACCGCGGCCGCTATTGCCGCCCGCGATGCGCGAAATGCGCGTCGTATTTCCCACCAGCCATCAAACGTAGGCGCCAGCACTTCCATGACTAGACCCACGCCTTTGCGTTCGAGCACTTTCCCTGACTTGGAAGACGCTCCAGACCACGCCCAAGCTGCTCATGGAGGACATGATGCTCCGAATTGGAGTAGAATGAAGAGCGCGGTCATATTGATGGGTGCCACCGTACTATATGCCATCGTTGCCGAAATCTTGGTCGATACAGTCGATGTGGTGTTAGATAACTACGCGATTGACCCTAAATTCCTGGGTATCACGCTGTTTGCTCTAGTTCCTAACACCACCGAATTTCTGGTAAGTCATAACTTTACACACACGGTCCCCGATCCTTCGCTAATAGTGCTTGTGGTGTAGAACGCTATTTCATTCGCCATGAATGGAAACATTGCTTTGTCTATGGAAATCGGCTCCGCATATGCTCTTCAAGTCTGCCTCCTTCAAATACCTGCTTTGGTCCTCTTCTCGGCTTTCTACCCCATTGAGCCCACAGGAGATAACCTAGATCCTATTCACTGGACTTTCAGCCTACTATTTCCGCAGTGGGATATGGTGACTGTGATCCTCTGTGTGTTCCTTCTGAGCTACATGTATGGTGAGGGGAAAAGTAACTATTTCAAGGGTAGTATTCTGCTCTTGACTTATCTGGTAGTCATCGTTGGCTTCTACTACGCCGGTTTCACCGATGGATTCGCCGACATGAATTCGTCTCGTTTCGATACTCTCGGATCAGACGGTATCTGGAAAACGTATAAGACGATCGGGCGGGGAGCCAATGCGCCAGCATACGAAGTAGGCGTGGACATTTGAGTCGTCGCCTGTCGTTTTTTTTTGGTGGGGGGGCCATCTCACCTCAATAAGCAGGGGATTGTTTTGCTCTCTGGCGATTTTGGAGCCCAGGCTTACTCTTTGCTACAAATCCCTAATATAAACTGCATCGTCACGGCGTCGTCAGGTCACCAACTGGAGTATAGATAGGCATTGTTTCAGCAACGCCATTTGAGGTTTTCCTTGTCCGGTTAGAATAACTCGATCCTCAGGTTTTATAGTCTGCGGGAAAATTCAATTTATGTAGTCTTATCACTATCATCAGCAACGTTGAGGGTCACTCTATCGTGTTGTTCGTGTTCGATTATGCTATGAAAGTTTTGTTGTATGAAGAGCCAGTCTCGGTGCCTTAATGTTAGACGTACATTTAGCGGCATCTGTATCTCATGCAATATCCACTTACGAACTCAAAAACCAGTACTGCTTTCGTTGCCCTAGATGACCCATAACGTACATGGTTGCTTGGTCCAACCCCCTAGGTATAGAGTTGCAGGGTAGGACTATCTTGGTGATGGGAACTTACTCCGGGACAACGTATTCCCACGCACAAAGAGATGCTGCAAAACAAGTCCCAAGCCCCAGATAATATGATTCAGAGCAGCGAAATGCCTAGGCAGTGCTTTCTGATTCCATAATGCATGAGAAATCTTAATTAGCGTCATACGTACCACCTTACCTATTCTTTCCCTCGAGATTGGTCCCACTCCTTCGAACAAGATTCTTCAACGAATTCATCGACATCCAGGGCTAATATACGCAGTGCGTCCGGGGAAATCCCATTGCATTGCGTGGCCAGCCGCTAGGACCTTGCAAGAAGTAGCGGATGCCTCAAAGGATTCGAACACAACGTACTCGCCATCCACGCTAGAGACCGTGAGGACATGCATGCAGTCGATCTCTGGTATTCCTTCGTTTCTCTGCAACACGCATATGGGAGTTGGAAGGCTGGAATAGAAAAGTTTACGTAGATTGTTGGTGTTCGAAGGCTTAGTGCAACGAGAATGCGGGCAGAAAACACGCGTCGGAATGTATACATTGAATAGGTATTAAGTCGATCTCCATTTGATTGATTCGCTCACGGCTAGTAGCGCTACGCTCCTATTCCCGATACACATTAATAACTTCACGCCCTCGACAAGGTATGTGGTTAGGCTGTTTTCGCGAAGAGCAGAGACCGGGACAGGGCCTGCGACGATGATCAGCATTAACTCCTAGTCTTGGAACACGCTCATTCAGCGCTGGCCAAGTCCTACGTGTGCGAGTTTAAGAAAATGCAGATCCTCCGAATGCCGGGTTAAAGTAAAGCATGATGCCAAAGGCGAGCGATATCAGACCAAGAAGAAATGATACAGTGGCCGCGTCGCCGGATGAGGGTACGAAGACGGCATTGATTGTGTTACCCACGATTCCAGCTACTCCCCATGCCGTCAAGACTTCGCCGTATTCATGGGAGAAAACCGTCGAGTTTGTTTGTTGAGCCTCCACCAACCCCGGGATGAGACTAAATCCCGCGCCATGCGCAAAGAAAGTAGCCAGCAGTGTGACAGTTGCTGCCGGCAGGTTTGGGAATAGGGAGGTGGTGACGAGTAACAAACCTCGTGCGCAGAACAACACGACGAACGTGAACCTTGCTCCGAGTCGGGAGCTTGCGGTAGAAGCGAAGAATCCTCCAAGGGCGAGAACTACCATTAGATAAGGCAGGATGCTTAGAGCATCGCCCGTGGCAGTCTGAGTGTAGAAGGAGGTGATCGGTAAGAGTGCGCCAAAGGCCGTCATGCCTGGCAAGGCATTGAAAAAGAGCAAGATAAAAAAGAACCGCCTGGCTGGTGTCTTCTTGGAATCCCGAACGGGTACAGGAGGCGAAGACCTGGTTCTCTGACTTGGTGCTAGGGCATAAGCAGTAGCTGCCACGCAGATGAAGATTACGCCTCCGAGCCATAGGACATTCTGTACTTGTCTTGCATCTCCGGTCCCAATTCGGAGATGCGACCACACAGCAAGCCATGATCCCGTGCCTGAGGAGAACCCCAGAGGTCCGATTGCACTCCTTGCCAGAGGTTGGTTAGGAAAGGCCCGCGCTACCAAGACGACGGTGGCCAAATAGGTCAGACCGACGCCGATGCCCCCAATGAGTAGAGATCCGAGAACACCGAGCAAGCTAGGAAGTGTAGCCAAGAAATAACCCACACTCGCAACTGCTATGCCCCAGAGAGCGGTACCACCAATCGCGACGTGATACTCTCCGTACGCAGCTATGCAGGAAGCACACATACTGACGCCTATGGAGAGCCCTAGAGAAGCTGCAGCAAACAGGGTGTAAGACCAGGGCGGTGACACCTCGAGCAGTCTTGGTATTTCGCTTTGGAGGGTGCTGAGAGCATAGACAGTCCCAACACTATATATTGTCGTAAAGCCCAACAATGCGGCTTTCCATTGCGGTGTGGTGGCAACGGCCGAGGTCGTGGAAGATCCCATTCTCATCTTTTATATCATATATCATCAGTCGTGTCTTCAACGGCGTAGGGTTGCTAAGAACATGATATAGTTGAATGTGCTGGTCAGGCAAATCCACGCCGAGATAGACGAAGCCAGTCTTGGCAAGTCGAGCGTCGGAAGCCTACCTTGTAAATAAATTGGGAGTTTGGGCATAATCTAGCCACCACCACCTATCACGTCGAACATTGCGTCGGAGAGCTAAGAGCTTGTAGGAGCGGGACTGCGGAGAAGCTCGATGTTCATTGTGCGTGTAGAGAGATTTGGGGTCTTCGGGCCCCCGCGCGGTATCATCCTTGCTACCTCTTAGCCGGTGATAGTTGGACTGAGGGGTTGGACCTGTCAAGACCTGTCAAGCCATATGTCTTAGCCTCGAGTCAGCTATTGGTCGGCGACCATCACAGCCTCTGCAATGAAGCCTAGGATCGGAGCCCCAACGAGGGGGGCAATGGAAAATCTCTGCAAAAACCCTGTGTATAAATAGAAGGGCAGGAGCGAGGCTACATTGGGGATCGGAAAAAGGAAACATAGACTCCTTGAGACCCAAAGAGAATTATTAGTTGAATATGAACCCTATTCCAAGCCCTTGAGACCAAGCCCTTGTCACATACTCATTAATCTAGTCTCTTGTGCCCAAACATCGCTATGGCGGTACCTTTGCGAGTGGCTGCTTGTCATGCTGCTCCGATATTCCTATCAGCCAGGAAGACAACAGACAAGGCCATATCTCTCATCAACCGAGCAGCCACCAACAATGCCCACCTAGTCGTATTTCCCGAAACGTTCATACCAGCTTTTCCAATATGGAGCGCGGTGCGCCCACCGACAGAGAACCATGATCTTTTCAAACGCATGGCTCTCGAGTCCGTCTACGCAGACGGCGAAGAAATGCGCGCTATCCGCGAGGCCGCGAGGAAAAACCGTACCCTCGTCAGCTTGGGTTTCAGCGAAAAAGCCAGGCACAGCAGTGCGTGCCTATACAATTCCAACATCATGATCAACTCCGATGGGCAAATACTCGTCCACCATCGGAAACTCGTTGCTACCTTCTTTGAGAAACTCACCTGGAGCCATGGGGATGGCTACGGTCTGAGGGTCTGCGACACCCCTGTTGGAAGGATAGGGAATCGTGAGTAATTCTCGGAGCCGTGTTCTTCTTGTTTCGGCAACTTTTAGAGCAGAAGCTTTCCCTTTTGGGTCAAGAAAGCCTCTAAAAGCTTCTGAAATTCTCACAAATCGCGCCCAAGATGGCGATGACTGACTCCGGGTGTTCCAGTCATCTGCGGCGAGAACACGAATCCTCTGGCACGGTTCTCACTAATGGCTCAAGGCGAACAAGTTCATATTTCGTCATGGCCAGCTATTTGGCCCACAAGAGCCCCCTCGCCCGTCTCTTCCAATAACGCAAGTACATCCGACTCTTCTGCGGGCGGTAGTACTGGAGCATCAAACTACGATAACGTAGCGGCGAACCGAATCAGGGCTGCCGCCCACTGTTTTGAGGCAAAGTGTTTTGGCGTGGTCTGCGCAGGCCACTTGGGTGCGGATGCTATCGAGGTAGTCGCAGAAGGATCTCTCTACTCCGAGGCGATCTCTAAGACACTCCAATCGACATCGAGAGCTGCGACTCTATTCCTAGATCCTACCGGCACTCAAATACGTGGTTTCACTGTCGACTCAGCGACGGGAATGCAGATCCCTACGGACTTCTTGCAACACGAGGAGGGGATACTTTATGCTGATATGAACCTCGAAGACTGCATTGAGGGCAAGCAGTATCATGATGTTGTTGGAGGTTACCAGAGGCTGGACGTCTTCGATCTCAAAGTAAACCGTTCAAGAAGAGCCCCTGTCAAGTTCTACAGGTACGGGAACTCCCAAGCCTCACCATACTACCCGTATCGCCCACTGTCCGCATCCTCGTCAGTCCGTGTCGCAGGAAGAAGGCAGCCCCCAATCCCATATCGTCCTATTCCACCACGCCTATCGAAGCCGAGCGTATCTCGCCGAAATGGTAGCACTTTTGGACCAACCCCCTCAGCAACTCCTCAACTGGGGAAACCTGAGTTCTAGATTCTTTTCGGATAAGGGTAGGTTCACCATCGGCCAACCCCGGAGACCGTGATATGTCTACTAATAATACATTGCCATTCAGGGTAATTCTGTACCGGGATATCTTTACCTGCTCCGATCTCGTGTGAAGAAATAGAGACTGATCTCGAGGGACTGATCTCGAGGGAGAGAATAAGGAGAGTTCCCCGAATGATACTGCAATGGGAACCTAGTATTCGTAGCTCCGTCAAGGAGCCGGCCGGGAACGAGTGGCTGCAATATGAAACTAGTAACGTAGATCGAGAATACGACCTTCGCGCCACCAGCTGTCAGCGAATTAATCAATGCATACATTCTTAGTTGCTGACGTAGAATATGTGGTCATAGACATCTCAACCATCAAGGGTACCCCTGTATTCTGGGGTCATCCCCTGTATAATATACCCCAGTCCTTGGCGCCTATAACCTGGCACCACACATAATATCTGGGGAGCGTTAGCTTCCTTTCAAACCATTATCATGTGACTACCTTAACCGCCTTCTATTTCACGGCCTCAGTACCTAGCAATGGAAATAGAACACCTAATTTAAGGGCTTCACACAAGCTTTTTAGGTATTTGTAGTTAAGCCTGCGACCTCACCAGTACCTAGGTTTCGTCAAAGTACCTGAGAGTCCATCATTACACGCAAGACTGCCAGTTGCGATGCCGCCAACATCAATACGGTATTTCAATCACTGTCGAAGTTCCGACTGCTGGTATGTCCAGTATTGCCTCTTTCTATTGCACAAGGATGAAACCATTTGCCGTGTAGTAGAGTTTGCACTGCTAGTCTATGTACCCGTGCCAGATATCCCGGCCCCTGGGGGTGAATCAGTAGCGTTCTGTGACTGTCACCTACCAGAAGATATAAAGGAGGCATTAATGATAATGAAGACACTCACGGAGACAACATAGGATTTGGAGGTACTCAGCATTCCAATACATTTATTAGCGTAAGCAAGAGCATCCACGAATGCTCAGTGATATGAATGACAATAGTCCCTTGCCTTCCTATCTCATCGGCCATGGCGTCAAATATCTCAAGTCCATCAAGATCAACAGAAGTACCATCCATTCCGTTACCCTCGCCTCTTGTCCGGCGTCAGCGCCGCGTAACCCAAGCCCTCCAAATCCCCCGAATCAATAAAAGGCGGTTCGTGAAGCACTGGTGCCGACATGGGTCTAAGTATCTGTCTATCCAGATAGAACGGACCCGTCTATACGGGCTAGAGCACAGACACATACCGGACGCCAAATGAACAACGTCCGAATTTTCATACGACTGCGGTCGGCTATTGGGTCCGCTGCAATCCAAGTGGCCAACCATAGCTCTGTGCTGAAGCATGAGCTTTCGAGCACGATGTCCTCCCAATGATCTTTGACAGGAGACGGGACTACCATGCGGGGATTGTTGCCTAGGCTCGATGACACTGGTAGATCAATACCTGCTTTGATGACGCGGGTCGTGCGCAGAGCATTATTGAGATTCAGGTACTAGTATATCTGAAACAGAGCAAGCCCGACAAAGCTCGCCATGTGAGGTATATTATGTAGATGCTTCTGAATCATTGTTTCGAGCTCTGGCACGAGGTTTGCTATCCGTCGGGCGGCAGCGGAGCCTCGGAGCATGGAATTTTGATTCAGCCGGAGAAGCTCGAATGGCTTCATAATGTGTGTATGGTCCCAGTCATCCTTCTTAGCTAGCCAATATAGCCGTGCAACCCTCTCTTGTGGGATGATTATGACTGGGTCCAGCTCGACGGGCTGGGCGCTGAGCCAGGGAGCTTCTACAATCCAGTAAAGCTCAAGTCTGTCATCTTTGGGCAACGGAGGGACCAGGACGAGTTCAGAATATGCCGTCATGAAATTCTGCCAGCGTTCTGGCGGTAGTGGCCCTGCCGCGGTCGAGAGCCAGTCGCCGATGATTTCGCTCAACCTATTGAGCCTTTTTGTGACGTCCTTGTGTTTGGACTTCCAGTCCTGTTCGTTGGATGCAACCATTTGCCCCCGGCCTTAGGCTCTTTTTCTTAAGCTTTGGTGTCTTCCGGTGCTCGGGAGAGAGCAGTTCGCTCCCTGTCGTGTGATTCTGAGACGAGCTGTCGCGTTTTGATGAGCTGTCTCGAGGAAGTCGCACGTTTTCTGGTAACCTTACTTCAGCTCTTCAGCTTGATCCGCGAGGGCTTGGCTCTTCTCGGAATTGAGATCTTGCCGCCGTTTCTGTAGCTGGAGCCGGCCAGTGATGGCGGCCTCGCTCAGTTGGGCCTCGCGCTTAGCCTTCTGTTCCTAGAGGGAAGTGACAGCGTCCTTTTCTTCTTGTAGGCGCCGTTAGATTGTTTTCATGTGCTCTAACAGGGACGTGTTAGATTCTAAGAGATTGCAATTCTGCTTTTCGGCCAAAGATAGGGTATCCTGTGACTGACGCAGTGACACCGCCTGACTTGAACATCTCTCCCGAAGAACCTTCGTCTTCTCGTAGACGTCCCGACCGCTATTGTCGGTTGGCAGCCCGGCGGCCCCTAGTTCTTTGCTGGTAAGGTTTAGATAGAACATGGAATCTTCCATCTCCTGCCTCTGGCTCTCGATTTTTTGCTTTTGTTTGCGGTTCTCTCGGAGGAGGCCTTCGATATTGAACTGTTGCGCTACGACGGCCGTATCCAACTCGGTCTTTTCCCTCTGGGGTTCATCCGCCATCCTGGCACGAGAAACGGCCAAATATCGCTGTTCGGAGAGATCGTGTTCGAGTTGGAGAGCGCGACGTCTGGTCTCGGAGAGCTGTCTCGCCAATTCCTCCATGGCCAACTTGGCCGACCCCTTCTGTCGATCCACCGACTCCTCAAGGCTGAATACCTTGTTTTCCAGGTTCGCATTCGCTTGGAGGTGCTCGCCAGCGTCGGGCTGCAGCATGGCGGTGATTGCTTCGGCAAGCTGTTTGGCGCTCGTCATCTGTTGAAGCTGGTCCTCTCTTGACCTCAAGTCGAGTTTGGTCTTCGATAGCTCCGCGCTCTGTGCGTCAAGCTTCTTCTGACAATCCTCTAGGCTCTCGTTCGCTTCCGTTAATTGCGATCGGAGATGCTTAAGCATTACGTCCCTTAACATGACGGACTCTTTCTCGTTTAGGAGATCGGCTTTGAGCTCAAGCACTTCTTCATCCTTTTTGGAGAGGAACTGCTTAATCTCACTACTGGCTCGGGCCTGTTTTTGAAGCAGCTCTTCCGTGTGTAAGAGTTCCTCTTCGACTCTCTGAAGTTGCTCGAGTTGCTTACTGATGGCGGCCACATCGATAACGAGTTGTCGATGCTTCGTCTTCATCTCGTCGAACCGCGACTTCCATTTCGACGAATTTTTCTGATGATCAGCCGCCAATCGCTTTAGGCGGGCCACGGTGTTCTCGGACTCTTGAAGTCGGTCGTTCATCTGGAGGATCTCATTTTCTAGATCCTGAGCCTCCTGGAGTTCCGATACCTTTTCCTTCAGGCCCGCTCTAGCTTCTTCTAACAAGGAGACGAGGCTCTGGGCCCGGCTTTTCTCCATGGTCGCCTGTGACTAGTTCACAAGCAAACGCTCGCTCGCTAGTAGTATTGCCGAAGGCGCTGATTGCTGTCTGATTACTACTTATGCGGGATCATTCGCGTGTTGGCCCAGGAGTTTCCTTGTAGAACATAATTAGACTAGGTAGCATGACTTGGATTCTGAGATACGACCGCCACTGTTTGATTTATCCAACAGGACATCGGACGGGTGACAAGAAGAAGTGGGCTACAAAGTGATGACCATATTGGAACATGTCTCTTGCACTTCTCTATCGGAGTGTTCTTAGTCCTCGATTCACCTGCTTTCGTGGATCGAAGTGGCATAGTATGAATGATTGCGTGGCGTCCGTGCCCGCCGGAGACTCCAATACTTGTAGTCTACACTACACATTCGAGGTCTATGAAGTTTCCAGTACATCTTTTGAGCTTATGCTGATCGTGGACAGGGGGGCGATGCTCTCTGTCGCGTGTCGAATGTCCAACTCTGATGCTCATGTGTCAGTATCTGGTGCCAGGGGAGTTTCGTCCATTAGTCGAGTGTACATGAGAAGGTATTTGCAATCAGACTTGCCGATCTCAAACTGTGACGTTGGGTCTGCAGACCGTGCGGTATCACGTATCAGACCACCGCCTGCGTCGAAGAGCTGAATACCAGCACTCCAGATATCCCGCAGGATAGCCACAGCCAAGCCGTATTGAAAATCGGTCGTGCCGACTTGGGCAGCGGCGCACGGAGTTATCAAAGTGAGTTGTTTCAGGCTTTGGGCACTGGGGGGCTGGGTTGAGGGTGGGTCGTGGTTCATGGTGTATTCTGACGAGGTAAGGGAGATCGGAAGATCACTGAGGATGTGAGGACTGCTGAACCTGTGGCCGGGAGAATATTCCCGAGACTGCCTTATGTAGTTCTTTGGATCCATCCCACAAGATCGAGTCGACCTGAGTACTGCTGCCGGCAGAACCGAAGTCGGGGACGTCGAATAGCGCGCCGAATCAGAGTGTGCTGCAAGAGAAAATCGACCTCTATCCGTTATAACTCGACTTTCCTGGTTATTTCGGGGTACGGATCCGCGAAAAACTGTCCTTTCAATACTTGATCCAACCCGACATCTTTCCCATAATCGTAATACGCAAGACGGATGAGGGATGAAGTCATCTACTTTCGTAGCGGCGAGAGGCCAATAACCAGGAGATATCTAGCTAATATCAATGGCATTAGTTTTCTGTGCCTTGGTAGCCAACAATTATCCAACGGTTCCACCCGAGGACTCTCCAGAGGTCGTTGTTTGGTGTAGCTCGGTATCAGCTCCGGTATCCTTGGCCGGCGCTGATATGCGTGGGTTCGCCGTATCTGGCTCCAATTTCTTGGCGCTTCTCGGCTCAGAATAAGATCCGACTGATACCTTCACTATGCTCCCACGGAGCTGGTTGATCTGGAGCTCCCGATTGAGGGTGATTGGTCTACCACGGTAGACTTCGTGAATATCCCGTATTGAAGGCATTTCGGATAACGTAAGTTAGGGCACTTAGGAGTTTATATGCATTTACTATAGCATAAGTGCCAAGGTAACTACCTACCTAGTACTTTATTATGGTGCGTAGGAAACTTTCTTAAAAGTTCTTTCAGGAATGATCAGAACTATTATCTTGCACGTCGCAAATCTCACGAGTCTATTGAGGACTGGCAATAGTCTGCTGGTACGCGAGACAAAAAGCTTGAAAATTGCGCTATACCTATTAGAATGAGAAAGTTGTCGACCAGATCACACTCCGTTACTCTACTGGCTACTCGCTTGGAGAGCTATTCTAATTTTATCTCTATAGGAAACATCGAACAAGAGGAGCTCCTGAGTATAATTCGTTGGCCCATCACGGTAGGTTCCGTTGAAATCATCTGCTACGATCTCCCTCGAGGGTATGAAACTCGAAGAGGAAACCAGATTCTCCTTGGGGAGTCCAGAAACCATCATTACAACCTTACTTACCTCCAGTAGCTACCAAAGGGTAGCGGTCCGTTTCGCCTCATTTCTCTCGCGACGGGATAGTGAAGCTTGTGGGGTCGATAGTTAAACTAAGCTACTTCGGGTTAGACTAGTTCACCACCACGGGACAACTGGGGCATTAAGCTAGTGCGCATCTTGTGTTACCTTACCCATACCAGTCCGAGGTAACCCTCGGCGCTAGCCATGCACGTCACTAACAGACCTTCCCGGTGCTCTCGTTTACGCATATAATAGCGCGCCGGCTGGTTCCCGCGCATTTCAGACCCGGATTATCGAAATGACTGTAGTTGCAATACACCAGATTGCTGTCCAACTATTCAAGTCAGAGACGAGTCTCCATAAGGACGATAGAGTCGCATCTTGGCACCCCCCATTAGATTCAAGGTACTGGCAGACTCACAAGAGCATGCCCCCAACTCTATTTAGGCATCCACAATACCGCGATTATGATCGATATCCCCATGGGTCTGCTGACGGGGTTGGCTACTGGGCCGAGAACCGCATCTTGGGCGGATTGTCTTTTTTGACAGACGGGATCCCGAGCCACCGTTGAACACAAGCAATGAGGTAGAGGTGGATGTGAGTCCTCTTAAGCCTTTACGTCTTTTGAGCGCCTAAACGAAAGCTTGCATGAGCCAGCCAAATGCCATTTACTTCCACATCGACGGGAGCAATCTTACCTACCGGATTTATCAGCTAACCGACAGCTAGAGACAAGGCCTCTTCAAAAATTTACCCTCTGAAACTACCCCTTTAGTTAAGTGTCTAATTCCTATCTACGGGATAGATGAGAATCGACGAAGGATTGACCCGGAGGCTACTCTCGACACCGGTGTTTATAGATACTCTTGGGAGCGCAAGCCCCTAGGACACTGGGATCCCCGCGACGTTATTGACCAAATTGATTACCTGACTCTGGACCAGTTATATAGGACAGGAGTGCGCGCGGGATTAAGAAAACAAGGATGCCGCGCCTATTATCTTGCGGAAAAGCAACTGCAACATGAAGGCTAGATATATTCTCGAAATGCCCCTCCAGGACTCGTTGCCGCTGGCTCATACTGCAGGTTGCCACTACGCGTTACTGTGCGGTGGGTGGTGAGGGCCGTTTTAGTTACTTGACGCTTGAGCGTTGATTCCTTTATGATTACTATGACCTACCACTTTAGTCTATATATCAGAATTTATACTTCATGTTGTAATGCAATTTGTGAGACAGATCGTGGTTTTACCCCCTCCCCTGAAGACGTGTCCGTAACTGTAGCAAGGGGTTGCGGCCAAGGGCTTGGAAGAATATCCGTCTCGCTAATGATCCTCCATTGAGCCAAGGGAGCCTTAAAGGCCTTAACTCCCTTTTTAGTCTAAATGGGAAATATACAACCTATATGCCGGAAAGCCTTGCTTCTCTTTTCCTATTTCGGACTCGATCTCCCTTGCGTATAGCTGTCTCGGGAGGCTGTAGGAGATCAGAAGAATATAGGGGAGCTGAAAGATGAAACAAATGCGTGTAACAGTGGCAGAAGGAGGAAATACAAGTAAATGTTTGCCTAATACAAGCGTTTGTTTGCTCTTGCGTAATCACCAACACCTACGTCTGTAGCTAATAGCTCAACAAGTACCAGGCAACTTGTAAAGCTGTCAATTATATAACTTATACAAATTTCCAGCTTCGCGTAATTGAATATTTGTGAATCCAGGCCTCCCAACACCCCCTGCACCCAGTCTTCGACTTTTAAGCGGTAGTCAAGGCCAAGGCCAACGTAGCTTAATTTCTCATGATCATCGAGCTCTTTGTGAAGGACAAGAAGCCCCAACATCAGAATGAGACGAGAGCGTGAAAAGGCCACATTGCCATCGCACTGCGAGCTGCAGCTCTGTGGCCATATGTGAGGTATACGGATAGAAAATTCATGAGACAAGGGCATCAACAATTACTTAATCTATTCATTCACTACTGTAACCAGGACTATAGAGAAATGGTATATCTACCTTAGCTGAGAAATAACCTGCTTCCTCATAGCTAGCCATGTCTATAGTTTAGAGAATTAACCCACGTCAAGACCTCGTTAAGGATTCAATTGTGACTTCGACGAAGACTCTTGCTTTGCACGAAGGGGTCAAATGCATTCGTAAGCTGGTTCTAGCTATACCTTATATGCACGATATTACTTATTCATATAGAAGCGGTGGCGCAACACTGTAAATAGGTACCTGTAAAAGCACGTGCTGCCCCGACATGCTGTTTCAAGGAGGGACGCAGCCCGCGTAGGGCACATGCCTTACTGGGTACAATATCTCTGGGCGCACGTTGAGTAGATACTCTAGTCCCTCTAGAATCCTACTCCTGGTCCTTCCCTCCTCCAACTCCAAAATATCCTTTTTTCCCAAAAAAAAAAATCTCATCCAAAAAATGTCGAGAAATGACCGCAACCGTCGCCGCGCCCCATCGTGGGCAAGTCGGGGCCCATCCCGGCCCGGAAATTGCGATAGCAATTCTTCAGAGTATGCCAGAGAGAATTGCCGGCGCAATTCTCGTAGAAGACCGCATGATACCTTCTTAGGTCGCTACGAGCGACGCCGATCGGCCCCGCCGACTCCAAGCTACCAACTCAGCTATGGAAGCACCTGTGAGTTTAACCTTCTCTACATAGCATCAGCGTACGTCCCACTAATGATGCTTATATTGATGCTGATACAGCCCCGTCGGCCGAGTATCGACCGCGAAGTAGATTGCGGAGCCGTGAGGACTGGCACCGACGTTCGCGTAGCCTTGATTTTCAAGCTCGAAGTATGCCGCGATGTAACGGATCGCTACAGCCCCGACGAGAGGGAAGTTTGATTTGGGGCCCCATTCGCGGTCCAACTAATTGTGGCCACGGCCGTTCTCCGCACCTGCCTCCTCCTCCTTCTCCTCCACCGCCGCGTTCTCGCCAAAATCCCAACACTGACAGAAACAGAGAAACTCGCAAGCGGAAGGAAAGATCCTCTCCAGGACGGCAGCCAGCGCCCAAGGGAGCAAGACTCTACGGAGTCTTCGATCCAAGTCCATGTCCTGTTGATGCCCCACCACTCCCAATAAACCGGGATGAGATATACTCCAGATTCGGAATCCTCCAGGAAGAGGATACTAAGGTGCCCCAGACATGCCGCGACCCTCCTTCTTCTATTCCTGCGAGAATCGCAGACATCCTTGTACCCGGGAGTTACAGCGCATTGGCAAATCGCATTGGCGAGATGTCACACCAACCCAGTTCAATCAACAGCAATGTGCTGGGCCAATTTGAGATGAATAATCGGCCATCACTTCAGTTCACCGGCAACGTACCTGGTCAGTTCGAGATGGAAAATCGGCCACAGCTTCAGATTAATGATATTGCAAGCACCAACAACGTGCTGGGTCAATTCCAGCAACCCAGCGCCCATCAAGGCCATTCCCAGGTTATAAAGCGAGAGCCCGAAGATTATGAAGATGGTGATGATAGCTATAACATCCAAAGCCCATTACTGCCTGCCAGCGACTTCCTCGATCAGTCCCAATTCATAAAGCTAGAGCCGCCAGATGAGGACTTATCTCAATGGCCGCCGACTCTGAGCGAACTCTTATTGCTAGGTATTTGAAGTTAGTTGAACCAAGGCCTATGGATCCTTCCTAATTGTATTATAGCCTAGAAATACCCCCGACGTCATGTGTATAAGACCGGCCGGTATTGTTGGTGCCGCCCGTGAGTCGATCGCTCGGGTTTAAAAATACGGAGTACTACATGCTTGGGTATATGGGCATATGGTCATATGTCCTCCACATAATGATGCTTACATCCCGGCATCTTGTTCCTGGTTAGGGCTGGTGCTGGCTGGTGCTGGCTGACGATAGTTTAATATCACTTCGAAGTCCAGTGTAAATGCGATGATTCTGCTCTCCTAACATGAATATACCTGTATATGCTGAGGTAGGTAGTAGTTACTTCATTAGCAAAAGCATGAGGTACAGCACTAGCTACACACCTAGTAAGTATTATCCACCTTGCAGCTCTGCGAAGGTTTGGAAATGGCCCGTAGGAGGGCTTTCGGCGAGAAAATAATGGGTATCAACGGGGGCACTCAGATACTTTTATCAGAGAAGAGGATTGCCTGCTGCTAGGAAACCTGGCGTACCTATCTATATAATTTTGGTGTTTTCACCCCCAGCAAGTAGTTGCTGGGCACCACTAGCGAAGTTGCTGAGTGGCTGAACGGTTCTTTGAGCTATCACCAATTGTGCCGCCTGTCCCGACGCCCCGCCTTGACAAGAAACTTTGGGAAGGTCGCCCCTTCGAATATAGTATAAAAGTATAGATTTTTTTTTTTTAAATTCTTTTAGCACATTTTAGAGCGTTGTAAAGATGTTATACAAACCTCGCTTGAACTTTGTAGTTTGGAGTATTCCAAGAACTATTGAGACCATGCACATGAACGACCGGGCTCGACGGTTTGGGTAATTCCGTGCAGTAAGTGCGGAGATCCTAACCTTTGTGGTATCCAAAGCGCCCAGTAATATCCACTGAAGACAACCCCAAATCAGGCTATTTCGCTAGTATTCCGCTAATAATATGCACCCCATACTCTTAACGGCTCGTTTCCCTCCGGCTGGGATTAATTTGGTTAACGGTGGCAAGTGGAATGCCTCTGCCATTTTTCCGAGCGGGTGATGAAGAAGTAAGAGGGGTGGGGGAAAAGAAATCAAAGCCGACAGTAAACGTATTGGGCAGTCATAAATTGGAAGGGCGCCTTGAAACTGAACTTGAGTAGAAGGTGGTAGTTCGAGTTGAATGAATCATTCGACAATATGCGGTTCCTATCAATCTTCCAACTTTTGGCCGTCACAAGCTACGTAAGGGCTGATGTCCCAAAAGCTGGGGCAGATGGCAAGTATACCATCAGCTCGACTAGTATCAAGGCACAGGTCAGTTCATTCTTCATGACAAGTCGTCACCCATTATAACTTGGCGAGTCATAGTTTATTCCGTACGGTGCTACTCTCACCAACCTCTTCGTCAAAGACAAGGATGGCAAAGACGTCGATGTCGTTCTAGGCTATGAAGACCTAGCATACTACCGTGGGTGTTCTTGAAGTCCCAATCAATGCCGTGGATACAGAAAACTGACAGTGTCATAGCAAAGGACCCGGGCCATCCAGTCTACAATAGTATACCGGGTCGCTATGTGAATCGCATTGGCCATGGAAAATATAGCATCGACAACAAGACGTACTCGACGGAACTAAACGACGGTACCAACACACTGCACTCCGGTACGAACAATTGGTCATATCGGACGTGGAACGTAACGGCCGCGACCGATGACTCAATCACGTTTACGATTCGGGACGAGCCAAACTCTTCCAAGGGAATGCCGGGCCTAGTGTTAGCGAACGTTACATATAGCGTTCATGGGGACAAGTGGAAAATCAAGATGAATGCGGTATCGCCTAGCATCAGATCACGTTCGTTGCCCTCGCCTAAGACTAGATGAGTCGTTAGCTAACAGTGTTTCGTAGCGCTCATGCTCACGCACCATACTTACTTCAACCTCGACGCTTATAAGAATCCTGATACGGTCAAGATCTGGAATCATACCCTCTACATGCCATACTCGAAACGGTATCTACTAGCCGACGACGGAGCTTTGCCGACAGGCAGAATCGCGACGGCGGGGGCGAGTAGCATCAACGACTTTGCGAGTGCGCCGGATATGTTCCTTGGTCATGCGCAGAAGCTCCCTGGCTTCTCTAGCAATTGCGGTGGGGGTGGTGCATGCGAAGGCTACAACGGATACTTCTTGATCGACGACGCACCCGCCGACGCCGCTGTGGTCACGCTGGCGAGCCCCTTCTCAGGAATCAAGGCAGAACTCCGTACCGACCAGCCCGGCGTCGTCATCTACACATGCAACTGGTTTGATGGCACAGGCGACCTTAAGAGCACGCAGGGAACGAGCAAGAACAAGAAGGTAGTGCGAAGTTCGTGTGTCGCAATCGAGGCGCAAGACTATGTGGACGGAATCAACCAGTAAGCACCATTTCCCCTTCACAGTCTGAATAGGCAACATGTGCCACGCGGTCTGCTCAGAGCAAAGCTGACACACTTGTTAATAATAGCCCGGAATGGGGACGGTGGGACGCTCAGGTTACTGGGCCCGGGAAGGAATACTCTTGGGAGAGTTCGTGGACGTTCGCCAACCTATAGGATGGCATATAATGGGTTGTAGATAGGACCAACAGAGCCCAACCTGAAACTAAAGATATAGCTCGGCGTAACTGAAACTAAACTGAACTTCGAGTTGAAATCTCACCCAGCGAATGAACCACGAGGACACGTGCTGATTGTGTAAACTCGACCACGTCGTCCTCAGGTACTCTCGATTGGGAGTTCGCCACGGAATGCCAGTCAGCCTCGAGGCGGCCTCGTGAGATCCTAGGAAGGGCGCCTTGCGTACCCGGTCGTGCTGTAGTGCCTCCATCCACCACTCGTTCAACGTCATCAAAACGACGACGCATCTATTCTGGGCGGACGACAAACGGGCGTTGAAGTTTTGTTAACTGGCCGGCTTTAAAAGATTGGCCTTAATGCATGCTCGACGTTCTATGATATGGAAATCGGTACTGGGTTTAGAAGTACCTACCAAGTTTAGCAGGTGGAATTGCTACGCGAGAGGGATGACTGAGATCTGCACGACCCGTGTGGGTCCTGCCTATGCACCTAACACCTTAGTACTTGCAGTAGTGTAAGGCGTTAGGCGAACCAGGCGAACCAGATTCATGCAAGTAGGCGACTATTACGACAGAGGTTCGTATAGTGCACGTCAATTGTTAAATCCATTAGCACCTGAAAGGGGTCTATTTCCTGGATTGATCGGTGCGCTAGTCTCCCATTGCCCAAAGGATGTGCCGCCTGAGATTCAGCGCTGAATTGGCCGACGACGCGCACACAGTATGCTATACCGTGCGGAGATGGGGGATGGAAGAATCTTGGCTTGGCTGCTTCTCTCTTCCCTTTCCCCTTCCTCTTTGCCCCACCATCGACGCATCGAAAACTTGAGAAACCCCATCTTACGACACTGGGAATTTAGTACCCCAATCGCCTTGTCGTATCCTTGTCCAATGGTCTCAGCTTCCCTGTCATCCAAGGGTCCTGCCCCTTTCTGACGGTAGCCTCAGGGTCCAACCTGAGCTGAGCAACTAACCCTTCTTGGGAGGGAATGACGTAGCTGCTGAAGCGACCGGCCTGAGTCTTTGCATTCTAGACTCGAGTCTGTGGCGGCTCGCTTATGCAAGTTTGTTAATGATTTTGTTGCTGGTTTCGAGCTGACTGGTAGCCGTTGCAATGTTGAACCTCCTTATATCCGCCTACTAGTCTACACTGGGTAGGTAGGCAGCGAAAATGGAGGCTCACCAGGAATCTTGCCGGCTTACGTTCTTCCACGCCGGCATTCCATCTCCCCACGTCTCCAATGTCGGCTGATTTCTACGTCACTGTATATCTCGCCCTAGCTACATCCTACGTCGTGACGTAGAATTCGAACCGCGACATCGTTTTATCCCGGTGAGTAGGGGCAACGTGGTTCGCGCGGTGCGCTTCTGCGGGGTTTTCCGTACGGCCGACGGTGAAAATGGCGACAGATCATAAATATGACCATTATCAACACTTTTGACAGAAGAATAGGACGATACCGATAACAGAGTCCATCTGTCAATCCAGAATAGTCGCGATCGACCAATATTCGCTGTCACGAGGGAGACAACGTGGTTCGACTTTGGTGGCGACTATGGCGATCAGTATTCTGGTGTTGAGAGGGGCGGCCTTCCCACCGAGAGTCCAACAAGAGATCAGGTGCCTTCAGGTGAGCATGATAGAAGTCTGCCTGAGAAATACAGCCGCTCAAGTAGCCGTACCGGACCCAAGACGGGGAAGATCGACACCGCCAGGTCCGCACTCGGAACACCAGGCGATGTTCGTGGCCGCAGGCCAACCGCTACTGACTTACTTCGACATTCTTATCATAAATTACTTATGCCACTACGGGGTATCAATAACCCCGAAAAGGGTGCATGACATCATGGTAGCAGAGCCTCCATGCGTCAGTCGGCGCTCAGGCGAAGCAAGAGTTGTCAGCCTGAAGCAGCGGAGCTGCCAAGCCCAGGGCAGTTCATTCAGTCAGTTGCGAGACTGGTTGACGGGACATAACTCATCAGATTCCGTTGGCCGTACTAAGCAAGACGATCTTTGCATCTGATGTACGCACATAAAATCCCGCTGGCGTCCTCCGACTCGTCCGATCTGTCAAGTCCAACATTACTTGCGTTGATCGACACAGCCTCAAGTTTGACTTGCATCACCATATCCTGTTCTATCTTTACATTCCAACTCGCATTTGTTAATCCCTATTTGGTAATCGCCATAGCCTCATAGGGCTTGATTCGGCACCGCACATCAATTGTCCAGGGGCCCTTATCGCCGTCACAATTCTGCATAGTAGCGCTACGCGACTCGCCCCTGTTTAGTGCGGATGCAGCCGAGATCAGATATCCCCCAGTACTAAACCGTCAAAATCGCTAGGCCCACTTGCCTAAAACGGCAATTACCTTGAATATCTTAGGACAATGGCCAACCTTGTTCCAAACTCGCAGAACAACGACTCTGCATGTGCTGTGCAATATCTGTCCCTGAAGTTAGCCACTTGTCGTTCATTATTTCGTAAATCCTCTTGCAATAAGCACGATCGTTTTGGGATATGAGTCCGGATTGCTAATTGAGTATATTCATCTAGCCGAGACGAATCGGCGCCCGAAATCGCTACTCACCGTCCCGCGTTGAACGTCCCAATTGACCTCAAATACAGCATTCAGCGGTTCATCAACTCGCACGCCCACGTCGAGGACCGTGTTCTACGTCCGCTCCAGCACTTCGCGACCGCTACGCCGCTCACTGAGGATCAATCGCGAGCGCGGATGGCGGCAATTCTGGAGGCTGCCACCAAGGCCTCGGCGCCGACCCGGCATTGACTACTCGGAGGAGGGAATCGCGGGCCCCACGCCACCATGGACAATCACCGGGGCCTTAAGGCAATGTGCGTATTTCCCTACTTTCACATATAACTTAATCGTTCTAATACTCATCCAGGCTACTATATCAAAGGACTGGGCAAGATGTGACGGAAGTCCGTAGTCATCCGAGGGTACTGATATGCCAATCGCCGATGTTGGCACTATTTTCCTCCCGTTCGTTACATTGTCTATCTAAGAATTGTGATTTGGTGGAAGCGAAGTATTTCTTTTGCCCTTTTTTTCAATGTGAACTACTTATGCCAACAAGATACCTATTATGTATCTGACTACGTGCCTCACTCACGGTTGTCCTCATGACACTCCCCCTGCTTGATCTAACATCCGTAATTCCCAACAGCCTCAAAGTATAGGCAGAATTCCAAGAAACATATACCACTAGCAAAATACCGAATTTCTCATGTTGTAATCCCGCATTTCTCTCAATCCTACGCTAAGAGGCATACTCGACTCCTGAAAAGGCCGAGGTATACGGAACTATCCGTTTCAAGTATCAAAGTAGAGGTCGGTTTTGTCTTTCAGGTGCGCTGTGAAGCAGGATGATATTTTCATGTCTGGGAGATGGGGAGAACGAATCACCCAAGCCGGCCCGCCGCGCAAATTGGTGCGAGGGAACATTGGTGCAAGGAATTTACCTCATTCTGGGGTTCTTAATCAGTTCTTTTGTACAGGCCTTGTCCTTATACTACAACGCAATGCCCTCCAACACGAAAGCCACGCTGTATGAACGAACCCACTCGGTTGTCTACCTAGAGTATTGGCCTCATTTTGGGGTCACAATCGGAACCGCGTGGGTGGTTTAGACCTTAGAGACGAGAGTATTAAATTAGGTAGCCAGGTTATCTGTTATGCAGGAAGCCACAGCCTGCATCGTCAGATTGCTTCGATGGTTCTTGCCTATATACTACTATGTAGAACCACGTTTATAAGAAACGCTCCTGCATTAGTACTACCTACTGAATTAGGGAAGAATAGGACGCTACAACCGTAGGTGCATACTAAGTATCCCGTTGTTGCCCTGGCTGCTAACGATCATTGCGTACCTGCCTGCTATTGATGTTGTTTACGCGTAGGTGGCAATGTATCTGTTTGCTGCACTCTTGACTCTGAGGATTCATACCCCGCTGAATTTTTCCTCTGAACTCTCTCTATCTTCTTTCTTCAGCATTACTCACGATAAAATGGATAATCGAAGGGATGCACGAGCGCATCACCAAAGTCAAAACTTTGACCGTGACGATCATCGAGAGAGATCGCGCAACCGGTCAAGGTCGAGAGGCCGCGATCGCGAATGTAAGTGAACCCCGCGGTAGAGACCGTAACCACTCGTGAGATCATGCTTACGGATCTTGTCAGACTACTCCTCACACCGATGGAGATATTCTCGCTCACGCTCGCGCAGCCGTGATCGCCGTCGACACATAGGTCGGTGGAGTAACAGCAGATCACATTCGCGGTAAGTCATGCCTGGAATTGTGTCCTTCTTTCCATACACCTTTCGGTATAGTGGCTCTTTGTCGGGTCAAAATCATATTCCAACCCCTCATAACGCAATGGCATAACTAACAACACATCCCACAGTCGTCGAGATATTACTCGACGACAGGATGTCAACAGAGGAAACCATCATCAACAACTGGCTCTTCTTCCTCCTCCACCACCACCGCCGCCGCCGGCGGCACCAATGCCCGCAGATGCAGTGCCCCTACCGGCTAATCAGGATGATATATTCTGCGAAAAATGTCAGAAATATCACGGCGATCCCCGCTTTTGCCGCAACCACAGGCAAGACAAGCTGCAACTTCGTGTCCGCTGCGGGAGAACAGGCTATCTCGTCGAGAATTGCTAGTTTAGTAATCCACGATGATCATCGCGCATTTTACCTTTACGACTGTCGACAGGGTCTCGGTCTCGTAGCAACAACCTCAGATTGTTCACACATCCTCGCAACGCCCGGGTTCCACGTCAGAGGTGTGCTGACGACAGAGCAGACCCGGGAGATCTCCAACAACCCGCGCAGATCATTATTCGATTGTACGATTAAACACCTGAACTACACTCAGTTTGGAACAATCCAAGAGGAGGCCTAGGAGGTGCCGGTAACACCACAAACAGGCCGCGGCCCCCCACCCTCCCTTAATACACGCGCGGATGACATCCATATCCCCGGGTCATCCAACAGTCTGGCACTTTGTATGAGTCGGCCACAGCCAGCTGCAAATACCAGCAGCACCAGACGAGCACGGATTCATGAGGCGAGTCAGGCATCCTCAGGAGTTGCTGATAGTAGCGACCCCCAACAGCCAGTCATCTATACGCTTCACAGGTTTGCCCAAGGGAGTAAATGGTTTGAGCGCATATATTGGGAGGAGCATGAGCTTCTACTCGAGGCCTGGCGGTGCGCTGTCGTCGCTCATTCGCTGGTAGCCAGCCACCTACGACCAGGGCTCGAATAGCAGCCCAACTAAAAATCAAACAAATCACTACCCGTACGCAATCCTCCCCTCCTTCCCGTCCAGGCCATAGCTAATTAAGGCCTAGCGGTGCGCTTTCGTTCGCACTGCTATGCAGTAGTTGTAGCCGGCTACCTCGACCAGGGCTTAAATAGCCAGCCTCCACGTACCCCAAAATTAGGGATGGTGGGTGGGATAAAAAACCTCCGACTACTGCTAAAAACCACCCCCTTCGTGGGAGGTGGAAAAGCGAAGTGACGAGGAAAATCCCTCGCGACGCGTTCGCGGCGAGGGCCCCCCTTTATAGGGGCCCTGCCAGGGGACGTGCGCGGAGCTAACCTGTCTAGCTTATAGAACAGATCATCAAAACAGAAACGGACATCGATATACATCGAGAAGCTCTGAAGGTTTCTGAGAGCAGTGAGCCACAATCGCCAGGCAACAAAATGGAAAGGGACAGCTCATGATGTCAGCGAGCCTTACCATCATCGCAAGTTACTGATAAACGGTAGTAATAGTCGTTGGGTTAGGGTCAGCTGCCGGATAGAGACGGTGGTGATAGCTGTGTGGTCGGGAAGTCGTCACGGTTGTCTCGTGGGGGATAGTCGTGTCGCAAGGCACAAGACACAGAAGACACAGACAAAGAGACTCCTGTATATAGTCAGGTGGCGCCCACTGTGGTTTTAGAGACCTTCGTGCGACAACAAGTATCTGTTGCCTACCTCAAGTACAGGGCTCCTGACATGTCGTGACACCATTTTATACTCCCCCTACCTTTCCCAACCATTGTGCACCATGCAGTAACAACTTTAATTGGTGTAAGATGTGAGTTGCCCTATTTTTACATGCTGTGTATCCTCAAGCCCATGGACCGAAGAGGTCCAGCATCAATAATCTAACCGTGCATGCATTGACTATCCTGCTGGGAAGGGCCTCGTACCTCAACTAGCGACGGTCAGTCCTTGAGTAATAAGTCGCTGACGCGATGATATCCGCTCCAGCCGAGAGTAAGGCCAGTCTTGCTCGTTTCACTTACCAAGCGTCCGCTGATTCAAGTTACTGAGTAAGTAAATAGAACGCTGTCTTCGGACATTATATTTCCTTGCTTAGCGCCCCTTGTCCATCTCAGCTATTTCCAAATATTACCAGCTTTGTAAGGAGTTAGATCAAACTACTATTGTGCCCAATACCACTCGTCGCTTGTTCTATCGGCCTTTCTGCAGTGACCGAATGGTAGTAAAACACTGGATGTGCTACCAAGAGGGTTGCGTATGGGATGTCATATTTTCTCCTTTGCTTTCTACTGTTCTTACTCGAAGCGTCTTTGGCGCTTTCCGCGGCGTCCCAATATGAAATAGGGGCTTGATTCCGCCAACCTCGTGGTGACGTCGGAAGCTTCAAGAGTTTCAAGCTTCTTTCCTTTGACGTCCTCGGCGCTTACTGTGCTTTGCCAATACCCTATCTCGTTTCTGTCGGTCTGGACAGATGACTTGTGTCTCCTGAGGACCCAATCAACGATATTCTCAGACACACCGGTTCTTATAGTCGTACTCGTATACTCTTCAAGAGTCGCGATTGCCGACATCCTGACAGTATGTCGAAGAGCTTGCGCTATCTCCACTGGCCTATCCGAATATAGCATGATCGTTTCGCCAATGCGAATTCGATTAGGACAGGTCAGGATTGTAAGAGGACACCCGACAAGATCCGCTAAGACTGGCAGATACCTTAGAAGGCTCTCCATGGGTCCCATTTGGCCAGGAATGAGGACCTCCCATCGGCCACACCCTGCTCTGTTCCAGGGCGGACGCATCGGGGTCGGTGCGGCCGTCGATTTTGGTGCTGCCTTTTGCGCTGCCTTTTGTGCTGCCTTTTGTGCTGCCGCTCGTGGTGCTACCACTTGCGGTATTGTCGCTAGTAGTGCCATCGCCAGTGGTGCTATAGCCAGTAGTGTTGGTTGTGGATGCGGCTCTGTATTTGTCGCAAGGCGTAGTGCCGACCGGGGCATCTTGATATAAGACGCTCCGTTGTTAATGATGGTCTTAATGAAAGCTGCGGTATCGAGAGGGGTATCACTCACGGCTTGTTGGATGGTGGCTAAGTTGAATTGAGGTGCAAACATACTGCTCTGCTCTTCGGGCGGCTGTGGCGCGGAAATTTTGAGGTTGTTGTCGACTGCTATCCGATCA
This sequence comes from Xylaria acuta, assembly GCA_022495125.1. Lineage (NCBI taxonomy): Eukaryota > Fungi > Ascomycota > Sordariomycetes > Xylariales > Xylariaceae > Xylaria > Xylaria acuta. The sequence continues at coordinate 216,211 of MU383120.1, read as the reverse complement.
GTATTATTCCATTCGCATCCCATCCCGGACGCCGGCGAGCGGGAATTCTAGTGAGGGCGTGCATTTCTACCCACAGGTCCTTGCGACGGCAAAGCAAAGTACCTTATACTGGATGGACTTGACGTCGTAAGTGACCACCTCCGATGCCGACACTTTACTGACTGCCTCCCTAAGGTTGGTGCCTAGGGCTCTCTCTTTGCCGGATTTCACGGCCGAGCCGTGGACTTCTTTGTAGACGTTGATGATTTGCTGGTCAGTCATTTTGAGTGATTCGCACCTATGAAGTCTTCGCTGGAGATTCGAAAATGAGAAGAGAAGGAGGGAGGCCGGCGAAAAAGTTGGGGGTGACTACTACCATATCGGTAACACCAACGTGTATGGACCGATATCGTTTTCAGGTAGGTAGGTCTGGTTTTCTGTATAAACATTGACATTCTTCGCTTAATTGAGGTGTGTAGGCACATCACTAGCGCCACCGGGACAGCTAACAAGGCACCTAGGTAATGTACATACCTTCCTTATGAGCAAAAACTAAAGAGGCGAGTTTTCAGAATTGGATGCAAATTTTGAATATGGTTTGTGATATCTACTTAGGTATGTTGAAACAACTATATCAACCTTGCTGAAGTATGTGCTCATGTACCTTTAATATCTGGCCATGCGGGCAGGCATTCAGGTAGTTGAATTCATAAAAGACCTTGAGATATTTGTACAGGTAAATGGGCCTTGGCATCTCAATCTACGCCTCAAAGTTTCAAGATAATATCTAAGCTCTGTTCCACTGCCAGTGACTATGCAACTTCTCTTGCCTCGGCCACATTGTAGTGGTAATTCTATGGAGTAAGCAAGTCATGAGTCGCGCAAGCCAAGGCGATTATTCAACGTTACGGCAGCGTAGTAACTCCGCTTCCAATCTATCTTTCAGTCCTGAGAATGGTTATATTTCTAGGCATAACACGTTGCGCCTGACACAGAATTTCGCCAGGAGCCAACTTACCAGTTTTCAGCATACATCTAATAGCGATACCATGCACAATCCCTCCTGTGCGCCGAGTTCCCCGACGTGTTGATCGAACTATAGGGGGCAAGGCATAACCAGCAAAAGACGTGAGCACACCTTCTACCTAGAAGAGGTCAGTGTATCTCATTGTGAGCACGATTACGACTAGGGAAGGTCTCACAGGTCATTTTGTCACACCCGCCGATCTTTTGAATGTCGAACTTGCATTTTGGGCATGACTTCGAGGTTCTGCGCACCTCTTCCTGGCTGGCTCTCTCATCCCTTGCTGTCTGAATGGCGGCCTCAAGGGCGGCTTGAGCACTTTGTTCTTCCAATTGTTGCTCCTGGAATCTGAGACTCGCAGCCCCTTTGTCCCGGCCCCGCCGCCCACGTCCTAGCAATCCATCGAATTGCCTACAGGTGACCCCAGAATGCCACGGTAACTGGTGGACTACACATGTCCGTTTGTTGCAGTGATGGCAGGTCATGATTGGTTCGTCCACGGCGGCGGGATGTAACTGGCCAGAGCCACAAGCGTGAGCGCACCATTCGAAATGAGTATCCTCTTCAAGCAATCTAAAAAGAACTAGCGTCTCGTATCTTCGGAAGGTGGCCTCGTCAGCCGCCTCTTCAATCTCGAAGTAGTCCAGCTCTAATGGGCATTGCGGGCATGTAATACGGGTGCCTTGCTCATCGACACTGCGTCGAATCCACATTGTGACGCATTGTGTGCACATGCCTGGTCCATGCTCCCTTCTGCAACGCGGGGTCGCGCTTTTATACTCAGTCGTTGGCTTCTCCTCGAGACAACTGATACATTGTCTGAAGCCAGTGGTGCTGGTTGCCATATCGTCGTATTGGTCGTCATATTCATCGTCGTATTCGTCGTCGTATTGGAGGGAGTAGGTGTTCATATTCGTTGATCCAACGTTGCCCATTGCGTAAAGAACAGTGGTTACCGTGGCTGGAGATCATGGCCCGATGCTTGGAGTTAGAGTTAGAGCTTTATATAAACGTGTAGAATTAGTTCCTTGTAAGGTAATATGACAGGCCTTCTCAACTTGTATGGATCATGATAGTTCAGGTGGACATCAGACCTCGCTGGAACCTACTATAAAACTGGATGTCGAGAAATAACATTCTCGAGGCCCTTCAATAGGTAACTAGACTACTTTGGTTGCATTGATAACTGACTATCACTGGACTCGTAGCATAGAGGGCTTTCGTTACGGTCCATGAAAATTGTACGACAGTCTTCGATTATGTGGCTGACGGGATAGGTACGAAATTGATCATGGCCGATAGATCTACTAGTGAGAAGATTGTAGCATTCAAATCCCTTCGGTCGGGTTCTTAGCCTCTTGAAGTAATACTCAATATCTTAATTGGTACCGCGGCTGCGTAGAACAAAGCGTTCTGCTCACGCATTGGTTTGGCGGCGAATGTGATCTCCTCAACCGCGAAGTTTGAACGGGCTATGCGCAAACGAACAAGAAAGTCAGCATGTTCGTGTTTTAAATACCCAGGAATGTTATAGCTACATACCACATTCGTCCCAGAAGGTTTGAAAAGTCTCAGCATTTCGAACAACGCCCGCGATGATAACCAGAAGACTGGGCCTCACCTGAAAGAGGTCCCGGAGCGTCTGCACGAGAGCAGTGATGGCTACTTTGTCGTACGTCTGTGAAACCAGTCAGAAACCTGTATCTACAGCCCTAATACAAATTCAAAAGTCAATTCTTACGATATCGGCACCAATTACCACGTCATAGGGGTCTGAGGAACATTCCTGTTCAACCCACGCCCCTCTCAGCTCGTCTCCCCACCACAACGTTCTCGCCGTGACTCTTTCCTCGTCGTTGATACTATTGAGAGCAAGGTTTTCTTTGAGACAGTCGACAACAACCTCGTCTCCGTCTGTGGCTGTAACATGTCGCGCACCTAGGTGCTTGGCGCACAGGATGGCTAGGAAGCCTGTGCCAGCGCCAAGCTCAAGGACGGATTTTTCCTTAATCAGATCACATCCGGATTTAGTCAGCAAATAGGAGCCAAGATGCAAAGCTGCTTCCCACGTGCGGTGACCCGTGGTGCGAGATCCAGATATTAAGTTTCGCCTCTCCAATAACGTGATAGTGGGCTCTTCTCCAGCATCATTGTTATGGCCGTCTTGATCCCTGTCCATCCGGCTCTCGGGTAGACAGGTGAATGTCACATATGCTCGCTCCTTCACCGCCTCGAACTCGGACGGCACACCATGTGTCATGAGGGCCCCAATACGGCCCATTAGATCATCTGAGATCTCCTAGACGACATCAACACTGGCGCTCTTGTTCCGGGTACGTGGAATGTCATGTACCCACGTACATCTTCGTCTGGATCTTGAATGGATTTCTCGATTCGGGATATGAGAGGCCGCAATACGCGCAGCTGGTACCTCTCTGGCGGCAGCCGAGGGTTGCGACTCTCGTCAAACAAGTATTTGAACAACCACGCCTGTGCATCGCTGCGTCGCAGGAGCTGCGCGTGGGGCCAGGCCAGGAAGTCCGGCTCAAAGAGTTGAAGGTATTGACGTCTCAAGAGAAGTAGTTGTGAATCTACGTCTGCCATCGGTACCGGTCCAGTAAGGTTTGTTGAGAGGGGTGTGTGTGTGTTGTCTGCGCTGGATACTACCTTACGGTAAGTACCTAAGTACTGTATGCAGGTTATTTTGTGGGGTATAGTTGTTCCCCACTCAACAATAGGGTAGGTTCCCCCGCCCTGACAAGCCTCCCACAATTCACATCCTCGTCGGTCCATGTCGCAAAAGGACGGCACCCTATCAATCCCATATCGTCCTAATCCACGTACATTCTCGATATCAGATGTATAGTTGAAATCCATGAAGGAGAATAGGTGTTGGAGCCATTTATCTTTTCCAAATACTTAAACTTACAACATTATACAAAAACTTATCATATCACCTCGCAGCGTTTGGTGTGGGGAAACACCTTCCCTAATCAGTAGACAGTATTGCAATGCTGCCTCCCATGGGCAATGCTACGACGGTATTTAGTGCTAGGCTATATGAAGAAGCAACAAACTATCGTTCTCGCAGTGGCGTTTGTCAAACAGGACGAGGAAGATACACAGAGGTAGGAGGTACGACTACTACCTTGGTCGTAGGTGGCCCGCTCACTTTGGCACCCGAATTGCGGTGACTACCGGTGGTACTTGGGAATCGCCCTAACCCATCCCTCTCACGCGGTGACATTTTCGTTGGGCTTGTTTGGCTCTCTCGAACTCGGCCAGAGGTTGTCCAGCCAGATTCAGATCGCCTCAGTCAACCATGTTACGGGGATCCAATCTTGACGATGATACTGTCCCGCGCTTTCTTTCGAGTTGTGTTGGGAGTGCTAACCGAGAGCGATTCTGCATTTCTTACCACTACGGTGGCCTTGCCACGAAAGTCAGAGCTAGCCCCTCTGATACGACCTTGTGCGTGATAAGCACCTTCGTCTTGGTTACCTCATTGGCAAGCAGGTCGGTCTGCATGTGGACACATACTTAAGAGGTAAGCTCTTGGTCGGACCAATGAACATTTTCGGAGCTAAATAGCCATATACATAATTCCGTTTCCATTTATTTCATCTTGCTACTAGGTAATTGATGTAAAATTAGAATCCTGATTTAGTAGTAGATATTGACTCTTCGGTATCGCATATTCTGATGACTCACTTCACTAAAAAGAGTATCGAGCCCGTTCGTGAGCGCTTGGTCGTAGCTGGAGAGCCACTGAGAGACTATCAAGTACTTGACTGTATTATCAATGGCCAGATCTTGACATACCCTAATCTCGATAACTCCCGGCTCCCTACTATCCCAGTGCTCAAGAATTACAGCCATATAGTTAGTTGGATTGCACCTTAGACGTATCCGGCACATGTTAATTCCTTCTGTACAACAATAGATGGAACAAGGTCGGGTGTAACTACAGGAAAAAAGTACGATGGAATCAAACAATGCCGCTGTAATCATACAATGTCTTTTGCTGTAGCACACAACGCCAACAAAATAACAGCAATCCACCTGAGAACGATCGTGTTAGTCATTCGAGGAGTAATAATATCTCTATATATACCAGCGTCATCCCCGTACTTCAGATATCGGAGCTTCAGTAATTCGGTCGCAGAGTCCTATCAAGCAAAAACACAACTGTTTCGTCCACACCACTGTTACACACAACCACGAAACTACTCGAGCGAAAAAGTCAACCTCAAGTCTCCAAAAACTCGAAAAGACCACTTCAAAACTACAACCACTGAGATGGATCCACACAAAAGCTCTTCGCCTAACGACGAGAAGAAGAGCGAGCCAATCAATATACCCAAGCGCCCTAAGACCGAAGCGTCAACATCTCAAGAACAGAAGAGACATCCTTCTCCTTACGTAGTGAAACCAGGCAACACCACCTACGGAATTGGATCTTGCGTCGACAGGTACAGCGGTAAAGACGAGGAACCTTCTGTATAAAGGGGGAGACAAAATAGGGGACGTTGAGGTGGCTGATTAGCGCTGCACATTGACAAACACTAGACAAATACCCAATACAACTGCAGTAACCTAGTTTTGTATTCTGATTGACCAAATATAATGTATGTGATATGTGGTCTGTATTACTGTAACTTAAATGGATGTCTATGAATGCCTGGTATATCTACCCTTGTTCGATATACATGGCCTGTTACCCATCATCTGCTATTGTGGTAATAAACAAGGTCTTCATATCCGTCTCGCCGAAGGATGTCATATTAGCGCCAGGTACAACACAGGTAGCGGTCACTTCTCCAGCTGGCGAGAACCATTACCTTTCACGTCGACAGCCAATCCGTTCGGCATTCCGCCGCGCATATAGTACACAAACTGTTAGATGGCGTTTTATGACTCATTATTGGGAATTTAGGGGGGGATGTAGGAGCTGTGCGAGGACAAAACTTTGCTGAAACGGGGATAAACAAGAGGCCCAGGAAATGCGTACTGTTGCTCGCGGTGCCTTTTCCAACGTCGTAGTCGTGCTGATACATCTCTCCTTCCGGAGTGTTACACGTGTACACGATATCATCGCCGGGGGACCAAACAAGTCCATTGACGACGGCGGCCGTCTCATCTCGTTTCGCTTCTGCTGACAACGTGTCTTGGGCCTTGCTCCCGTCAAAGCGCCAGAGTCGGCTGATCTTGGCCTCCTCATCCAGGGCCATGGTACCCGCCCACCACCGCGCCGCGCCGCGCGCGCCGATGCCCCCGTCGTTTTATGCGGACTTTCTCGTCCAGGCCCCCCGTCTTCGTGCCAAATGTCTGCGATGCGCTCCAGGGCACCACTGGTGGAGCTGAGCAGCGCGAAGCCGCGGCGCGTCAACACGGCGAGGTTAATCCAAGCGTCCCTCGACGACGTCCAGCCTGGTGATGGGCTCGTCGAGGTGGATCGTGTAGCGCCCCTCCCAGCCACGGCCTAGCGGGACGCAGTGAATACGGCAGTTCTTGATGTCGGCGAAGAAGAACGTGTCGTCCTCTTGGCGGTATAGGGGGCTCTCGCCTAGCCCGGCCTCGGAAGGCAGCCATTCCTCCGCCGCGTATTCTTTCATCATCATCGTCGTCCCGCTGGTAAGTGGCTGGTCCGAGGATACGCAATAACCGTTTTAAAGCGCCTGTAGCATGACTCTAGATTTCATTGCTTCAGATATTCTCATATATAAGAGCATTGGCGATGACGTCAAATATATGTCATTGTAGCTGGTTTTGCGGTAGGTCCGAAACCACAAGATCTAATGATGATTTAGTGAATAATAGGTTTTACTAGGTAGGCATTTTCCTTGGAAATTGACTTGATCCCTTGAACTGCGTCAAGGTCTCTCCTGTTAACAGAGGAGAGGTCGTCATTGGGCTATTCATTTCCCGATATTGGAAAACTACGATGGTGGGCAAAGTTAAGCGCCCGAGAGTAGGGAGACAGACTTCTTAATGTCAAACTCATTCGACGATGAGCAAATATTTCTATCCCTTTGTATAATCTTATTTTAATAATTCGGTGTATACTAGGACGCATTTGGGTACGTGATACTGGTAGCATTTTTTGGGTTGAGTGCTTGAGCACAAACTTCTCGGTGTCCAGTAGTTTCACAGCTATCTACAGTGAATGAGTAAACCTGGCCCCTTGCCTCAGACGTCACATCGCCCTGCGAGTTCAGCGTCGGCGTTGTACACTAGATGTGGGGGTCATTTAGCGGGCAAACTCACCTGGAATGCGTCCCTTAGCGGGACGCGTACAGCGTCTATCTACCCCTGTCACGCCTCAGCCACAGTAGGTAAGTACAAAAGCATTAGGTACTGTACTTAGATAGGTTGTAAGGCAGTCCTTGCTTGCAGCAGGCAGGTGTCTCAGATAACAGGAAATCCAGCGAAAAATGCGGGCAAAGAACAAAGTTCGGATTGGCCCCGTTGCCCCATCTCACATTCCTCCCCCCCCCGTCATGCCAAAAGCCCTTTGTCTGCTCTGCCCTGGCCCGACTCATCTGCCAACATATTCACCAGACAATGGCAAAACCGAAGCAGACTGTTATTTACTACGAGACACGCACATGGAATCAGGCCGTCATCGCGGTAAGCCCTTTCATAACCCCCAGCGCACATGTCCCTCTGGCTTTGCTCTGGCTCCTTGCTGTCTCCGTCTCCAGCCTACCTGAGGTAGGTAGTGGTGCCCTTGTCCCGCTGACAGTGGCTCGCCCGTCTAAGTAGGTACGGATTCGCTCCCACTCGATCTGCAGACATCGATATCCTTCTACCTTTATCCTACAGTAGTAGATAACCACTCCATCGACTGGTATCGACACTTCCTGTCGCGCCTCCTGGGTCGATCAACCGAAATGTTTCTGCCGATGAAATGGGCACATTCATCCCACAACAAGCATCGATTGCTATGCTAGGGCCAATAGCTGCCCTAGCTCCAAGTTAATTAGCCGTTGTTACACGTCTCGATTGGCCGAGTCTCGAAATACCACCCGACATTACAGAGCCTCCCCAAGTTCATGCGACCTTACTGGCGAAGTCCTCATTGGATATACTTGACGGATGCATGGGACGAAGCAAACCCTCACGCGTATTTACGCCTCACAAATCGTTTATGGAATTAGAGTTGCTGACGATTGTATCTAGTATTGATTGGCAAGCTACGAGTGATTTGGGCCATAATCCCATCTGTGCGCACCGCGAAAGGAATCAGTCCCGGCACGACTGGTGTGCTAACATAGCAACAGAGGGGCTTGCATGCCTCCGCATATATCTGTCTGAGCCTGCTGCACCAGAAAGACGTCCAGCTTCAGGGGCCACCACGATAAAGCAACGTGGTCCAATATTTCCCATCATGCCGGCCGACTCCGATTTGAGAACCGACTAGTCCGAAACGTACTTGATCGAAACGCCTCCAAGCCGAGTTCGAGACACGCACACGTCCATAGTGTCTTCAATCCCGCCCAACCTCATCTTGACCTTGCTATTCTACATGGCAGAAGCCCTCTGTCTGCCAACACACCATCATTTTTTCATGGATGCTAATACTCATACAGCTTCAGCTTCTCGTTTCATGGGACTCGGTGCCGAGGCTTGTGCCTTTTGCAACGAAAACGGGTACCCAGGCGACGGGACCAAGAACTGGCCCAAAGTACCTGACACAACTAACGGATATATGCCACTAAAAACGAGAAGGTAAATTCGTTAGGCGTAGGGTTACACCAGCCACGTTTTCACTCTTCTTCCGAGTCGCTCGACTCGCTCGACTCCGCGACCGCCGGCGCCTCAACTTCAGGTATAGGTTCTTGACTACCACTTCCATGACGTTGAAGTTGGGCTTTCAGTTCGCGTAACTGCTCGATCTTTCGTTCTTGCTCATGCTTGTTCATGGGCTTATTCTTTTTGGCCTTTGGCAAGCCGCCGGGTTTCGGCTTTGGCTCGGGTTCTGAGCTCACAGCACTACTGTACTCGGGTTTCTTAGCCAGAGATTGGCGGATGTGAGGATGCGCCTTGTTAATAAGGTCGTAGAGTTTTCCGAGAGCATCGACGGTCAGAGAATCTATATCCAACTCCATTTCGCCATCATCATTCTCCTGAGAGGAATTAGTACTCGCTTTCGCTTCGTTCGAGTCACAGTTTTGAGGCAAGTCGAATCATGATGTGTTGAGACGGAGAAATTCAGATTGAGTACTTACATTCTGGCCAGTGTCTCTTTTGATGATCTCGACCGCCTTGGTGAGGGTGTTGCCGTCAAGCTCGTTGATACCTTCAGCTATCACAGCCTTCTCCAATGCGCCGATGGGCCGTTTCTTAGCAACTGGGGGCTTCTTGCTGTTATTAAGCGATTTCTTTGATGTGCTAACAGACCCAGACAATCTCTTATTTCCGCCAAGTGAACTGCTTCCTCCAGTTTTTGATTTACTCTTTGAAGAGCCACTCTTCTTCTTTTTGGGCTTCTTCTCGTTGTGGAACTTGGTCCTCTCTTCGACTAGTTTTCGTTGGAGGACGGCGACCATAGACTGTTGTACCTCCATCATCATAAGATCGGGCTTCTTGGAATTAAGCAGCTGGTTAAGCTTGTCTTGCTCCTCATTCAGTCTCTGTTGAAGACCTTGAATTGCATCGTTATCTTCCTCTTCGCCATCACCTTCGCTTTCATCATCTGACTCGGCCATGCTCCGCACGGGACTAGCGGCAGATGCACGCACTGCAAACGGGGCTGTGGAAGGGTAATGCCGCTCCATCCACCTATCCTTCCCTGATAGTTGGGTCTTGAGAAGCTCCTCTAACTGTCTTGCTTGGTTGGTGACTTCGTGCTCCGGCCCGTTGAATATTTCTGAATTATGGACAATAAGCCTCATATCCTTCTCGAGATCCTTTGCCGTCTTATACTCCCCGTCATGATTCTTCTCGGTCATTGTGGCAAGATCCATCGGCTTCTTTATGACTTTGAAGTAATTTGGGATGTTCAAAGCCACAGGATCCACAGCTGTAAGAAACCACTGGTTGAACGAGTAATACTTCATCTTCTTGATCTCTTCCAGAATCATGTCAAAAAACCGTTGCTCGGGGTCCAACTTCTTTTTTCGGCTCCCCTTTAAGTAATCGGGATCACGATTCTTCGGTGGATGAATCGGTCGCTTTGGCCTGTCATGATCTTCCCGCGTGGAGTCACGTCGAATCTGAGGAATACCCGACGGAGGGATAGCAAAAGCTTGAGCTGTAGTTGAAGCAGAATTGGGAAGAGAAGATGGTTCTGTCTTTGTTTTTGGGCTCGTTGCAAGTGCATGTGTCTGCGAATGAGACTCGCGGCGTGGTTGGGTCGCAGCTCGAGGTTCTGTGTGACGGGTAGGTTGGGCCTTGCCTTTCTCAGGCTTGGCGGGTGCTTTCGAATGGATGATCTCCGGCATCCTGACCAGGATATAGTCTCTCACTTGAGCGGCAGCAAGTGTAACGTCGTGTTGGAGGCCGTTGAAAATGACCGCATTCTCGTACAGTTGATTGACGTCGGCTTTGAACTCACCGTAGTTGGCGTACTTATCTTCACGAAGTTTAACCTCCATAGAAGAAATGTCCACAGGATTGTCGACCTTTGCTCTGTAATCATTCCACAATCCAGGCCACAATTCTTGCACAGACTTTTTGAAATTACCGCCGTTCTTCGTCTTCTTTACGTTGCCAAGCACTTCCCGCGTTCTCTTGTTTTGGTGAGGCGTAATTGGTAGACTATCCGGAATCGCGCTATCCAAGCCTCCACTTCCCGATTGCTCAGTCGATACATCGGCATCCGTATTGCCGGCCACCACTAGCGAGTCCGCCGTAGTTTCGCCCGTTTCCTCGGTCTTCGCCCTTTTAGCGGCAGGCTCATCGGCATCATCTTCCTCCCGCTCACGCGATACCTTGGCTGGGGATGCAACAGACTCGATCATGGGAACATCTCTCTGTGTAGGAGATAAATTTTCTTCCTCTTGGGTTGCCTTGATTTCGAGCCTTGATAGATCGGCGGCCTGACTGGACCCGGGGCGAGACGAAGCTGTGGGCGCGTCGCTCACAGTGGATGTATTTTGTGTGCTATCGCCATGTTCTGCGCTTGACGCCAAGTCGGGGCGCTCTGTCGAGACATCAATGTCCATGGCATCGGCACCAGTATCTGGTATCAGGCCATCCGCACTGGAGTCTTTTGATAGAACTTTGGGATCGTCGGAAGATGCATCGGTCGAGGCTATCGCTTCGAAGCCAGACTTATCCGCCTTCGTTGGCGCTTGAGCTGAGGGTGTGTCGGTAGCAACATTGTCATCTGCCCTTTTTTCTGACTGCCTTTCCTCCGCCTCAGCTGTTTCGGTGGCCTCTGTCATTTCAGTATCTCCTGTGGGTGGTAAGTCGGCGGCTGATTTTGGGGCGGGATCTGCAATATCGTCATTGGCGGCGAACGCCTCTTGGTTCTGAGATTTCTTGGCTCCGTCATCATCGGACTGTGTGGGCTTTGAAATGTCGCCATTTGTGACGGGCGCGGCTTCGGCTTGCACCAAATCTCCAGGCTTGACGTCCCTAATCTGTGTTGAGCAGCTAAGAATCAAGTGATGCGCAAGTACTTACCCGTTTTGACTTTTCGTGACAGGCTCGTCGACCTCCATCTCCTCAACAGGCGCAGGATCCACCGTTTTACCCTCCACTGGTCGGCTCTGTGGCTCTTCAGAAGCCATGTTTGCCATTCACCAAGGCGCCAAGCGCGATCGAGGAGCAAGGAAACCGACGCTCGAGTGCTAGACCGAGTGTCTGCGCATGAATGATAGCTTCAGAGGCTGATCAGTCTATCAACACCCGATTAGTTCACGTTGCGTCGCGTCGCATGATATAATGCCCGAGTGCGCAGCAAGCAATAACTGACAAGTATGGAGGAAATGCAAACGGATGCCAGCGCAATTGCGATTGGCGCATTGGGTTATGTGGAAGAAAGTGTTGCGAGAGGAAAAATTACTGGGCACGAATAGGAAACCGGGGGAATGATCCCGGCGACGGGTTGCTCGTGATGGGGGGGACGGTTAGCAATAGCTAAACGTGGAGGTCAAGTGCATCACCACCTTCGCACGATGCGACAAGACAACGCCCCAGACGAAGAATGTTGGCGAGGTGGCTGGTCTGGGGGAAGGCTGGGGAGCTGGCGCAGATGCCGGGGTTACTTTTACCACTCGGCAGGCAAAACCCCCGACGTGAGCTAGGGTGTCTTCTATGGAGATCGTTGGCCAGTGCACTGAATGGCAACAGAGCCGCGTTGCAGGTAGGCAACGGATGGTGCATCACCATGCGAACTCAAAGGGCCAAGGGCAAGTGATTGATGATGTATATAAGCGCAAGGAGAACCCAACCTTGATAGAAGTGGTTAGGGGAGGAGATGCCGGACAGACCAATTAGACGAAATAATTGCGCTTCATCCAGTCGGCCAAGCTGAAAGGCCGGCGTGGGTCCGGGAGTCGGAGCAAGACCGGGTCGTTTGGCAAAGATGCAATGGCCGACCCCAGGCAGGCTAATGAACTCCTAGCTCGCCGACGATCAAGAGGCAAAAGGGAGGGGGAATGGGTGTGTGCATAGCAGTGCAAGGTACGAACAGAGGACTGGTGAGAAGAGACTGACAACAAATAAGAACCCAGTACATACCGTGAGGTAAAAGAGACGAATGCAATTTAGATTCTTCAAGGTGCGGTCGGCTAATATTGTGTTGGACGAATGGCTAGGTAGAAGAATGTGACTCAGATGTGCAATTTGAATTATACTGAACAACGACGTTTGCGCCGATAAGCTTCACGATGCCACCGTGGAAAGGCGCCAAAAGCTAGGATGTAAAGATGGTTGGGTGGAGCGGTGCAACCGAATAGGTAGCTTGCAATTGGAGAATCGAGTTGAACCCGTTTTGGCAAAGAGGCGAATCAGATTAAGATGCGCAAAAAAGGGAAGGAGGGTTTCAAGGCACAATGTTAATCTATTACTGGAAGCGTTGCTTGTGATAGCCCATTAATGGAAGGAAAGTACAAAGGTACCTGTCGGGCGCAAGGTTGTGTTATTGTTCTTGTTTTGTGTCGGCACTTCGGACTTAAGGAGCTTGGTTGGTTGGTTGGTTGGTTGGTTGGGAAAGAGCACGCGCAGCGGAGAGGGGGAGAGGGGAGAGGCAGGGAGAAATAGGAGGGAAGGATGGAAAAATACTTTGGAAATCCTGAGGTGTCTTTTTCGCGTCAAGTCAAGCTGGTGCATGCGCAGGCGGAGTAAAAACCCGCGAAATCTCTGGTTCTGGGGCCGGTTTCTTATTTGTACAGACGCGCCACGCCCCAGTCGCCCAAAATCACTGCACTCCACCTAGGTAGCCAGAGCCTACCTAGCATTTAGGACCAGGCGTGCGGCGGAGGAACGCCAGGGGAGTGCTGATAAAGACCGGCCGAGTTGGCCAACCAGACGTTGCATGCCCTACAAAAAGAGGGTCCTCGGGTGAAGAATACAAGAGTCTGTGCCGTGGCCATCGGGTCCCCCTCAATTCACCTGCGAGTCAGGAGACTTGAACATAGAGGTATAGAACCGTTGTTTGCGAGTGCGGGAACCGGCTAACAAAGAGAGCGCGTTTGCGCTTTCGCGCACCACACAGCCTTTACCCTACCTGCTGGCATCTGAGCCTCTACAAAATGCGCGTAAACCTGCCTGGGGTATCGCGGTACATTCACTTACATGCTCGACGTGGACGGACTGACAGGGGGAGAGAAGCGAACAAAAGTTGCTTGCCTAGTCGGGCGGCCTGCGACCAATCACAGTCCGATCGCATTGAAGTTTGAATGTGTACCCACCATGAAGTCCAATCATGACGCGTATTATTGGGAACCCTGCGCATGTTGGAAATGACGGAGCCACACAGACCCTAGCTCAATGGCACTATCTGGGCCCCCGAGTAAGTGCATCAGACGAAGCGTTTGACTCATGCATGGCTGGCTTGTCCGTCACATGACTGTAGACTCCGGGTGAATGTAGGCGTTGGTAAGAAGCTTGGGGATGAATGCGTTGGAAGGGTTCAGAAAGAAGATGCAGATAGAAAAGGGAGTGAGGTCTACTCGGAGGATTCGGGAGCTTGTTGAATGTAAGGCGTGTGCCATTGGTTGGAAGGAAGGTGAAGTACCTATTGAGTGTAGTTCTGTATACCTTAAAGAGAGAAAACTTGTGAATTGAGGTAGCATCAACAGAAATTGGGCTACAACTGAACTGGCAAGCATGTTCCGGCTGCCAGCGGCTGGCCACTCTTGTGTATCACTTCAAAGTTAACGGTGGCTGGTGGCTTAACAGTGTGTTTGAACCTATTGCACTGTATAGAGCGAAAATACGGTACCTGGTACCTTACCAAGCTCCGTGCGGAAAAATCTTCGACCCTATCACGATAGCGTCTATCTTTCCGCTACCTTATCAAACAAGCAAAAAAGTTCCAGACCAATTGACCACAAGTCTCAGTGCTATTGCAATTGTCTTGAAGCCTACTCTCCGCGAGTCCCTACATAAAAGTATCGATAGGCCACGTTATCCTATGCGCATAGACCACTAATCTCTTTTATTGCCTTTTCCCTCTGACGACGGACCCTCGATAGCCATGTCGACCAAGCGGAAAGCACCCGCCAAAATCGCCCACCCCGTTGTGAAGCAGAGTGCGAAGAAGCCACTCAAGCCCCAAATAAACGAGTCTGAGACAGCTGTGTCAGTCGCTGAAGCCTCCAAGGTGGACAATGCAGGTGCTGCGGAAGCTATAATAGAAATCTCCAGTGATGCGGAGAGTAGCGAGTACGACCTTTCCGATCATGAGCCTGATCGCGCAAACGACGACGCAGCGCCCAAAGATACAAAGTCTACCGCCCCAAGACCAAGAGAGGCCTTGGATGAAAAACATAGTGACGACGCCAGCACTGATATCCCCATGACTGATTCGAATATTCCCAATGACGCAGAATCCGACCAAGAGCTAGCACAACCCACATTAGGCGAACTTGCACGCGCGCATGGCACAATAGATGTTCCTGCGGCCTTGACACCCCTATCCAACGCCGTCGCCAGTCAAGGGCGATCCCTAGCGCCTCCAAGCCATTCATCACTGGGGACCGTTCTCTCCCAGGCACTTCGAACCGACGATGCGGACCTCCTCGAATCATGCCTTCGCGTTGCTGATGGTAATACCATCGACAACACCATCCAAAGACTTGACTCTACCCTTGCGAGTATTCTCCTTACCAAGCTAGCTTCTAGGATGCACCGGCGACCTGGACGAGCTGGTAGTCTCATGACTTGGGTCCAGTCTACCCTCATCTGCCACGGAGGCGCGTTAGCTGCACAGCCGGGGCTTGTAAAAAGGTTAAGCGAGCTACAACGTGTGCTGGATGAGCGTGCAAGGGGTCTAAACTCGCTGTTGGCGTTAAAGGGGAAATTAGACCTCATGAACGCCCAGCTCAAGCTACGACGACAGCAATGGAACTCGGAAGTTGATGACGACGTGCAAGAGGATGAAGGGATCATCTACGTCGAAGGAGAAGATAGCGACGCTGATATGGCCAACGGATTAATGGATCCAGATGACGATGAGCTACCGGTCACAAACGGCATTATAGATGACGACTCAGAAGACGACGACCTGCAGAGCGGCGCATCGGAACACGAAGAAGAACTCGATGTCGAGGAGGATTTGGATGAAGACGAGGTTAATCATGAGGACGTTGAGTCCGAGGAAGAGGATAGCGAGGCCGAGGCTGGCCCTGAACCACCTTCTAAGAGGTCAAAACCCTCAAGAGGCAGGTGAGACAGTGAATAGCGAAGAAATGTTGAATAAATGGTTCTGGAAGCAGGAAAAGGATACCCGTTACATTCATTCATGACTTTTGCGATTCTTGGTGCGACTAGGAAAATCAACATCGTCCGGCTCGCTTGCCGGATATCCCCCATGCGAGGGCCTCATCAGAAACCCCGAATTGATTGAAATGTTCGTATGTAGGGGATGGCTCTCGCTAAGCCCGGGCGCGGATAACCTAATATTCTAAGGTACGGTATCGTATCGATGACGCCGGCACCGACGGAACTCTCCAACGGCCAAAGGAAGCTATAGGCCGCGAGGCGATTCGTGGTAGGAATTATATGGCCCAAGAGGTCTGTTGTTTCATCCGCCAAGCAAACCTAATAAGCACAGCAAACCGAAGATATTAAAGTCCATTGTTTTCTACCATTATTTAGCTTTGCCTGGGATCAGGCCCCAGGATGCTCTCTATCTGCACCTACTTGGATCGGGTAGGTACTACACACGATGAATCCCTCCAACGTTAACTACGTACCTAGGCTACAGCAGATTCAGCTTAGGTAGAAGAAACGTACTTCCAACGTGCTCTAGAGCTGACTAGCGACTTTTGCCGCGGCCCCACACCGGACTCTTGGGACGGCCACTAATCTAGCCTGGACCCTTGCATCGCGTTACCGCGTCATAAGAAAAGAGAAAATAACCATATGCTACGTAGATTATAGATTGCAATTTTGGCCTTTTCAGCCAAGACACCCATCATGGTAGAATGCCCGGCCTGCACGAAGCAGGTCCAATCCTCTAAAATCAACGATCACCTGGATTCGGGCTGCGAAACCTTCATCGTCGAAATCCCCTTTGCTTCTTCTTCTACATCTACGCCGACCCAAGCGAACGGCTCCGTGCCAGCAACACAAAAGCGCCCGGCTTCAAGTTTCTTCCAGACGCCGTCCTCCAAGCGACAAGCGACAACTAATAGTGTCCTCACACCCATAGTTAACGACAGTGCGGGAACTTCGAAGCCGAATCCCGGTGTTAAGCGATCGTATGACGAAGGTCCAGGGCATGGCTCTTCCGACCACGACGCCGACGCCGACGCCGACGCCGATGGCGATGACGATCGCCGTGCTACCATCAAGTCAGAGGATGTACCCCCTGCACCACGAAGCCCGGTCGCGAAGAAGATGAGAACGAAGCCCAGTCGAGTTGCGCCCTTGGCTGAGCGTATGCGTCCGGACAATCTCAACGAGGTATTCGGCCAGGAGCTCGTCGGTCCCAATGGCGTACTACGCTCCCTCATCGAGACAAATCGCGTGCCCTCTATGATATTATGGGGTGCGTCGGGCACCGGCAAGACCACGATAGCGCGCTGCATAGCCAACCAGGCTGGGTCACGCTTCATCGAGATGAACGCCACGAGTTCAGGCGTCGCGGAGTGCAAGAAGTTGTTTTCGGATGCTGCCAATGAGTTGGCGCTGACGGGACGCAAGACGATAATATTCTGCGATGAGATACATCGCTTCTCGAAGACACAGCAGGACGTCTTCCTCAAGCCCGTAGAAGCCGGCACCATCACCTTGATAGGCGCAACAACCGAGAACCCCAGCTTTAAGGTCGTCAATGCGTTACTGTCGAGATGTCGCACTTTCACATTACAGAAGCTCACAACCGAAGATATACAGCGGATCTTGTCGCGGGCGTTACAATACGAGCTCCCCTCTGCATCAACACCTCCTCCACCCCTCGACGAAGAATTACTCGCATACCTCGCCAACTTTGCAGACGGCGACGCCCGGACAGCCCTCAACCTGCTGGAACTTGCCATATCCCTTGCAAACCGGGGAGAGGTGACGAAAGAGGACATGAAATCTTCCCTGACGAAAACGTTAGTCTACGACCGTGCCGGCGACCAACACTACGACACCATTTCAGCATTTCACAAGGCCGTCCGCGGCTCCGATCCCGACGCAGCGCTGTACTACCTCGCACGTATGTTGCAATCAGGCGAAGACCCGCTCTTTATCGCGCGGCGCATGGTAGTCGTTGCATCCGAGGACGTCGGACTCGCAGACAACTCGATGCTGACGCTAGCCACCTCGACGTTCACGGCGACGCAGCAGATCGGCATGCCGGAAGCACGCATCCCGCTGGCACACTGCGCCGTCGCGCTAGCGATGGCGCCCAAGAGCACGCGCGCCTACCGCGGCTTGAACAACGCGTTCGCGGCTCTGCGCGAGCCGGGTGTCGCGGCCCTGCCTGTCCCCATCCACCTGCGGAATGCACCGACGCGGCTGATGCGCGAGCTCGGGTATGGCAAGGAGTATAAATATAACCCCAACTACAAAGACGGTAAGGTCAGGCAGGATTACCTCCCCGATGACCTGCTGGGTCGTCGATTTCTGGAGGATCGGGACTTGGGGACTGAAGTCGACCCTGACTTGGCGATGGAAGACGCCTGATGGGTGCTCTTTGTTGGTAAACTGCCTCTTAGGTAAC
Organism: Xylaria acuta; assembly: GCA_022495125.1. Taxonomy (NCBI): domain Eukaryota; kingdom Fungi; phylum Ascomycota; class Sordariomycetes; order Xylariales; family Xylariaceae; genus Xylaria; species Xylaria acuta. Next base: position 197,879 of record MU383120.1, on the reverse strand, counting down.
TGGGCTTTGTATAGGGTTGGTAAAGGAGGATAGGAAAATAGGATCGTATAAATGGGGCCCTTGGAAGGATCAACGACACGGCGTTGAATCCCATCTGCGTAGATACCACTTTGCATATAAATAATAATGTCTTGAGTAATGGCTCTGCTCAATGACCACATATTTTGATACAGATGAAGCTAAACTTGAAGTGTTGCTTAGATTTACGTCTTGACATAAGGTATGTCCCATTGTGAAGCCATATCCCGCTGTATACTAAGGCCACAATCTAGTCCTCCAAATACTTGATTGTTTTCCGATCTATATAGCTTCCCAAAGGGGCAAGCTGGCCCGAAAGTGCACGTTTGGCCACACGAATTTGGACGGTCTGGCCATATGCACTTTCAGTTAGGATGAGTTGGATCTTCAGCTAGTGATGTGGTTCTCATAGTAAAATCACCCAGACACGAAGCTGGGCACTTGTCTCTCCATGGAGAACAAGACTAAGCCAACACAACTAATGCTCTTTCTTCAAGGATGTAGAAAACCCCCCCGCTCATTGGCCAGGCGGCAAGACATATTTCCCAAGAATTGAGGCTGGGAACATTTGTCGAACAGTCACTTCGTGTGAGACAAGATGCACAAAAGGCAAGCAAGCGCACTCTCCCACAAAATGGATGTCGTGAAATCGCCACGTCACGTCACACCCCTGTCGCCTTTTTCCTGTGACGTGACGCGGGTTGTTTGCTTGCCTTTGCTGCGTGAAGCCTCGCTGCATATAAGCAGGCCACATGATATGACGGCCGGCATCTTCGTTTGCAAAACAAGACAACCCGACATAGCGACAAATCAATTCGGCATAAAGTGCTGCAGTTAGCCTTTTCGCATGTTGGATATGCAACTAATTCTTAACGTTCCCCATGCAATTATCTTGCCAAGACTACTCACTCACTCACTATCATAGAATGACGCGAAGATCTTCGTGATCGTTTTCGTATTGGTGACTATAGTCTACAGAGTCATTGCAAGACGCTTTGAACACCCGTTAGGTCATAGGCAAATCCGCCGCATTCCTAGTACCATAGGCTACTTAGGTAGATACCGTGTTTTCTATGCACGGTCTATGAGAGGGAGACGTCGCAAGTCGTGGCATCAACCATACTCCAACTTGAAAATGGCATGCTGGTAGCCCGATGGATATTGATTATATCATGCATCACACCTATCCCTCTTGTATAAAGCTGTGCGAAGGCTCAAGTGCACGGCGATATCATGACAGGGAGACGTCGATCAACCATGTTAAGAGTAGAGGTCCTTGGGGACTCACTCACTGTCATTTTACAAGATTGATAGTAGCTTTCTAGGTGCTATTATCAAGCATATTCCGCTTTCTCTTACATATAGCGCTTGCTGTGTAGCACAGCCTCGCTCCGCGGCGCTGTAGTGGAAAAAGAATCATTAAGTCTAAACCGACGAACGCCACCCGATGCATGAGAATATATGTCTAGCGTCTTCATTTCGTAAACACCCCGGGTGTTGATTCATACCATGAATGACTCGCCGCAACCGCATTCCTCCTCTGTATAGGTATTAGGTCTACTGTCATGACTCTATCTCACCAAGGACGACTTACTTATATTCGGGTTCCTGAATATGAACCGTTGGTTGAGCTTGTCCTCCACCCAGTCCATCTCACTCCCAATGATGCTGAAAAGAGCCTTGCTGTCGATCACCACCCTGACGCCGTCTTGCTCTACCTCCTCGTCAAATTTGTCAGGCTTATCGACGTATTGGAGGTGATACGCCAGGCCGCTGCAGCCCCTATTCCGCACGCCGACCTTGATTAACTTAGGCTCTGGCTGATCTAACAGTTGGCGCAGTTGTTCCACGGCCGTAGGAGTGAGCTTTAGTGCGGCCTTGCGTGGTCTGAGTTTGCGCTTGGGCGGGATAGGTTTGGACTTTTGCGCCTCTTGTTCTGATGTACTATCCGGGTGTACCGCTGTTCTAGGTTGTGCGGGCGGTCGCGTCTCGTGTACTAATGGTATGGGATTTGCGATGGGGGTCTCGGGTATCGGCTCGTTGCGGGGTGGGGACGGAAGCTTCGAAGGCAGAGGGTATGACTGAAAGGGTAAGGGACCATGGTGTTTCTCCGGTGTCGCCCACGATTGTGTCTGCGAAAACCGTCGAAGGACATGTAGACAAGGTCGCGCAGAAGGTATCGTGGTGCTGTTTAAGCAGTTAAGCAGAACACCGGGCGCCCGCTGAAGCGCCGTCCTCGGCGAGGTCATCGTGGGATTTAGAAGCCGAGGCTACCTAAATGCAGGCTGTCGCATGGATGAGGGGAGAAGGCTGTAAATGACGCAAGGACGATGCCTCGTAAAACTGTATGACTAAAACCGCGCAAGAGAAAGGATTGGACGGTGTTTATATGTTGGGAAGTGCAATCTTGTGCCTAGGGAAGTAGGTAATAGGAGTTGCAACTAGGAATTGTTGGTGGCTGATGGCGAAAAATGGTCCGATGTTGCTTCCAAAGCACCCAGCATCTTATGACATCGAGCCGGCGACGGTTTTCCGGTTCTGGCCGAGGGGCCAATCAGAGTCGCGTTATTGGTCAACCTTTGGGTACCCGGGTGGGTAGGTAATTCCCAGGTAAGCTTTCTCACCGTTGGGAAGAGCCTTGCATCCGTTTAGCACCGTGCACATACAGTCATATCACACAGAACACACGGTACTGGCACCAGCTGGCGACTTGCGCGTCGACCATCGGAGCACGGCCTAGGTATTCTGTAGTATATAGGTACATACTACAGAGTATCTATCTCATACCCAATCCATTTGGAAGACTATACCACCGCCCCCGGTCTCGCATTGTCGCAACAGCTCTCTTCTGATCAATGCGCCGCACCAACGACCACTCATCGGAGAGCGTGGCGATGACAGAATGACCGAGCTGTCTCGACAGAACCAATCCCATCAGTGCCATGACCATTTCGAACTCGACCATCCCCTGCATCCTCCCATATGACTATGGAAGCCTCCCCCTTGACCCAACAGGCGCGACCTGACATATTCCAGCAGAAGATCGTGAAGTTGTACGAGGCTTTGTTCCAGGTTCGACAGCCTACTCCCCCCTTGTAAGACAGTAGCGACGGGCAACAACTGACCATACAATTCTAAGGTATGTTAGACCTGCCGTCAACATGGTTCGTCAATCGGTGCGCTGATGCGATCCCCCGTCGACAAATAGGACGATGTCGATGCCGAAAGCGACAAGCCCGAGGGCTTCTGGCGCGAGTTCTTCCTCCTAAAGCCCGACCGTGCGTCACTGTTGAAGATACTCGACAATTTCGGACCGGATGATTTGATAAACCTCCAGCCTCAGACACGGCAACTCTTCTTGCGCGCTGTGGCGTGTCTGAAGATAGGGAATGGCACATCGAGCCTGCATGCGCTGGAGGTGAGACACCGAGACCGAGACCGAGACCGGCCGAGACACATCAGTTTTAACTTGATTCACACAGACTCTCACTACTTTCTTCTCCGCAGTTCTGCCCAAGAAGTATACGAATCCAAGCTCGGATATAATCGCAGTTCTAGCCGGGCTCGACCATGTCGACACTGTTTTTACCGACTTTGTTGGTGCACTGGACGGCATCATTCGCAATGGAACAACACGTATGCTTCTGTCCCAATCTTCAATTCGATGTAATCATTAACATAGTGGCTGTGTAGTCGAGATTCGGCAACAGGCCGTTGAGGTCGTCTTGTCTATTACCTCTGGTGCTTACCAAACCAGCCTCCTGACCTACTTTATTCAGAGAGATATGTTCCCGGCTATAATGAAGGTTGGCCACTCATTCAGTACGGGACGCGTATACATCACTTACACAACGCAGTTCATTCAAGACTCCGATTCGTCAGATAGGGTTCTCGCGCCCTTCACCTTGCTTGGGCTTCTCGCGAACTACAACAAATTCGAGTTCCAGAATCCGTACCAGCTCCGACTCAACGACTTTGTGAATGAGGCAACTATACAGAAGATTGTCCGATGCGTCGGGCAGGCCTGCAGAAATCTAAGAGGTCAATACCTTGACATACTCGAGGACCTGCCTGAGGGCTGGTCCTTATCACACACGCTCAGTATGATAGGTCTGGGCAAGATTACTCCTGGTGCCAGAGCAAACCAAAAAACGAACCACGACCCAGAGGCAGCAAAGCAGATGTTTGCTGAATTGTCAGTCATCCGTCTCCCAACCTATTGCGATGGCTAACCTATATATTAGGCCCGGGGAAGAAGCGGCTGTATTACTCGGAATGTATGACTTTAGTCATGCGAATAAGCTCTTTTGCTTCAATTTGGTCACCATGCCCCCCGAAAAGGGCGAAGAACAACCCATTTCCAGCCTACTTTCTCTAACGTCCTATCTCCTTCAACACGCTTTTCTTTCAAGCAGGGCTACAAACTATGCGCATCTCAGTCTCATGGTATTTCGATTACTTATCGAAGACCAGATCTTGTGTAAACGCATTTGCAGCGAGGATAGCAAGGCTGCTGTACGACTGTGTCGGCAACGACAACCTTACCTCCCCATTGTCAAGGGAGAGCGGATTCTCGCCACCGGCGTATTAGACACTATGGTTGATGGCATCAATCATAACCTGCGCCGAAGGTTAGATGTGAGCCTTTACACACTCTGCGTTGGCATCACACTACGGATTATCTCATATCTGTCACGTTCTCGAACGCGCATACAATACCATTGGTCCGAATTATTCCGTTCTCTACTGTCACTCATCCGATTTCTCACCACGTACGCATCCGATCTAAAGGACTTGTCGCATTTCGAAACCTTGTTAGATCTCGTCGTTAATCTCCTAGCTTTATCACTCTCTGCTGGCGAGGCTTTCCTTCCTACCCCGGCGGCATACGACGACTTGTTCTACAAGGTTGTAGAAAGCGGAGAAGTTCTAGTGAAATTTCGCGACACGTATGGCCTATCGAAACGACCTTCAAATTCAATAGATACGCTTATCAACGTCACGGCGCACTACAAGACCCTACTGGGATCGGGCGGTTCGAGGAAGAATCTCACGAGCACGCAGGTAGCAGAAGTAATCAAGCAAGGCTATGAAACATTGAGCATCCAAACGAAGGAAGGCCTAGATGGATGGGAAAGATACCGTGAAGCAGATGACAGAACCCTACTGAAAAAGATGGCAAGAGCCACAGTCATGGATGTTAAGGTTATGGTACAGGTTTGAGAATTTTAATGATCTAATATTATTTATGGCGAATGCTGTTTGGAGGATACCTATCGGCCGTTGATATTGAGAACCCCTTGGGGTTGATACTACTTGTCTCAATCATAATTTCTTAGGCAAGTCATCTCTACGATCAGTTTCCGGATGCTGCTGCTGGGGATTGGTCGTGTTGTAATAGCCGACAAATTCGGACATCTTGGACCACCGGAAGGAATAGCTCCGGGTAAACAGGACACGTCTGCAGTCCTACACTCGACGACAACACCATCATAAACTTATTCTCGATGTATCATTGCATTTTCTAAATGGCGACCACCGTGCCAGCGCTGGCGGATTTGCGAAACGTGCTGTAAAAAACCACCGACATTCGGTCCCGATTCACTCAACGCTAGATCTCGCAACCGAACGGGTCGGCATGTCGCCCCTTTCCCGTCCGCCAAGTATCTCGGCGGTGGCTAAGATCGCCTTGTTCGCCTTCATCTCCCCTTGGCTGTGGGGTCTTGTATCTCCTATTATCTCGCCGTACTTACCGCACGCTCTTCGCCGGGCGACTCCTAACGATGCATCGCCTTATCCGGAATATGAGTGTCGACCCCACCACTATTCAACGGAGCTCGTTTCCCTCGACCCGCTCCTGATTTACATCGAAAACTTCCTGCGCCCGTCCGAGATCACCGAGCTCCTCGAAGCCGGCGAGAGTGCATTCTCGCCTTCGACGGTTTTCAAGAATGGTAGACTGACCGGAACGCCCGACCGGACTTCGTCATCGGCGGGCTTACCACGTGACAATCCGACCGTGGACTGCGTGCTATCGCGTGCCCAAGGCTTCATGGGGAGCATGGTCGACCCGAACAAGGATGACATCGGTCCTCCACAACTCGTGCGCTATACCGCGGGACAGCTCTTCAATAAGCATCATGACTGGTACGACACCCCCCAGCCAACGCGCAAAGGGATGCGCGGGCGCGGAAGGTCGTGGAACCGCGTGGCGAGCTTCTTTGCCATTCTCGAGGACAGTTGCAAGGGCGGGGAGACCTGGTTCCCGTATATCGACAACACGCATTCCCGAAGAGACGATGTTCATCATCTCTGGCGAGCACACGAGGACGGCGGACTCGCCTTTAAACCTGTTGCTGGAAATGCGCTCTTCTGGGTCAATTTACACGCTAATGGGACCGGGGACGATCGGACCATTCATGCAGGGTTACCCGTCACAGAGGGTCTGAAGACTGCCATGAATATTTGGCCGAGAAAGTTTTATGACTGAGCGAGGAGCTAGGGTAGGGCTTTTGTCATTACGTAGCTGTCTGTCTGTATTTCTGAATTGGGTCTCGGGTCTAAGGGGTCGCTAATTCTATGCTTCTTTCTATGAATCGATTTTCGAAAATGTAGGACTTTGCAACACTTTTCTTATTTTCGAGTATATACTTTAGTCATACCAACAAATTTCATAGCTTTCTTAATCCACACAAGACTATATGGCGAGTTTCGTGTCCGATAAGGCTCTATTAGATAGTATGTTTGCAGCTTCGCTGAAAGGAACTGTTATCATCGCGGTATATGAGAGTTCAGCAAATTAACCGGGCAGTGTTACTTTCCCACGCCATTCCGCATGATTATCTGTTACCTACTCGGCGCTATGAGAAGCAAATGGGAGGGAAACCCCTTCTTCATCAAAGACAGGGATCTCCTAAAATCATCTCAAGTGGGATATCTTGGACAAAGCCGCATGTGACGCGCAATAATGCAATATGGCTGCCCTGGCGCGGGAATTGAGTTGACACTAGTCGGGCTTGGTTATTTATAGCGGTGTTACGTATGCTTTTCCCCGATTTCATTATTGGATATCTTGTCCGTACCTAGGCTGTCCAAAAATTCAGCTAAGCAATATCTGAGTAGTTAACCGTAGCCTTACCTAACGAAGATGTAGACCCGGCAACCCTTCCCGCCGGGTTTCGGAAACAAGAAGAAGCCATAATGATCAGGCGGAGATACCTGCAGACGAGAGTCTCGAGACTTCTACCTAACGCTGAAGAACCACCTAGACCACCTTCGATACATCAGAGAACCCGTTCTGCGGGCGATCCACTGTCATCTCCATTAGGATAGCTTAGCATACCGGCGTGGCGTGACTTTCTTCTTCTTCTTCTTCTTCTTCTTCTTCTTCTTCTTCTTCTTCTTCTTCTTCTTCTTCTTCTTCTTCTTCTTCCTCCTCTTCCTCTTCCTCCTTTTTGTTTTTTGTTTTGGAAGGACAGCCGAATATGAGATGTGCACCCCCGCGATCTCACGAAACTCAAAATTTACTATTACATGCCGTAGACGGATAGTGCCGCCCGTATAATATCATACGCGCAAGCCGTTGGAAAGTTGGTGTGCGTCAGCGTGCTCAGAGTTTCGCCATTCTATGTCCGTCTTTTCCCAGCTATTATTATATCATGTGACGGGGTAAGTAGTTAGGCGCGATCGGAGTTTCTTTTAAGTCCTGCCCTACTTGAAAGACTAACGAGCGTACGTGACTACGATGATTTTACCACTCCCCCCTGTTCCTTGATTGTTACAATCAATTCGTCATGCTTAACGAGAAGTTGTTGTATCTCTTTTGGCTTAGTCCCATCGTTTTCACAATCCTGTCGCTCATCATGTCCCGCGCGATTGGAGATAAGTTCCTCAACCTCATCTCTAGAGGGGAGAAGTACAGCTTGCTCTTTTCCCTAAATAGATTGCGAGAAGGACCGAAGCTACTCCTAAGGCTGGCATTCAGTGTCGCGCTCTTCATGCCACTATTTTATTTATGGTACTTGCCAGATGTATCAAGGTTTACCATCGACCTAGGGCATTTCATCACCTTGAACAAAAGTGCGGGCGAAAATTTAACCAATGTCAGCGTCAATGATGGGTTGAGAATGGTAGTTTTTGGTGGCGGCGATATTGCTACGCCGAACCTCGCAGCCAACGAATGGGACGACCAACGACACGGATGGACCGAAGTCATGTGTCAAAAGGTGAAACTCTTCTGGATTATGATTTCTTTCTTCAATATTAATAATATCATAGCTGAGGTGCGACACCTACCTCTCTTTCGTCCCTAAAACAGAAGGCTTAGCTGGTGCTGTGGTGTCAAATCCACTTCTCGATGCTGCATATAGGCACTTATCCGCACCTACGGTCGACTCTAATAGAGACGACAACACGATCGAACTTGACTACTCCTGGTTTGAAAAGCAGTATCCGAAGCCCTGTCAACCTGATTTAGCCGTTCAGGTCGACTCTTTTCTCTCGTCCTCTCGAACACAGCGAGCCGCCGCCGAGACGCTCTGGGTATTTAACGTTGGATATTGGGATATCTGGTACCTCGCAGCTCTGCCGCGCAAGCTCGCAACCCATGTGATTGATTCGAGTGTTCGGGACCTGTTCTTTCAAATTGAAAGACTATATCAGGCGGCCCAAGACCGAGAATCAGTCGCCTTCTCCAAGTCGTATTCCATTCCGGGTATTCCTCCTCCCATGGGACCAGGATACGGAGCTGACAGAGTCGCGCGGGCGCCCTTCCGCATATTCCTCACACGACTCTTCGACATATCACTGACGCCCGGGTTCGCCACCGCGCGCCCAAAGCCACCACATCCCCATTCGAGCGCCAGTCAACTACGCAACGCGGCATTCCTTACTAACTATTGGAACGCTCTACTCGAGGCAGCGGTAGACGACTGGCTCGCTACACCAGACCCGGAATACTGGTCTACTACCGATACAATCGACCCCCAGGTTGTCAAGGCCCTGGTCGGCGAGCAACCACTACCGATAGATAGGCCCAACCAGAAACATTATCGCGGTTGGGATAACCACGAATACGACGGCACGATTACGCTGCAACACCGCGAATTCGCTTCGTACGGCATTTCACGCTATCTCCGGGAACTTATGATTGACCATCAACTAAGAAGTTCCGACCTCTTCGATCACAAGGGGCTGGGGGCGCGACCTCCGGAGGACGGCTTTCTAGACATCACAATGCCGTGCGCTTTTACAAAATCTGGCGAAGCGCTCATGGAATATGGAGAGGCCGCCGATGAGGAGAGCAGAGCGGTGGTGTGCGAGGAGCCCGACAACTACCTCTTCTACACCGGGTTCACCGTGGGCCAGCGCGCGATCCACGAGATCGGCGTACGTGCGGCCAGACGGCTCTTAGACCAGGTCGAAGACAATTCGAAGTGGAGAGAAAAGGCCAGAATGCGTAAGGGTGGCGGGCGACAAGGCAAGGGACGCGAGACGGCGTAGAGACGGGGATCTACACTTGCATTGAAATTGAGGGTAGAATGTCTGCTCGTTTTATCTAGCCTTCGCGAATGGTTTCGCGCTCTCGTCTCCTGATGTTAGCTTGCATGTACACCATGACGAAGGGGGAATCATCGACACCTTTGAGCCTTTATAGTTGAGAGGTTGTGTCGCCGAGAGTATAAATAGTGTTATCGCTAACAGCGCAATAATGGCATCGTTTGCGTTACAAGTTGTTTATATCGACGTCTGTTCAAGTTGTCAACAAATTGAGTCGCGTATGTGAGGGCTCACTTAATGCCAGCCCAGACTGTGACTATGGTTTAAGTTTCCTTATGAGTGATCGAACGTAGATAGTAGAGGAAGGTGGTCTCAAGCTTTTCCATGCCATTTCGATGTTCTGTGGGCGATGTATCTAGTCTTGTCTGGAACGCCCTCAATCCCTACATAGGAGTCTATCATGTTCCTTGAGATCAACCAGTCCATCTTGGCCCAAGCTCGCGCCTAATCAAGCTCGCACTTCCCACGATCCCTAGGCAATTTGTTATTTCAAGTAAGCTTGAACATATTGCAAGGTCGCCTTCACTTAACGTCCTTGCGCCTCGAAACTTCTTAAAGTAGTAGATAAAGTCTAAATGCACGGAAGAACAAATCATGGAAGTATCGCCTGTCCCAACGACCAAGGATCCTAAGCGAACCATTCGCCCCTTCTCAACCACCGCCCTATCCTTCCTTGCCATGCCACCTACCGTTACATGGTCCAACATCACTTACACTGTTTAATCTATCAAATCGTCCCATCTATCCGTTTCCAACGCCCGTTCTTCTCGTGTTCTAACATCTGGTTCGCACATCTCTTGTTATATCTCTTGTCATTCTTCGCTTACCAACAGCCCGCAAAGCCTTCATCAAAGAAGCAGCAGTCATCTATTTAACAATCACTTCTTCAAGCATCAGTACCTCGATCAGTCCCGGCTGAGAGAACCTTTCTCGGTCGTTATATACGAGTGGATTGTCTCACCCTTTTTGGGCCATCAATATCCGAGCAAATCTGCCAAAGACAGCACTATACCCTCCGGCCTCATTTAGTGTAAGCCTTGGCCATTCCACTAAACACTCCGTTCCTGACGATGTGTAAGGAAAGCGAATGTCTCACAAGATGGTTGTCGAATGCACTTGGCATGTCAGGTGGCTCAACAAGCCGGTCCCGTATATCCTGCGGTGGTATGGCAGAGGCTGTAACGATGTCTACGTCAACGTAGCCTTGCACTCGTCAGTCGGACTAGAGCCACCCACTATACTGTTTCTAAGAAAGGGCGGTCCCTTCATTGTGCCTATCAGGGGTAATGACGAGCCTCCTAGGGCTAAGGACGAGCCTGCTAGGGGTAAGGACGAACCTCCCAGGACCAAGGATGAGCCACCCAAAAATAAAGGCGAGCTTCCCAAGAGTAAAGACGAACCTCCTAAGAGTAAGGACGAGCCTCCCAAGGGTAAGAATGAGTCTCCCAGGACCGAGGATGAGCCTCTAGTACCCAACAATGGTCGTCAGCGCCGAGTAATCGAAGAGCAGGATAAGTGGCACCTACCAGGTGGACTATGCCCGGAGAACGATAGAACTATATTTGATTGGCTCTCGACGGATATCCAACAGAAACTGTATGTGTCCTGATCTCAGCCCTCCCTTGGTTGTGTTCGCAGACTAATCGATGGCAGGGGTCTCACAATCATAGAAATCACAGCTCTAATCCACAGCGCGGTTGTGACTGTTGATAACGAAAGCGGTGAAGGAGAAAGAAAGGTTCTTGTCCTGACGGTCGGAGCCAGGCACGTGGGAGACGCCCCAACAGACGGATACTGGGCACAGGGCTTCAATGGATACGCCTGGTATAGGGAGCAGACGATTGCCGACGACGATTTTCCGATGGTAAAAAGTACCAGATTGCGTCGGCACCTCCGGGGCCACCTGAGCCGTCTAGAAATAACCCGTGGTGGTGACATAATTCGTAGACGTCCAATTCTCAGTATGCTGACGGGGCTCTTTCCTGGGTTTCGATAGGGAGCCAGGCACGGATCCAATATGGTCAATAGCAGTTGTATAGCCTGGTAGCGATCTTATTATATCAGCGTCTTTAACTCGATCATCCAAGAGTGCTCTAGGTTTTGTTGGTGTTAGCTCATCAGCCCACTCTCTCAAAACGGATTCATAAGTTGCAGTGAAACTGTGCAAACGCTGGTAGACAAAGAACGTAGTGTCCTAATATCCCTTGTGAGCGGTTATTAGTTCTTTTTATACTTCACGGCCCACAAGCAATCTGTCGAAGTCATCCAAAGATTTCTCTGTAATGGAAGGAAAACCCGGGAATTCCCGCCCCAAGAAGCTCTTCTACCTGTTCGCTCGTTCGTTCGTTCAGAAGCTAAAGCTAGGTACCTACTTACATAGGTCAATGTAGGTGAGGTAGGTACTTGTATTAAACGGTCGGGGTAGGTAAGTAGGCTAGTACCTACTTAGTTAGATTAATTCCGTAGCGTGTGCGGGCTACCTGCTGCGACCCCTGCGACCCCCTTGCGTAGGACCCTGTGATACCGCCGAACCAACTAGATACCGCGCAGCAATCTTATCGGTTGCCTGTACAGCAAGCATTATACGTTTAAGCATGCACAGCTGCAGACCGCCTCAATCACGAGCCCCGCCCCACCCTGGTTGCCCGTCGACAGCATTCAATGTACAAACATCAATTCTCACCTCCATTGTCCATCTCTTCACTTTAGGCGAGTTCCATCCATTGGGACTTCTCTGTTGCATAAGGGCTGTCCACGTAAATTTCCTAGATTTCACATCGTTTCTCTACCCCCTCACATGTGCATCGCCAACACTCACTCCGGCACAAGTTGCACGGTCACGCCCAAACCAGCCTGGCTCAAGCAGTGGTCAGCAGTCCGCGGGGCCGTTGGCAGGTCTCCTTGAAGCCCTCACCACTTGCCATTCATTCTTTACTCGCCCCCTACCTACAGCTATTTCCAGCCCTCCGCTTCTCCCGGACTGACCTGTCTGCGCCATGTCGACGATACTTACCGATAAGGAAATTGACGATGCTTCCAAGAAGCTCGCTGCATTCCGGGCAACCAGTGCCGAGGAGGACTTCCTTCAACGATACGCCGATCTGTTGACGAGCTATCAGCAACTGAAGAGTGACTTCGAAGAGGAGAAAGTCAACCGAGAGCGCTATAAACAGCTCGCGCGTAACCAGGAACGAAACCCCTTCGTGCTGGTTCTCGTCGATGGGGATGGATACATTTTTAAAGATGAATTCCTTCACATGGGTGCTGATGGAGGCTCGCGGCTGGCTCAATATCTGAACAACGTAGTTAAGCAAAGCCTCCGCAAGAAAGGCCTGGACAATTGCGACATAATGGTTCGTATTTACGCTAATCTCGCAAACCTATCCCGAATTCTCTCTAAACATGGACTTGCAACCCCCGACAAGCGATCTCTCTCCCCCTTCGTGGCCAATTTCAACCGATCATATGGCCTAATGGACTTCATCGATGCGGGTGAGCTCAAGGAAAATGCCGACTTTAAGATACGAGCTCTCTTAAATCTATATGCCGAGAATGCACAGTGCAAGCACATTTATGCTGCGTTATGCCATGACGTTGGCTATCTCGGAGAGTTGACCAAGTTTAGGGGAAACCGGGACAGGTTTACACTTATACGCTCATCCGGTCTCCTTTTTCACGACCAGTTTCTAAAATTGGATCTGGAAATCGAAGAACTGCGAGGCGTCTTTCGTACAGTACCGCTCGAGGGTCTCGTCCTCAACACAAAGCCTAATTCAAGCGCCGATCTAGTGAAGACCAACCCCTCAGCCGGCTCTTCTGCTGCGGCCGATACGGTCCACCGCGGTATTGGCTCGCGGGAATCCCAGAAAATATGCCAGTATTACCCGGTTGGTAAGTGTCGATTTGGAAGGGAATGCATTAACGCCCACATCGATGCCAGACTTCCGGCTTCGACCAACTCAACCAAGCCCCTCTATGCTTCCCAAACTGGCCATTATGGTAATTTTGACACCGACGTTGCGAGTGGTTCCAGTCGCGTCAAGTCGCCAATCAGTTCATCACCGTTTAAATTTGACAGTGGAGGCGAGCCCTCAGATCAACTACCAAAGAAGGGCGAGATACCGGAAGGTTATGTGGCTGTGAACAGGAACTCACATCGCCTAGATCCATACATCCCACCCCCCACTTCGATGGCCTCTTCCAGGCTCAGGGAACTATCTAGCGTTAGAAAGTTCTGCAACAGCAACCAACTCACGAATTCTTGCACCGACGAGAACTGCAGATATGAACACAAGCCGCTCCCAGAAGAACTACTTCCTGCGCTAGAGTGGCTATCGCGTTCGCTACCTTGTAGTAGTCGAGGGTCTTGTAGAGACCAGAACTGTGTTCAGGGCCATATGTGCCAGAACATGGATTGTCACCAACGTGGTGGCAAGACCAAATGCAAGTTGTCAGTATACGCACACGGAGATCTTACTTTGGATCATTACGCCCCTGCTAAACTGGACAACACGGATAATGCAACCAACGGCTATACTCCCCTTACAGCCTCACCCTTGAGCAGTCATGTGAATCAAGTTCCTGATGGTGAAAACCCCTGGGACTTCTCCTAGTTCGACACAGCCGCGAAACGTGGAAGTGGCTATGGAGTAAGTGGGAAATCGGACGAGAATACTCCCTTATCAACTGCGAATATCGACGAGTCTCCCCGTTCCTGATGGATCGTGGTTAGGTGCAGGTTTCGTCTTTCGCAGTCTTACCGAGCGGTAAATACATAACGTCTTTTACCTTAGGGTATGCCCTGGTATGCTGACGAATATAAATTCGCCAAATCCGGCATACCCGGAATCTCAACCTCCCTGACGGAGGAAATTGTTATACAAACGTCATAAAAATGATTGAAAGCTATCAATTAGCTTCATTACATATTTGAGGACCAAAAATTGGATGAAGATGTTCAAAGGAAGCATGAAGGCTTTACCAGTATTATCACAATAATACAAACCAATATACACTCTACTCACCCTATCTCATCTATAATTGCGATTATGACAGGAATTCGTAAACAGCTAGCACGTCCACCTATCCATACCGTAGTGTACTACCTAACATCCACCATCATTTATCATTATCATTCATAATAAACCAGTCTCTCCAAATGTAGGTTGAGTTGTTAGCACTCGTTGTAGGCTAACGACCGGGAACATGTGGGCGACCCGTTTGAATGCCAAGACCTTCATCATCTACTGTACGGACCAGGTCTTGTCCCACTCTCGGCTAAAATACAGTACGTAAGAGATTTTTAGTTCAGTTAAGTCAGCTCATCTGCAATTCAAATCGGGTTTCGGCCTGGCTTGGCACGTCAACAACGAAAAATGATCGAATGGCCTCGTGGCCCAATGGCAAGGCGTCTGACTACGAGAGAGAGTCATCCCACGATTGACTCTTCATGATAATCAGGAGATTCTGGGTTCGACCCCCAGCGAGGTCATCATTATGATGAATTTGGTTTTTATTCTTTTATTCCTTTTTTATTATTATTCCTCTTTCCCTTTATAAAGACCACCGTCTAAGCCTACCAGTTCTACTTCCTTTTACAAGGCCGTCCAATTTTAGATAGTCAGGTTCGGCTCGCAGCATTGAGTTGACAGTCAAATCCTAATGGCGGGCCCTCCCTTTTGTTCAACTATCACTGTCGGAATTGGTGCAGCGCATCTGATTTGCCTGTAACGCATTTTGGTACTGGTTTGCGATTGAGTACATGCCAGGGGTGGTATTCTATTCAGGCTCGGATGTTCTCGGCTTAGGAGGATGTCGCGGAGTACTAACTTCCTGGCAAATCTATTTTAAGGTTTAACTCAGTCTTCTTCCACTCTATCGAACCAAGTGAACACATCATCGGCAAACTCCAGTCCCATCTTGATGGCCTTGTCATTCCGGAACATAAATTTCGCCGCCATGAGGCAGCTCTCGCCTGACTGGAAGTTGCTGCAGTGCATGATGTATTCGGTTTGCTCGCACACGTGGTCGAAAACCAGGAAGAAACCCATGGAACGATCACTCGCATCAACGAAGAGTTTGCCATCCTTGACATTCACGGTCATTCCTTTATAACCGGGGTTCCAATACTCGCCTGTGTACGCACCTAGCGGCATCTTCTGCGGCTCTGCCTCGTCGCGCAAGACGCGCCGCAGCTCCTCCTGCTTGGGGTCGTCTTCGTATCTCTGGTTCTCGTCATCCTTCACTTTACTCCAATCCGGCCGCTCCGATACTGGCACGCCCAGAACCTCGTCGATCAACTCCCGAGATAGAATCGTGGCGACATCTCCTGCGTTGTACGAGTTCCCGAATATAGCACCCCCAAGCTTGAAGTCAGGTACGAAGAAGAACCGACTACCGAATCCGTCTACACCACCATCATGTCCAATCACCATATGGCCTCGGTAGTAGAATATCTCTAAGCCAGCAGCGTAGAATACCGGCGAAGTGAACGGCTCTGGGTGGTTGTGCTCAGGGGATGTGAAAGTTCGCATCGTAGTAAGTCCTTTATAGACCTCCTCATCGATTGGATGTTCCCGGTTCATTATCGCCTTTACCCATTTAATGAAGTCGTTTACGCTCGTGATAATTGATCCAGCTCCTTGACCTTCAGGGCAATCCAAAACCCCGAAGCCAATGTAACGCTCGTTTTTATTATCCCATGCATACCCGGTGGCTATCCGATCACCAAGACCAAATGACCGAGTGCGCTCTGGTTGGAGATGAGTTGATGACATTCCCAGAGGCCCAAAGAAGTGTTCTTGAAGGAAATCGGCAAAAGCAAGCCCGCTCTTCTTTTCGACAAGGTACGTTGCAACTGTATACATAATATTGTTATACATGTACTTTGATCGGATTGGTGCGGTCATATTCAAGTTTCGCAAGTTTCTCGTAACGGATCTCGCATCATCTGGCTTTGCAGCTTGCGAACCCAGATATGAGTCGTCGTGACTATAAGTGTCAGCCACAATAATCACTCAAGCGTGTCTCTGTAGGTACTTACCGCGGCATACCTGTCCTATGGCCAAGTATATCTTCAACTGTGACCCCTTCCGTGTACCCCTGACCTGACAGGACGAAATCTTCGGGTAGTAGCTTTGACATAATGGCGTCGTACTGCACATCGGGATACCTGTCGTTGTCGCGGACCAGTAAACCAACCGATGCGGCCGTCAACGACTTTGAAGAGGACGCGATGTCGAAAAGAGTGTCTCCGGTGCATGGCTTCGGCGGATCGAGCGATGCTAACCCGTATCCTGCAGAGAATGCACGCTCGCCCTCTACGACCGCGACAGCAAGACCAGGCACATGATGCTTTCGCATGAGCTCCTCCACGTGCGAAGGGAAGTCTGAGGAGTGAAGAAAATCCATGGCCCGATGAGCAATTACCCAAGCTTTCTCAAAATCTCTTCGAAGGTCGGATTGCCTTAGACTACTAGCTGCCGAATGGCTGAGGCCTACTAACTTCTGCTGCATGTCTATTTCAGAGAGTACCCGCGAACTCAATTTATCCTGCCGAGGACGACCGGTCAAGTAATCTACCTGGACAGAATACGTATTGATTGACATCTACGAAGTGAGTCACCGGCAAGGACGCTGCGCGTCAGATTGATTGTTGGGCGGCATTAGTCACAACATGACGACAGACAAAGCTCGTATTATAACCAATAACAATTTCAAATAAACCGCCGCTCATGTGAAGTGGCGTATATACTGTATAATGGGCATATGACAGATACGCGGTATAGCACTGGATTGCTCTAACATGCAGTTTTCAAGACAACTCTATAGGATGAAAACCGGGATGACAACCGGTGGCAGATTGGTTTGGGATCAGCGCGGCGCTCGATAGATCGGGTAAGATCCCGCAGCGTCACAATTCAAAATTGAGCTTACGCCGACTAAAATTGCTTTTGTATCATCCTCCGTCCCCGAGACCTGCATTCTTAATTCTTAATACATGATACATGACTCGGAGGATTGCTGTTGTTGAAGCGGCGAGGGCCCATCAGTCTTGCGGTAGCTGCTCACTCGTCTCTTTGGCGTGGACCAGCCCGCGATGGTACGGACTACGGATTGTCGCCCTGACGCCTTGGACTTCTTGGAGTCGAGCAATCTTATGCTCTAGCTCGAGATATCAGGTCGGCAATATTTGATAGCTTGGAGCTGTGGTCCTCGCTGTCTGAATAGTCAGTAGGGCTGTTGCATTCCTCCATCACCATTTGGTATGTTCTTCTTCAACGCCACGGAGCTGGCTTCGAGCGACGTCCGGATACCGATCTCTTCGATTTCTACTTCCCATTCCAATGACTTGCTAGAGTTACAGTAGATCTTCGCCCCCCAGCCCAGGGAAGTTACCGTCCATGTCAGAAGTTCGGTTGCCTGATACTATAGTCCTGCCATTCGATCTCAAGTGCTCATAACCCCCTGTATCGGGGATAAGCAAGCATCTTTCCAATCTAGAATTGGGGGTTGGAGTTCTCGGAGGTTTGCACACTGCCAGTTTGAAAACGAATTTTACGCTCGAATCATGGCACGCTGGTGACTAGGTAGGTTAGTCTAGTTGGCCATGAACCCCGCAACCCCGCACCGCCCCAAATTAGACATAGCTGTGTGGGGTATTGCATGCGACCGGACGGGAATACCCTCACCAGCATCTCAATGCTTAGGTACAGGCAGGTCACTTAGCTGTCTGGGTATTGGTACTACCTTAGTAGGTAGAGATGCTAAACAAACGAGCGCGGTGCATCCAGCCTCATTTCTCAGTGCGGCTTTAGCACTCGTCTCACTGAGATTGGTCGTTAGACCCACTATGCACTGAGCGAATGGCCTCCATACCTTATAAGGTATCAAGCACCTGCAGTCTTCAAGTAGGTGGGTAGGTAGGTAAGTACTCACCAACCACGATGTATTGTGCCTGCAGTGAAAGATTTCCAACGGCACGTAAAATCCGGGGGTGGGTCGCAGGTAGGTACTTGCCTATATTTCGGATGAAACGTGAAGCGCATGTCCCTACCTAAATAAGTTCTGTTGGGTCGCCGTTCACGACAACCCCTCTCCACGTCTTCCCCTCGGACATCGTTGGCATCACGCAGAGTCAAGTGTCAAGCCAATACGCTTCAGCTATCTGGTTTGAACTTGTCCCGCTCACACCGGGTCCCCGAAAAGCTACCCGTTAATTATTCAACGTTCAGGATCATGGTATCTCGGTTTTGAACAACCAGTAAACAACGACACGATGGCTCGCTCGCGACATGATCTAAGCCACGGATGGCAATTTCGAGAGCACGACGGTAGTCCATCGAATGAAAACCCGTGGTTCCCAGTACAGAAAGTCCCTACTCAGGTTCATATGGATCTGTTAGCCAACGAGAAGTACGTCGATGACCCGTGTCAATATGACCTCCTACCTCATTGAACGGCGTGATCTATTCGTATCCTGGTTGTGATTCTACAGCTCACACACTAGCATAGAATACCAGACCCTTTCTTAGACCTCAACGAGTTAGCAGTCCGGTCACTCCCGGAAAAGAAATGGACGTATAGAACACAGTTCGCCAAACCTACGGAGCTGTCGTCCGAGACACCGATTATCACAGATTTGGTGTTTGAGGGCCTTGACACCTTTGCAACAGTCCTTTTGAACGGCGCTGAGATTTTGAAGTCCGATAACATGTTCGTTTCTCATCGGATCGATGTGACCAGCCTACTGAGGGACACGAACGAGCTGGAAATCCACTTCGATTCAGCTATGCTCCGTGGGAGAGACTTAGTCAAGGAGCATTCCCACGAACATACTTTCTATGTTAGACAGACAGAAGTCAGCCGGGTGCCCGTGCGAAAAGCCCAGTGTAAGTGACATCTGAGTCATTGGAAATCAAAGGGAAGTGGCTGACTATTTACGACTACAGACCACTGGGGCTGGGATTGGGGCCCTATATTGATTACGGCTGGCCCCTGGAAACCTGTTTACCTTGAGCAATATGTTTCTAAAGTCGATGACGTTTGGACCGAGTGTGAGGTCAGCGAGGACCTGCGGACTTGTTCGGGTCGTATTGTGGCCAAGGTATCCGAAGCAAGTGGCCAGACGGTTAGAATATCATTGTCATTGGCTGGGTTAGTCGTCTTTGAAAAAGAGTGCGCGGCCGATTCGAGCGGGATTGCGGAAACACCCTTCCTAATCACTGACCCAAAACTTTGGTATCCCTTTACGCATGGAACTCAGACTCGATATGAGTTAAAGGCCACTCTGGGATCTCACGATACGATATCCAAAATAATTGGCTTCCGCCGGGCTGAGCTTATCCAACGGGAAGATGAATTTGGCAAATCCTTCTTCTTCAGAATTAACGGCCAGGATGTATTTTGTGGCGGATCGTGCTGGATTCCGGCCGATAGCTTCTTGTCTCACATTCCAGAACAACGATATCGCGATTGGGTCAACCTTGCATATGAGGGCAATCAGAATATGATCCGTGTTTGGGGTGGTGGAATCTATGAACACGATGCGTTCTTCAACGCTTGTGACGAGTTAGGGGTAATGGTGTGGCAAGACTTCGCCTTCGCATGCGCATCTTATCCTACATACAAGTCTTACCTAGATTCCGTTGAGAAAGAAGCTCGACAGAACATTCGGCGATTGAGATCGCACCCCTCGCTGATCATCTGGGCCGGCAGCAACGAGGACTACCAGGTACAAGAAAGATACGGGCTCGAATACAATTACGAAGATAAGGATCCTCAGTCATGGCTAAAGACTACCTTCCCTGCTCGATACACTTACGAATACCTCCTCCCAAAGATCGTGTCGGAAGAAGATCGATTCGCCATCTAGTACGTATTCTCAAGTTTCGTCCTGTCCTCCATCTTATAAGTGCAATTACTGACTACTGACTTTGAAAGCCACCCTACCAGCCCCTGGGGTGACGGGAAAGTTACTTCGGACCCCACAGTCGGCGATAAACATCAATGGGATAGTATGTACTCAGACTCTTCCGTGTATGACCTACGGCTAATGTTTGCAGTCTGGCACGGTGCAATGAATAGGTACCAAGAAGCCTTCAGATTATCTGCTCGCTTTATTAGCGAGTTCGGAAGTAAGTACTTTGGCATCAACGACTCACACAGAGCAAGGAACAACCAAGATTTAGTTATAGCTGCATTTACAACGTTAAGAAGCTTATACTGATATCTATCTAGTGGAGGCATACCCTCATTTGGAGACTATCCGCAGTATGATCACTGTTGAGAAGCAAAGATATCCTGGATCTATGATGATGGATTTTCGCAACAAGGCCATTGACCACGAGCGGCGCCTGGCAACTTACGTTAACGAGAACTTCACGGTTAAACATGATATCTCGTCATACACGCATCTGACCCAGCTCGTCCAAGCTGAGGCTATGCACTTTGCATATAAGACTTGGCGACGAGAATGGGGCAAGAGAAAGTGTGGAGGTGTTTTGGTGTGGCAACTTAATGACTGTTGGCCAACAATGAGCTGGGCCGTCGTTGACTATTACCTCCTGAAGAAGCCCGCATACTACGCGATCAAGAATGCCTTGAAGCCCTTGGACGTCGGGTTATCGAGGGAATATCATGATTGGACATCTGGGCATGTCGACCCCACGGAGTCATTCAATGACACAAAGTTCGACTTGTGGGTTGTCAGTGATCGACCTCAATCAGTGCAGGTTGACGTGACCGTGAGATTCATCTCTATCCAGACCGGTCAGGATATAAGGCCACCGATGAAGCTTGATCCAGTGACTATACATCCTAACAGCACAACTGAGATTCTCAAGGACCATGATCTGATGGGAAACATTACAGGAGCACAAGACAATGTGCAGTCGTCCGATATTGCGGAATTTGGCCCCTACGTGATTCACGCCGTCCTCACAATCAGTGATAAAATCATAGCCTCTGACACATACTGGCCACAACCATTGAAATACTTGGACTTTGATAATCGTAACGTCGCTTTCAAGGCTATTGGGGACAGTAAAGTTGTGATCTCGGCCGGTCGTCCTACAAAAGGATTCGTTTTCGAGGAAACGAGAGGCGTGAAACTCAGTGATAATGGGTTCGACGTCGTTCCGGGACAGGAGAAGGTAGTGGAAGTAACAGGAACAAACATCAAGTCTCTCAAATATACATTCATAGGAGCCACTGAGGGCTCTATAGCCTTGTTAGCGCAATGAGGTAAATGCCTCCCTCACGAAGAACTCAGGACATGCAATTATGGAATACGCCTGATCGAGTCGCGGAGAATGGTAACACAACATCAAGCTCTGAATTAAGAGAATTGAAAAACTGTGATATTTTAGTATGACGCATGGGCACTTTTATGTTTATGCAACTGTGAGTCTCGTATTCCCGCCCGCATTCCGTAGTAAGATATGACCTAAGTTTTCATGAGGGTAACAATACATTAGTTGTCACAAGTCTGAACCACACACCAGGCTACGAAGGGGTTTCAAAGACATTCGCCCAACAGCAAGTGTTCAAGGTCTATCCCAAGCGCAGAGCTCCTGATACTAGCTTGACTCTTAAAAGGGTCGTAATTCTTACATTTACCCCCTTTTGAGCTCTCGTTCATTACGGTGAGCGACACCCATTGGATTTTTCTGTGGAAGATTACCTCTTAGTTTTTGGAAGAGTTAAGCGTGTTAGTATCTATATGAATATCTTTTGGAATGATTGGGGTTTCCAGCCGATGAAGTCATGGACTGGATCACTTGAAAGACGTATATCATGAAACTGCATCTGCAGGCTTGAAGGAATGCTTTCACAGATGAAAGAATTGTCATGTAAATAGTTGATTCTAGTAATGTGGCTGGCTTCGAAGCTCCTTTCGCAACAACAACCCCCAATTCAGTATCTCATGATTATCTGGGTGACGCGGTCTGACGGGTTACCTTTGGATAATCGTAATACCGAAGGATTTTGTTTATGCATTGAGTTAAGACACCTACCTATTCTAGATACCCTTGGGTTCTTTGCGCATCAACTTAGGTACAATGCTACGAACTCATATAATACGTTCGTAGTTCAACAGCCGTCATATAATTAGCTATCTCAATCTGTGTTTAAAGAAGTGAACTTTGCATAGCAAATCTCGATACAATTCTAACTAATTATGCCTAGTATTTGAATTTGGTTACTTATTAGGCTACCGTCGTTGTGAATTCATGTTATGTATGGGTTTAGACGACTTCGTGGTTTCATCATGTATCCTCTACCGAACGGCGCAGCTATTACAAACATGCGCGAGAGTCCTTTTCGGTTGCATTGTGGGATGGAATGAATTTGGAATCACCCATGTCAATAGATTCCGTCGAAAAATACATTGGGGCGCCAAAATTCACATGGGCTAAGTTCCACAAGACGATACCAAAGGAAACATACTGGTAGTACCTTAGGTAAGTATTTGCTGTTGCGAATACCAGCCAAGACTCTCATTATTTGACTGGGTTACACCAACGAAGTAGGGATAAGGACTAGTTAGCACTTATAGACATTAGGAAAGTCAAACCAGTATGTAACTACGTATTGGACCTGGTTTCATCCTTCCATATACTTATGCGCATAATGGACCAGTAGTCTGGCTTCTATTTGTGATGAAACGGCACGGCTATATCATGCATCTGCAACACGATATCTGGATTATCGACTGTTGTGGCTCCATGTAGGGCAGGACGGTCATGCTCTGTTACAGTAGCCCACCTATTCTGGCCACCCTTTTGGCTATTCTGGCCACCATGGCGCCACTCACAGCAGGGGGCCATGTACCTGTCCTAATTACTACACTTACATACCTACCTCCTACCTACGTTTAGCAACAACTACTATTCGAATTCGGGCTAGGGCGTTATAAGGCGTCTATTTGTAAACCCTAGAGCATAAATTATATACCTTTTAATTTTTTTTTAACAATTTATTTGGTAGTATTAACAGCTTAAAACTAGGGCTATAGCTATATGAAATATTGAAGCTTATAACAGGTATATAGCCCCCTGCTCTGCTCCTTACCTAAAACGTATAGATCTACATCAGTGGCGCTAGATGGTGGCCAGAATAGCCAGAAGGGGTGGCCAGAATAGGTGGGCTATGTTACAGGGCATAATCCTCCCCCCCGTCACATTGCTAACTGATACCGGTGGTATGGGTTGGATGAAGGGTGGGAATGAGTACCATGGTATCTACTAGGTAGGTGGGCAAGGGTTGGTATGCATGGTGGTAGTTCCGGTGAACCGACCGACCATTCTCTGGGCTATGCACACGTATGCATATTGCCAGTGACTACCAGCTACCATTTCTTGACAACTGACAATACTCATATCAAACTGCTCTATCAATGCTACCGGATGAATTTGGCGTGATTCTGATGACATTTGATGCAAACTGGTGCAATTTAGCAAATAGCAGGCTAAGCTAGTCTCCATCGCTGGGGCTTAGTAATGATGGGATTATTAGGATGAATCTTATTTAGATAGACTTGATCTAGAACCAGAGCACCATATGGTAGGTTAATGATAATATACACTAGGTAGGCTCCTAAGGTTCCACCGATTCCTCGTGTTCTCGAATCAATCGAAGCTATCTGGGGGTCGGCGATGATTGGCCAAGGCGGATTCCGGCGCCATCAACGTGCGTCGTGTATTGGGCGCCAATGCGACGTTTCCGCGACCGAAACACCTTGCGTTTATCACGATACCTACTTACACTAGTTAGAACAGTGGCCAGCTCTTCACCGTTTCGCACCGCGACAGATGCTGCGCGATGGGGACAGACCCCTGGCAGTAGCGCACACCACACTGGGACTAAGATTTGAGTATTGCCGTACGTGCCGCAGCCACCTACGCGCCATTCCCGACTCGACGCAGATACCGAGACTGCAGGTGGTGCATGTACGTAGTGTAGTGTAAGTAGAATTGCTGGTGCCAACCTGCTCGGGTTTTTTGCGAGAAGGACTCAGCTTTCAGGCGGCTCGCAACCAGAGATCGCGTGCATTCACCCAGTGCACAAGATTGTCTGCATGATGGCTATACTAGTACACCCATCATCTACTTGGGCTGATCAGATATAAATTTGATATGGGGTTGGTGAAGATTTCAACTAGTTAGATCAAAGCAATAAGCCCTTCGCCTTCGCCCTCGCTTAAAACCTGGCCTGGTGTGTAAGCTTACCCTTCGGCGAATCTGACAGCCCGAGCTTTACACCACACTACTGAACAGCGCCGTGACGACGCATTGCCGCTGGAAAGGAGCGCTAACCGGGTATTACGTGACGCCAAGAACTCTTAGTTCTATGCTGTTGGTGTGGCAGGACGACGAAATTGTCAAGGTGGTCGCGCTAGCAGTAGGTACTGTTATACTAGTAGTGCACCTCGTCGGCGACTTTGGCCCCTACAACGGCCCGTCTCCCAGGTTGTATTTGAGGTGCAGTTAGTGTACTTGCGATTACACTACACACGGCAGCATCTCCAAGTTTCAGCTGCGGTCCGGCAGGCAACGGGAGAAAAGAGTAGAAGAAGTCAAAACCAGTCCGACGATTTTCTACGCCGCAGCCTCGCCGATCTGCGGGATATTTACCGTACCGGGATCCGGTGCCTGCACCCAAACATATTACCCTGGAGACCTCCCAGCACTCGGTACTTGGGCCTGCAAGATCCGTATATGCTGTGCGTTGCTGGGTGCTTATACGTACACTACCTAACATAGTACCAGGTATACTGCTTACCTTTCGCTGCTACTCGTATGCTGTGTGCAACGGTGTGCGCTACAGCACACTAGACAGACCGACTAGATACACTATCTAGACTGCACTGCTGTCGTCTAGCGTCGCCGGGGCGATGACCAAGGAGCCCAGGGCCGGGGTTGGGGGTCGAGCTGCAGGGAAGGGCAGGTTTTTGATAAGACCGCCGTTTGGCACTTGGCGTGGGTAGAGCTACACTAGAGAGGGGAGAGGGTGCGAGGCCAGTGAGTAATCCCAAAGTGACAACATCGCAAAGAAGGATCCCTTGATTGGATGCATGAGTTGATAAATGGTTCGAGGGGGAATAGTAAGACTGCGTTATATGTGCCGCGCGGCGGTCTGATTGGTGGGAGAGATTAAACTGTCTGTTGCAATTTGCAAACTCGCTGTTGCAATCTGCAACTGAATGACAATTCTTTGCTTACGTGCTTGCTGCTCATATGCAGGCGAATATACCCTACACACTAAGCCTTATCTAAGACTGACCAGGACTGACCAGGACTGACCAGAGCCCCTGCTCCTTGCCTGCCGCCGTGACGAGGGCGACCAGGGCGGATTCAGCGACGGAGCGCCACAAGGGTCCCGTTATTTTTGAGACGACGATTCCCTTCCCTCGTGGGAGCTGCTGATAGTGGGCGCTAGGAAGCTGTCGATATCGAGATGGGGTACTTGTAGAGCCTGTATTGGCCATGCAGAGACTGTAAGCATACGTAGTGTTATATATAAGGTATACGGCCCAGAAACTGCCGCTACACGGCATACAAGGGCACCTAGCTTCCGAATCCCGCCCCGACCCTCTGAATTCTCGAGCTCCTCTTGGCAACACTGAATTGAATCGAGCCGGTAGACCTGGGAATACCGCATACGCCATGTTCTGCACGTTGAAACATAACAGCCAGTCCGACGAGTCGTATACTTTCGAGACGACGACGCCGCCCTTCTCTAGGAAACGGGAGGGGAGATTAGCGAAAATCGCTTGCACAAACTGTCGGATAAGCAAGGTAAATAAACAAACCGCCGCTGCTGCGACTCGGATGAGCTGGTCGGCTAAATGTGCTGTTCCAATAGTTGAAATGCTCTGGCGAGCCAAACGGTTGCCAGCGATGTCTGGCCAAGAAGATCGATTGCCGCTATCCCAGCCCCCCAAGGGGAAACAGTCATAAGAAATCACGATCACAATCGCAATCACAATCGCAATCACAATCACAATCGCAAGCACGAGCACGAGCACGAGCGCCGGCACCCACACCGCCAGAGACCCCTCAGTTCCAATCCCATTTAAAACCTGAGCCGGCACCCGTGGACACCGCGGCCGATGACGAGTTCATGACAGTTATATCGAATCAGGATACGACATTCAACAACACATTAGAAGACCTGGACTTGAGCCTCGGTGGGTTTGAAGTGTCCCACTTCACCACACCCGAGAGCATCCCCGGGTTGCTTTCGGACGCCGAGTATATGGACCCCTCGGATGCGATGAGACCATGGCATCAACCATTCACTTTTACGTCTGACGATACCAAATCACCTTGGAATAGCACGCCGGAACGTGAAGATGCTGTTTTTAGTACCGGCAGCAAACCATCAACTGTGGCATCGTCTCCAGCCACATGCGACCCAAGCCCAAGCCCAAGCTCAAGCTGCTCCTGTTTCTCCCAGGCCATCAGCACCTACGAGGCTATAGAGGTAGCCGTTTGGGGGCAGAACGAGCTATGGAGGAACGCCGACGATATGCTACGGTATCAGAAAAAGGCATTGCTTGAATGCGAGGAGCTTCTAGAGTGTCGAAGATGTACCGCACAGTCTGCCTACACCATGCTCCTCCTATCCATGTGCCGGCGGATCCTGACCACGCTGGCGGATCTATGCCGTGGCGCCTCATGGGGCGATTCAGATACACTCTCCAATTTGGGCCACGGCCTCGAGGAGAGGAAGCGGCAGAAACATGGAGATGAGGGCGACAGCGGGGACGACGGCGGCAACCGGGGATACGGTATCAGCATACGGAATATACGGCTAGACGATGACGACGAGTACCTCGTGCTACAGAGCCTCCTCACGGCACGTGTTGCACGATTGGGACGCCTCCTTACTACGCTTGATAAGGTCGTCAGCGAGCATAATTGGCCCGCCCACAAGGCTATAATCCGGGAACTGCAGACCCGCCTCGCCGAGAGTTCATTTGTCGTCGAAAAGATACGGAGACCCTGGACTGGATAGATTTCCCTATAGACCTAGACGGCTAGAAACCATAGACGAGACGCATAGACTCCCATACCTATCTAGAAGCCATCTCGAACCATGGCCGCAACGCTAATGATGAAACGATATAGAGATCTTCAAAGCTTGCCCGTGAAGGTTCACTCTCGAATGAGCGACTGCTCCGCCTCGTGAATTTTAGGTTGTCTCGCGTGCAGGTTTGTTGGGCTTCGGATAATTCCGTTTTGCTGACCATGACTGTGGTGGTGCAGTGTACCCTCCAATCCCACCACCTGCAGCCAGGAGCTGAGGACCCCTACCACCGCCGATCGCCATCACCTACCCGTGGTCCCGACTCTTGGTATCTGTCGTACGGCATGCTACTCTGGTCAAATGCAGCGTTTTGTTTTCCCCGATTTGGGTTTCTGTCTGAGGTAATCTACTTAGTCGGGTCAGTTGGTCGGATGCTCCGCGCGATTCCTACAATACTAGTTTGTAATCGCATCCTCCCCCAGGTTCTAGGGTCTCTGACCGCTCGCTTACTCACGACACCTATCATAAGTGAGGCTAATTTTAGCTAATTGAGCCCTCCTTTGGAGACGATTCGTTTCCCTAAACTGGGCCACATGTTAAGCTTCGACGTTCTGAAGGTGTGCGTAGTATATCTGGCCACCGTACATCTGATGTCAGCCTTAAAATAAGCATTGATCCTATCGACGGCGATTTCGCAATGCCGTGTGGAATAGTACGCTAGTCAGATTCTTCTTATGGGCAAATGGGGTTTCTGGGGTTCGCATTGTAGTGTATACTATGTGTATACGGCATGAAACATTCCATCCTTGCAACACTCCTCCGTCAGCTCATCTCATATCGTCTCTAGTGTTGGACTTGGAGGACATACTTACAGTTGCCCCTAGGCTCCTGGGTTTAGCCTAACTGTGGGACAGTTCTCGGATCCGACATACTGGCAAATGCTAATTCCGAGACCCAGCGTTCGTACCGCAATAGTTAGCTAGAGTAGATTGTCATGAGAGCGATGGCCTAAGGTCGACCGTCATGATCATTACAGTAAGAGGCAACGGGCCCGAAGCAAGCATAGAGATCCTCTATAGTTGGCCATCGCATCGTTCGCCAGAGACTTGAGTACACTCCCGAGCGAACGTAATAAGCAACAATGAATTGAATATCCAGGGATTAACGTCATATCGAGACCAGGAAAATAACGTCTCGCGACTCTTAGGGAGTCCTACGTGATAGCGCTGCCATTAATATTTGAAGAATCCTCGGTGTCCTCATATGTTCGCCCGGTTCGCCCTGTGAACAGACACGTCGGACTTTCACTTTCGGATAGGCAAAACAGCTACTGGATATGTACCTAAGGTATGCCAATTACAAGCATCGGGTGAGAAAGGCGCCCTGACCCGACCGCATCGCCATGTTTCCCATGGCTACGGTGCGTCCGTCCGTCCCTATAATTGATTAATGACTCCTATAGACAACATCATACCACTGCAAGTATGTAGTACAGTAGTCTGATGCATGCTTTACTGAGCCGGGTCCAAACTCGGTTTCATTTCAGCTGAGTATCTACACTAACCTGGTATATCTAGCGTAATGGATAAAGGTACCGTATTTATGCCAAGAAAGGCCAAGAAGGCCTCGGACCCATTTCCCTGCCGGAAAAGTTCCTGAATTAATGGGGCCAAATCTTCTGGAACCGCCGCCCTTCCACGGAACCTGATATCTCGTATAATTTCCCCGTTAGGCACAAGCGAGATACTCTAGTCTACTTAGGCAGACGGTTGAGGTTGCTTGTTTATGCCGTCTACTGTATATGGTGAGGGGTTAAGACAGGTGGCACTGATGTAGTCGAATCGGATACGGGGAAATAGTGCTTATTAACACACCCCAAAGTGAACAATTATCGCGTAACTTGCTTAATTCTTGTCCAATTCAAGGGTGCCGACCTCCTGTAGGACTCTGACACTGCCGCACGATCTACCGGCACTCCATCAATTACAGAATACACTAAGTATACACTGCCGGTACACTTAAGCATTGTTCCTGTTTCAACTCGCGTAGATAATAATAGTAACGACGATAAGTCAGCAACTGGAGCCGGCTCCCACTTAATTTGGAAGGGCCGAACATGGGGACTAGATTTGGAATATCCGATTAGACTCTCCAGCCAAGCGGATCTGACACCCTACCAGCGCACACTACTGTATACCTACTGCGTAGCCACAGCACTACCGTGCTGTAGCGAACGAGATAGGGGGCAAAATTCAGGGCCGATATGGCCCATTTACAGCTTCAGCTACCTGCCTTGTCATTAGCTCCTTCAGGTATGCACACTAGGCGATGGGACTTTCCCCAAGTCGAAGCCACGATTTGTCAAGCAAAGCCACGAACGTTGTAAGGACAGGGAACATGATCTCTATTTAGAAAATTACTACAGGCATCAGTCTCTGTTGATCATAGCCGTATAGGTAAGCAGCGGGTTCCTATTGCAGCTTTCCGAGGCATTGGCAGGTAGAGGCTCGATAGTTATCACAGGCCACACACCCTCACCTTCTTAATGACAAGCTTCATCGTTGCTCTTCGCATAACTAACTAAACCTCCGACTTCTTCTTCATCCTCCCCCCCCACCCCATGATCTGAGTCTCATTGTAGAGGTTCGGTCTTGTTCACTACATAGACTCACACTACCGTTGATCATATTCAAACCATCACGATGGAAGCAGGCGCACAGAGTAGGCAAACCGTGTTAACTCATTCAGACACCCAACTAACAATACTGCTAGCACCAGTCTCATCCCCCTGGGCACCGTTGAAATCATCACTACGACCGCTACTTGACTCTATCTATCCTCATCAGCGACGCCCAACAGGCCTGCTTACACCAACTCCCATGAGCCTTCAGAAGGGTCCGGCGGCAGCATATCCACAGTCAGAAGTTAACTCACAGAAGAGTGCCCAAGAGAGTGCTCAACCTTCAGAGTCATCGCCTTCTGCTAACGACGACATGGACCTGAACAACGGTTGGACATGGACCGCTCAAAAGGAAAAGATCATTCTGAGCCCCTATGATTATATCGCCTCGGAACCCGGCAAAGAGTTCCGGACACTTCTCCTAAATGCCTTCAACACTTGGCTTGAGGTTCCCCAGGAGAGCCTAGCCATCATCACTAAGGTGGTGCGCATGTTACACACTTCATCCCTACTCATCGACGACATTCAGGACAACTCGCAGTTGCGGAGAGGGCGACCTGTGGCTCACAACATTTTTGGCGTCGCTCAAACAATCAACGCCGGAAACTATGTCTATTTCCTTGCCCTAAAGGAGCTGCAGAAACTTAAGAACCCCGCAGAGGCCATGGATATTTACACAACGGAAATGCTCTACCTTCACCGAGGCCAGGGTATGGACCTGTACTGGCGCGATACCTTGACCTGCCCAACCGAAGACGATTATCTCGAAATGGTCTCGAACAAGACGGGTGGTCTGTTCCGCCTAGCTGTTAAGCTGATGCAATCACAATCCCCCACATCATTCGACTGCTTGCCATTGGCCGAGCTCCTCGGTCAGGCTTTCCAGATCGCCGATGACTACAAGAACTTGGCCAACCTCGATTATACGCAAAAGAAGGGCCTATGCGAGGACTTGACGGAAGGCAAATTCTCCTTCCCTGTCATCCACAGCATACGGTCAAACCCCGAGAACCAGGAACTCCTCCACATCCTTGCTCAGCGCCCCACCGACGTTGACACCAAGAAGTACGCTGTCCGGTACATCGAGAGCACGGGCAGTCTAGACTACACCAAGGAGTTGGTCGCGATATTAATTGCGAAGGCCAAGGAGGAAGCAGATGCCATTGACGCAGGATCCGACAAGAGCAAGGGAATTCATGCACTATTGGCCAAATTGGACTTGAAGTAAACCCGACTGATTTGTTACGAACCTAGTTTTATCTTTTCTCGTTCTATTGGTTGTTAGGTTCATGTGCATACTAGGGAAGGTCATGGGGGACACGCTGTTTGAGATTTGCGGCTTGTCGGACCTGCTGGCGTTACGGTGTCGATATCCAAACCCAATTGATTCATATGTAGAACATTTAGACAATTGCAACATGGAAAATTTCAAAGTGTAGAACCAACGAATTGTATTGTCTAATTAAGATTTGTGCCTCATTAATGTCTACGTGCCTGGCTTCTGATTTACATTTGCGCCGGCCGCGGCATTGGTGACATCGATACTACTACTTACATGGGTAGTCTGATATTTGCTGGTATGGTGGCGTGGGATGTCTCAAGTGAACCCAAGGAGACGGTCAACGGCGTGGCGGTTCCAATCCACACTTAATTAATCCTTGGGTCATGCATGCATGCGCTTATACGCTACTGTAAACCAACTACATTACAATTTGAGCACCCATACCATAGTCGGTGTGCTCGGATAATGCCGTCGTCCCTACCACGACGTCGTATAAGCAAGGTACCAATTGGTTCATGGCGCGGTCAGCATTACTAATATCACGGCCCACACGGAGCGAGGTACGTAGGTAGCATGGGGCCCAGGTGGGATGATGAAATCTCAAATATTCGAAGACCCTGAACTCTATGCTGTAGATATTCTATAGACACCGTTGGCCCGCCCACGCCGAACAATTAAATCATGAATGCAACTATATATACACAACAAGATTTTGATCGTCCTTACTTGCGAGGCGTGAAGATTAGAGTTTGCCTGGGATCCGGGCGGACCAGACCACCCTTATGTAGATTCTTGGGCCGTTCCGTCTGTCCCGGCGGGAAGGAGATGTCGTAGTTAAGGAGAAGGTTGGCGAGCACCACCTTGATGTTGGAGGCGGCGAAGAAGCGACCGGGGCACGCCGTCTTGCCTTGGCCAAAGGCAAGACTCTCGGGTCCCGTCGTCGCGAATTGATGTCGGTTAGCCTCGACCTTGGACGACATTCTCTTGTCGTAGAAGCGGAAACCGTCGAATGTCTCGGGATTGGAGTAGATGTCGGGGTCCGTGGCCACAGCGTGGCTGGGCATGGTGATGTAGGTTCCGACGGGGAGCGTGGTGCCGTCCTCGAACTTCAGGGGCTTGGCGACTTTGCGGTTGAAGGTCACTGTCATTTTACAGTCAGCCACTAGATCAAAAACAGCGCGCTACAGGGCCAGCCAACTTACTCAGCACAGCCTGGTTCATTCGCTGGGATTCCTTCATGAAACTGTCGACCTTCTTCATCTTGGCAATGCCTGCTAGCGTCCAGCCGGACTCGTCGACGGCTTGCTTGACGTCTTGGCGGAGCTGCTCCATAAATTCGGGGTTGGCGCAGAGATCGAACAGGACATGGATGATGGTGGCCGAGCTGGTGTGGACGGAAGCAAGGGCCATGAAGAGCATGTTGTGGGCCAATACGTCAGGGTTGCGGTCGGTACCACGCGCCGAGTCCGCCAACCATTGAAGCATGTCGACGGGCTTCTCATCGCTGTCCGTCAAAGCCAAGCGCTCCGCAAAGATGTGACTGAAGGTCTTCTTCGCGACGTGTAAATGATGGTCGAGGATCTTGGATCCCTCCAGGAAGGGGTAGATGAGGGGGCGCACGAAAGCAGGGTACGGTCGCAGCTTGACAGCAACGCTGACAACGTCCATCGAGTAGTCGGCCGCCGACTTGAGCCATTCCTCGTTTCGGCTGATGGTCGTTCCACCAAACATTCGCGACGCATTCTTGGTTATGATCCCGACCATGGTATCGTATGCCCGAAGTTCGACCTTCTGGGGAATGAGTCTCGTGAGGGTGTGGTTTGCTTCATCGTTGAGCGGCGCGATCAAGTGATCTGTAGCGAACAGTTAGCGACATTGCTCGGCATCAATTGCTACGCCAATGGGTGTAATTACGTAGGTTCCTGGTCAGCTGGTCCTTGCAAACATCAATGTGTAGAGGACTCCTGAACACGACGTCGAGGTTGGTTTGGGCACTTAGAAGTCGCTACGATGCCTATTAGCGAGGAACACCACAAATATTGCAATCGCGTCATGTCACATACCTCTCGCAGACCTTCGACCATGTCCAGTGTTCCGTCGGGTACTTTGCTGTTGATCTCCTCAATATACTTGGGGCTCAATACGACACGCTCCACGTTCAGCGTCTGCACCAAGAACATTCCATTTTTGTTCTGCATGCACACTGTTAGTTAATCGCGGCTGCGCGAACCAAATCTTTGCCAAGCCTTACCTTGCGGTAACCTTCGTTGATGATCTTTGTTCCATTTTTGGCGAAATCGCGTTTGACATCGTTCATACCGAATCCGAACGGGCCCGGTGCCTTTCCAGCGCGCGGAACGAAGCTCAGGTCTGGTGTCGCAATGTAGCGATAGTATACCCAAACGAGAAACACGACAGTGAAGCCGGCTGTGCCCAGGATGCGAGTTGCGTCATCGCGCTCGAGGAACTCGTGCAGTTGAGCCATAACGTCCGTCGTCGACATCTTGGCGTGCGTTTTGACAGCAACAGAGTCGTATGCTGTAGAGTTGATGGCGCGGAAGACTGACTGACTTGGAGCACCGAGCTTGACTTATTAGATCTCGACGATGCGACCTGGTACTGCTTGTAGATCATTAAAATCGAAATTGAAATGCACCGTTTCAGCCCTTGTGGTCCCCTAATAATAGACGGATGTCTATATGGGGCGGACCCCGGTACGGCGATGCCGATTTTGGCGATCCGACTGCCCGTCGCTAGCTTTTATTTTTGGATCTCGACTATACTATGTACAGTCATACAAATTGACAAATCGCAACCCGTGGATTAGGATCCTTCTGGGGGCTCAAACGGCTAGTGCTCTACCCATAAGCGTGTGCTTACCTAGCTAAGCCTGGCTCTCTCATATTAAGGACTCCGACTATTGGGTTTGCATGTGGTCTATAAGTGAGCACGGCGGTAAGTAAAAGAAAGGGGCATGATAATGACCTGTAGATAACACCACCATCGTACGTTGATTATATCGAATTTAATCCCATTATTTGGTACGGAGAAGGGAGATAGAGATTTTCGTTACCGAGCTTCACACCGCAGACATTGACCATCATGGGGGGCGCTAACCACCTTGCAGACGATGCTAAGTCGTTGATTCGAACGGCCCTGGAGAACTATACTGAGAAGTATGGCTTGGGGGCGATGAGCGTTGCTGCCTATGATACGGCTTGGGTTGCGATGGTAACCAAGGTCGTAGATGGCCAGAAACAATGGCTGTTCCCTGAGTGCTTCGAATATGTTCTATCTACTCAGGCAGAAGACGGTGGTTGGACAATCGGCAAGGGCGCTCAAATCGACGGCATCTTAAACACAGCAGGCCCTCTGCTGGCTCTTAAGCGTCACCACGCCGAGCCGCTTCAACTTCAACACGATGCACAGGATCTCGCCAACCGCATCGAAAAGGCGACCGCCTCTTTGCGGTCTCAGTTGGCTGCTTGGGATGTATCAACGACGGAGCACGTCGGTTTCGAGATCATCGTCCCAGCTATGCTCGAATACCTAGAGAAGGAAGATTCCTCGCTAGTTTTCGAGTTTGCATCCAAAAAGTTGCTGATGAAGATTAACAACGCCAAATTGTCGCGTTTCCGCCCAGAGTTCCTTTACGGCCCTCGGAGGTTCACGGCACTTCACTCATTAGAGTCCTTCATCGGCAAGATGGACTTTGACAAAGTGAAGCACCACAGAGTGCACGGCTCCATGTTGGGGTCACCCTCCTCAACAGCGGCATACATGATGCACGCTTCAGAGTGGGATGACGAGTCTGAGGAATATATCAGGCACGTAATCAAATTCGCTGCTGGCCGCGGGAGTGGAGCTGTTCCCAGTGCCTTCCCCTC
Organism: Xylaria acuta; assembly: GCA_022495125.1. Lineage (NCBI taxonomy): Eukaryota > Fungi > Ascomycota > Sordariomycetes > Xylariales > Xylariaceae > Xylaria > Xylaria acuta. The sequence goes on along the minus strand of MU383120.1, from coordinate 162,421 downwards.
AACACATTTCGAAATCACTTGGGTAAGTTTCATTAACAAGGCGGTTGGGCCAACATTGACTTACCATGTTATAGATGTTGTCGACCTTGCTCAGAGCTGGTTTCACCCACGCCGACTTGGAGAGCCCTGAGCTGACTCAAATGCTGGACATCATGAGCCACTCTTTTGAGGTTGAGAAGGGTGTACTCGGTTTTGGTATGATCTCCGAATACTAAGTTGTCCAACGGCAATCTTACTAATACCCACGATAGCTCCTTTCTTTGAGGCAGATGTCGATGATACTGCCAAGACTATTTCTTCCTTGAACATGCTTGGGCGACCTGTCAGTCCCAACAGCTTGATCGAAGTGTTCGAGGCGGAAACCCATTTCCGCACATACGCTGGAGAGAGAGATCCGAGCCCCACTGCTAACTGCAACGCCCTTTTGGCTCTTCTTCATCAGCCGGACGTATCTCTATTCTCCGGTCAGATCCTTAAAGTTGCCAAGTTCCTTGTCGACTTCTGGTGGCAAGCCGATGGCAAGATCGTGGACAAATGGGTATGCAATAAGCCACGAGACCAAGAGCGATACGAGTGCTAACCGGAATACTTAGAACACTTGCTATCTCTACCCTTCAGTCCTCATAGTAGAGGCTTTCGTCGACATTCTAAACTTGATAGAGCAGGATAAGCTACCTGGCGTGTTTGACGAGAACCTACAGTCCAGACTTGCTGTTGCTCTCTTCCAGGCTTGTTTCAGACCCTTGCTTGACCAACAAGAGGACGGCTCATGGAACAACTCAATTGAAGAGACTGCATACGCCGTTTTAATTCTAAGCGAGGCCCGACGCGTCTCCTTCTTTAACGATCTCCGTGAACCCCTAGACCAAGCGATTGGGCGTGGTGTGGCCTACATTCAGTCTATTGAGGAGCGTCCTCTGAACTATATATGGATTGAGAAAGTCAGTTACGCGTCTCGTCTCTTGACAGATTCGTACGTCCTGGCAGCACTTAAGGCCGCCAGCTCGGCACCTGAGACCGGTGCTACGATCGGTTCCAGTCTCTGGCAACATGTGTCCTCCGCAAGCCTGGACAAGCACGTCAAGCTATTTTCAAAAGCAGAGCTCTTTAGCCCGCACCCCGAATGGGAACTCAAGGGTTCCATGATCGAGGCCGTGCTCTTGAAGCCCCTATTACTGAAGCGTAGACTCGAAGTGTTCCAGCGCCAGGGTATGCAGGAGGACAAGTACTTCGATCTCATCCCACTCTTCTGGACGAGCCCCAACAACCGCGCCCGGACTTTCGCGTCCGCCTCATTCATATATGAGGTATCGCTTCTATCCATGTTGACCTACCAGGTTGATGAGTTTATGGAGGCTGTGGCAGCACCCGCCTTCCAGGGCCGTATGCCTGAACTCCGCCAACTAATCTACACCGTGTTCCCTGAGGGGGAACCGGTCACAGCCAATGGTACCAAGCAGACCAACGGACATAGCAACGGCAACGGCAACGGCAACGGCAGTGCCTCGCCCCGGGATGAGGTTCTCGCTACTCTGAAGGGATTCAGGAAGTATTGCCTTGAGCATCCCATTGTCACGAAGGCCAGCGCTGTCGATCAAAAGACTCTTGAGCTCGAGCTCCGGACTTACCTTCTGGCTCAAGTTCAACAAGAAGAAGATAGTGCGCGATTCCGACAGCAACGGGATAGCGAAAAACCTGGACACGGTTCCACTAGCACATTCTACAACTGGGCACGCAGCACAGGCGCAGACAACGTATCCGGCCCCTTCGCCTGGGCTTACATCGGATGCCTTCTCAGCGCCACGCTAACTCCGGGTGGCGGTGGCAAGGACGTTTTCCCTACTGCCGGCGAGAAGTACCTGGCCGCCGACGTGTACCGTCACCTCGCCACCATGGCCCGCATCTACAACGATCTGGGATCAATACGGCGAGACCAGGATGAGGGTGCATTGAACTCGGTTGATTTCCCCGAGTTCGTGTCTCACGAAAGCGTCGAGAGCAAGAAGAAGGTATTACACTCGATTGGCGAGTACGAGTACAGCTGCCTGATGCTCGCCTTTAACCGGCTCGAGGAGCTAAGACGCGAAGGCGTTGAAGCTACCAAGGATGTTGCCGCCGCGAGATTAAGCAAGCGGAGGATGAACGTGTGGTCGATGTTCCTCGACCAGGTCGTTCTATTTGACCAGATTTATGTCATCAAAGATCTCTCAAGCCATCACATCGTGCAGGAAAATGGGCACTAGAATTAAGCATGTAAAATTTAGATTAGGTTGGGGCTTGGTAGATTAGACCTCGTGTTTTTGAGCTATGAATATACTTGACACCCCTAACTCTCGACATCACTGCCAGTTGGCAGCTTGGTTTTATATATGACTACTAACTGTCATTTCAACTCCGGTCTTCGAGATCATGTTCTTGCCATGTAAATCAGAGTATCCCTGTCAATATTTCTGATGACAGGAGTTAATGATATATTATTAGCCTTCCTGGCGGATCCCGCTTTTAATGTTGTTCGCATATCTGACATGTCGCAGGAGGTAGTCGAGTTATTTGACACAACCGTATGGACACTACGTTAAACAATACAGCACTGATACGGAACACATCGTAGCTCGTTAGTCCCAGTCATGAAATCTCTGCCGTATAAACGCCTTCATCGTAGCAACTGGAGTGTTTCGTACTCACACACGCACATGGAACCAACGATGAGTATACACTGTATGATACATTAATACCAACGCCTTGAGGCGTATTTCCCCATCATCTTACAGTATGTTCCCTACATAAGATCCTATCCTGCGCAGCTTTCCAGTTCACGGAGGAATTACGAAATCCATCATGTCCATTCCCAGAGCCCTGGAACGAGCAAAATTGGCCCCTAACGACACCCCCAGCACCGCGAAACCTCAGAAAGACGAAAGTTTCGATAGTTTTTCCCTGTGGATCGAGTCGATACATCGTAGTGCGTCAAATGTCCCAATATTGTCGGAGATCTCGTCGCAGGACTTGATGTATCGGCTGAGAGTTTTTATCGGATTTGTTTTTTGTGGTAGGTGGCGAACCAGAGGTTTACAGCCCTATCTTCGTTGCCTACAACACGCCGTACAAGTTTATTATAGCATATTGACAACAGCGTTCATCGTAAAATGGCTCCGCCATGTTGATGCATGCTGTAAGCCACCGAGTGGAAGAGTTTAGCCAGCTATGAGTTTTTTGTGAGCTCCCTAGTACCATTGTAACGCACAACAAGCGCTTACCTTCGCGAAGAAAACCGGCTTTGTGATACAGGTACAAGGAGTTACGATGAAGCAGGAAGGTGTGAGCCAGTTTGGAAGAAGTGGTCGATTGGGTTGACGATGGGAATGTTTCGCCATTATCCCTAGTCTCTACTGTCGATCATGTTCTTGTTCATGAAAGGGTGGCCGCCGGATTTCGCGACCTCTACACTAGGGTTGGCATTCCGTTCTTCATTTCTCGAGAGACCAAGCTCTATATCTCGAACTCCTTTCGAAGTCCTTGTAGGCAACTTGCCCCATAACTGCTCCCAGTCGACATACACGATACAGTCCCTGATGAGGGCCATGATGGCGAAGAAAGCAATCAGGACGCCTATGATAATCCAAACTAGTGCAACTTTGTCAACATGGCTGTGGCCTTCCTCAACCATGATTATCGTTCTTCGGGTAATACCGGTGACTACAGTGCCGATGGTGTTAATGAGATCAGATATCGTGACCCCCATAGTATTTATTTCGGCCCCGATCACAATCCTAGTAATAGGTTTCTCATATGGTAGAGCAGTGTTGGCCAGGGTGGTTGCACTGGATGGCGCGGCCAGAAGGAGAATAGCGACGATAAGCATTGACAGCATCGTTGTTCGCCGCTTGGCGAGTATAGGAATCTACACGAGGTGTGGGATTCTGTGTGGCAACTGTCACAAGGCACACCGCACAACAACAGACTTCTGTATGTAGTCAAGATTAGTCCACGAAGGCGTTTTAGAGGCCTTCGCGCAATAACAGGTATCTATTACCTACCTCAAGTATAGGGTCCCTGGTAGCAACGAGTAGCCCGACGAGATGCAGCTGGGTTGCTTTGTTGGGTTTGCGTAGTATCTCACTAAGCTGAAGAAGTTGTTCAAGTTTTGCTGGAGTCGAGTAACTGGTGGGAATGAGAACTGAGAAGGGCGGAGAAGGTGGAAAGTGGTGAGAGGTAAGCCCTCCTTATATATACAGCCTGAGGAGTCTGAGGACGGGTTACTGATTGCGCAGAGGGAGTATGAATGATGAGTGAGTACGGCCGTCTACCAATTAGGTGTGCGGCATGGAAGTGAATGAAGGCGGGTTACTGATTATGCAGTGGAAGTATTGAATAATGAATAAATACGATCCTCTGCACCAATTAGGTATACCGCGTAGATGCAAATAAGGGCAGGTTACTGATTGGTGCAGAGGATCGTATTACATATTAAATAAATACGAAGTTCTATCTATCAATTCGATGTACGGCGTAAATGTAATTACATGAGGGCTAGCTACTGATTGCGCAAAGGAAGCGTTAAATAATAGATAAATATGGTTGTTTATCCACCAACCGGGTGTACAGCATGGACGTAAATAAAGTCAGGTTACTGATTGTGCAGAGGGAGTATTCAATGATGAATAAATACGATCATTCCGCTATCCAGGTATATGGCGTGGATATAAATGTAACGCAAACCCCCGATAGAAGTTTGCACCCACTAGCTACACAAAGAAAACAATATCTGGCTGACAGTATTGCCTCTATGGAAACTGCCATGATGCAATCACTGCCACACACGATCAAGGTAGAAGGGAAACGCAAACAAGCTAGCCTAACGAGCCCAAATAGAGACAAAAATGATTCTGGCTTGCCACACGCCGAAGTGGTTCTATTTTCCTTTCTGGTCCTCGGATTTACTTTTCTAGGGTCATTTTGACATTCTTCAAAGTCTATCACTAGCTGACGCACCAGATAAGACGCGCGGTAATCACGTCTATTACTCCAGACACTCACGAGGCTGAGAGTCTCATCCACTCGTCCACCCAGATTTACATGCATGCCGTTTAGGTTGCTTTGGAATCTTGGTCGGCTTAGCACTTCTCTGCTTAATCCCGTAGATGGCCATACGACTCGCATACCAGAGGAAACTACACCTCCGGACGAATATCTGAATCTTTGCCGCTGCCTCTCATACGTGCGCCAGTTTGGCATATATCTGAGCTGTGAATCGGTACGACCAGTTCATAGTGGTCTTCGGCATTACATCATCCGTCACGGAACAGAACTGTAGCACTATTCGGGTACACTATCAAAAAGAGGATGTTATCAAGATGGGTGCCTTGATGTCTGCAATCACTTATATATGCTCACAGTTACAACCGTGATATTACGTGTTGTTGCGAGGCCATTCATCTTATTCACACAGCAAGGACCACCAAGGCCTGTCAAGACCTGTCAAGCCATATGTCTCAGCCTCGGCCAGGCTATTGGTCGGCGACTATCACAGCCTCTGCGATGAAGCCTAGAATCGGTGCCCAACAGAAGAGGGGTAATAGAAATTGTAGCCAAGGACCTGTGTATAAATAGAGGGCAAGAAGTAAGGTTACATTGGGATCAGAAAAAGGAAACATAGACTCTTTTAGACCCAAAGAGAATTATTAGTTAAATATGAACCCTTGTTCCAAGCCCTTGTCACACGGAGGATACAAGCATACCCTATCTATGTCTCCACTCGATAATTCAAAACTTGATATTACTAATCGAAGCGTGATCCGATAAGACGTCGTCGTGAAGCTACGACCTGCCTACATTTGCCAAATTCGGCCCCGCACGGAGAAGCCTTTTTCTTATAGCCAAACAAGTTTGCGTATCTGCACAAAACCGGCCAATATATGCTGGGACAGGCGAACGTTTATTCAAGCGCTACAAGCTCTAACCCGGCTGGCTCAGTGCGTGTATATATATATCTTGTCTGCGTTGCGTGCCTATATTCTCCCTTACTCCTCTCTTCCGTTACTGCTAAATTACTATACACACGGGATATGCAACGACAATAAACAGCACCTAAACAGATACTATCAGTTTTGGCGCCTCGTCTGACGGAATGGCTCTCATCCCTCAGATTCGTCGATTGCTTTTCGACGCTTAGAGCCCTGGCTTGCTCTTCCGCGGTTCCTACTTTGACACGCTACTGTTTCTCCTTCATCAGTCTCTTCGCCGGATGAATCTCGGGGCCTGTTGAGCGGTATGAGATCGTGATCACCGCTATCGATAAGATCTAACAATGGCGCCACATGCTGTTCATAACGTGATGGACTATTTTTTTCCAGAGCAGAAGCCAACGGTGCTAGGTTAAGACGTTGATTGAGGGCGTAACGGGTCAATCTTTCTATAACTGTGCAACAATATTCGCGTTGTCCGAAAGTGGGTGGCCACTTGAACTCTTGAATGAATTGGCTGATTTGGGCCAACGCGGATTTAATATCCTTCGCAATTGGAGCCCGCCGATTTAAGCCGCAAATAACACGGATGCCCATGCTGAGGCCATGTCTCATTCCAGGTATGGAACTTAGGCTGGGATACGCTCGCAAAAAGGCGTCTAAGGCGCAAAGGCTCGTTTCGAACCATCTACAGTCAGACACCCGGAGAATGCCAATGAAGAAGTCGTGGAAAACAGTATGCTCTTCATATCCACCGTAGACGAAAGGGTCAGGATCTGCGCCGTGAGATAAGAACAAGTTAAAGATACCCTTCTCAAGTGCACAGCGGAGTTCCTGTTTACGCCCACCCCCGATAAGGAATTCATCTTTGAGCATAGAGAAGGCCAATGACGAATAAATGTCGAGGTCGCTAACCCTTATAGTGACTGCATTTGGGCCGTTCTCACGCTTAAAGAGGAGTTCGAGCATCTCTGGCGCGGGGAAGGGACTTACACCAGAAGAGATGGTCATCGGCGTAAGAATTGAAAAGAGCGGCGAGTCCTGAAATATGCAGAAGTACGAAGGTTCTTCCTGAACTTTCCTCCGGACGTATGGTACGAGCTGATGTCTGACGACCTCCTCACGGAAAACTAATTGGGGACTACAGAATCCGAGGGCACCGCCGATAGTAATGTGAGAGTTTTCTACCATTTTGATGACTGATATTTCGTACTCGTCGAGGATCTCGATGGTATCTCTGAAGTCTGGTACCGATGTTTTGAGGGCCTCGGCGGCATATAGTAAAGCTTGGTTCAGGTGCGCAATGAATAAGCCCCCGTTTTTGCCAGGTTCTTGCCTGATGACTGACGGGCGACGCGGATGCACGTAGGAAGTCGTTTTCAGAAAAGCGAGGTATGACTTAGTAATGGAGTGATACGCGTTGAAGCCGGTGCTCAACTTGTGCGCTAAGTAGTCGCTCATCTCTGTAGTGAGGAGAAAGTCTCTCACTGTTCGATGGAGAAATTCAACACGGTCATGGCGCGTCTCAAGCAAACCCTTGGTTCGAGCATTGATCCTACGTCGGATCTGCTCTCGTCGTTTCGAACATTGAGCGACTGAGGGCACATTGATAGGACACTGGATGGCGTAGTCCTGCTCCTCAAACCCTTTCTCCAAGTGCCAGTATATGTCGGCTGGCATTGGCTCGAATGCGTGGATAGCGACCTGCAAGGCACCTGCCATCTTAGGGTGATAGATGGCGTCTACGCTATCTAGCATGTGCTTGAAGAGGCGTTGTAAGTCCTTGGGTAGACTCTCTAATCTCCTACACATATCGGTAATAGTATCGTCATTCGATAATCCATCGCGCAGCGACCTTGTTACAAGAAACGCCCAGAGGAACACCCCTTCGGCCCTTTCGGCAACTTGCTCTATCAGATCATGCTTCTCGTTTTCACCAATTTCAGTAGAGTGAACTGCCCATCTTGGATGAGTTTGGAGTTGATCTCTTGCAAAGGTTTCAATATCGTTTCGAGTCAGGTCGTGCATGTACAGCTTTCTCAGATTGTCAGCACCAAAGCTATCCTCGAATACCACCCAAGGTCGACTAGAGAGACATATCTTGATGTTTGATGACCGAGACATGTCCCGCAAAACGTTGCACAGCTCAATATGGTCATCTTCGTACTCGTCAAGGCCATCAATGAAGAAACAAAACTTGAGTGGCATATTCTTAGCTACTGCTAGGGCACGGAGGGTATCTGATAGCTCATTCGTTGTCCACGGCTTCGAAAAACTAGGGGATTTGTCGTAACTCGCATCAGCCCAACGGATCGGGCAAACAATCGGAATGGACTTAAGGCAATTTCTGAAGATATCGAATAGCAATGACTGGAGGAGGCCCTGCTGAGACTTTTGCATCGTTGTTCCGGCGCTCCAGAAATAATGGGCAGCAACCACGAGCTCTTTCGAGTCTGCCCATCTTACTAGTAATTCACGAGTCCGGGAATGGTCCGCTAGGAACTTCATGAAGGTAGACTTTCCAGACCCAGCCCTTCCAGATATCCAGAAAACGCCATTTCCGGAACAGAGCCAGTTTGACAGGTGTGAATCTTCGAATGCCCAGTGGAAAGTGTTCTTATGAGCCCGCGGGATTATACCGTGTCTAATTGGTCGACAGTCATAGTTCAAGCTAGCAATGACGGCCTCTGCCTGCAAGCGTTCCTCGGCTCTGCCTAGGCTCGACAGCAAGTGTACGAACAGCTGTACTTGGTCCACGGAAAAAATAGACGGGGTTTTGGCGGTATCTACAGATTTATACTCGAGCTTCAGATTCTCCAAGTCTTTGGTCATAGACTTTATGGTAGATGCCTGTCCTACTCCTGTTCTGCCATTGCTCAGGGATTCTACTGCCTGGCTCAGCTGCGAAATCTGATGACTAAACAGGCGGATATCAGTATTGTGGCCGGAGAGTATGTGCTACGGACGTGGGGTTAATACCTGAGAATTGAGCTGATATGAAGCGATATGACTCTTTGGATCCGCTCCAGCCGGCCTTCGATTGCGGCGGTTTTCTGTCTACCGAGCTCAGCTTTGAAAGCCGCTTTCACACTTCCCCAAAGTCGAAACCTCTTGCCTCGGACCTTGAGAGCCTGAAGAGCATCAATCATCTCTCGGCAGTCCTTCTCGCACGCCACCGAAAGCCCTTGGAGAGCTAGCACATCTTCTTCAAGCTGAGACGATGGCAACAACTGCCGAGGACATGTCGAGGTTCCGAGATGTGCGCTCAAATCCTTTAATTTGGCATAAATATTTTCCGTGCCTAAATTTTCCATGGAAGCCCCTTCTGTAGAACGGAAAATGACTGTGGTGGCCGAGATCAGCTTAGCGGCGAAGTCGACAAACGTGATGACGCTGGAGGCGATGCCGAGAGCAGACACGGGATCCATGGTGGTCCCGTGAATAACGCTGGTGTTGGAATTCGATGAGGAAAGAGAATCAGGATCTTATGTGCGTTCAGTCGGCGCTGCGGCCCCCTCCCTCCCAAAGGTGGCTGTGCTATACTGCGTATGCATGCCGATTCGCAGCTCGGTTTCACACGTATGATTGGAGAACAAGTGTTGGACGGGGTTGGATTCAGGCATGGCCACTGCCCTCTAAAGGCTGGACACTTGCTTGGCATGATGCCTATCGATTCCTGGGTCATGATAATAACAATTCATAATTTGTCGTGACTTGATAACTGGGGTTTTGTGATTCAAGCCAGGGGCATATCACAACCAGCCCAAAGCTGATGTAGCTATTGCTGATGGGCTTAAAAAAGAGGGACCACTCTGTCTTACCTTGGAGTTATCCGAATAAGTCCCCTTTGGCAAAAGTGCATGAATTACCGAGGCACCGAAGACATAATGTTACCGCACAGGATCCGGCATCAACAACGCGAAGATTCTCCAATTCGTTGAACGAGCTTACTGTAGTCGCATGCAGATATCTGACGGGCTGTGACGGGCCGCACGGTAGTCCGCCAGATGTCATCTCGCGTACTATTTTAGACCATCTGTTGCTTGTCTCCTGCATCATCCTTCGCTGCATCATTTTATGTACTTCATCAAACTATTTTCTCCAGGATGCGCCCTCGCGCCGCGAACTCCCAATCAACTATGACTACGTGGTCAGACAAAGTCTCTGTGATTTTTGGCTCCCTCTGCGTCATCTCTGCGCTGCCGTTGATTGGAATCCCCTTTCCAACTCGAGCATGGGCGTCCTACTATGCCGATAAGAATCGTTGGATGTCGCAGTTGTCTAAAGGACGTTTGACACCAAACCAGGCTGGGCACGCCGTCGCCGCACTAAGAATCGCTGCTGGTTTCGGCTATATGTACCAACCCACTCGGGTTGCGGCGCTGCTGGTCAATGGTGTAGTTGTGTGTCGGGGCACTGTGGTTGCCTACCGTGACGGGAGGCCGATGTCACCGCAATGGACGATGCTGGGCGCTGTTGCGTTATGTTTGGTTCTGGAGAAGCTCTGAAGCGCGCAACATTCTCAAGTCAGCCCATCTACCGAAAAGGGCGGGCGCTTCTCGGCTTGGGGGTGCCCCGGAGGACAACAGTCCGGCAGGCGGTTGTGTAGGCGTATAAGGAAACGCTAGTCGACACTTTTTATCAAGTAGGAGAACCTAAATCTCAACTATTCAAGCGTTTAGACTAGCACTTATAGTTCACACGCGCCCTCACCATCCTCATATCCCTACAATCGATAATTAGACCGGCATCCAGATCTGGCTCGTCACCAGAGGAACTTAGTCCCAGGCTAGGTTAATGCAATGGGCGGAAACAAAGTACTCAACAATCATGCAATTCTCATCTCCACCTAAATGCCTTCCCTACCTAGCGAGACTAATAGGGATTACCCCACCATGGCTACCGCTACAAAGGCTTACGGTGGCATGCCCTTCAGTAGGGAGGAATAGAGTTATAGGGCAAGATGAACAGCAGCGGCGCGTACGGTTCCCTATGGCGTCTCTTACCATGAGGAAGTGGAAGTTTCGGGATTAAGACATGGATATTTCTCCATATCACATCAACTATAATGATATAGTTTAGTAACCTAAACTGTTAATGTTTGCAGTGGAGATAAATAGGCTTTTCAGGTATGCTTGTGATGTCGATCTCAATCGGCTCGTGAGGACCTCTCCCATACCGAACCTCTCTCCCGTCAAGTCCCTTCGCCAGCATTTCATCCTTTGTCCCGTATTCCCACCACCGGATTCTATTCCATTGCAGACGCTGGCTGCCAGAAAGGGTAATCATATATTTGTGACCAGGCTGAAGGCTGTGTACGCCATTTGTAGCGCGTGGTTTTGATGACCCGGCGAATGGGGCCGAGAGCGTCAGCGGTCGGTTAGGGTATAGGGTGTAGAATAGGGATTCGTCTAATGGTACTGCGACCTTTTGTGGCAAGGGGATGCGGCAGTTTGTTCGCGTAGTCTGCTTGACAACGGTGTTGTCCGCTAGGTCCGTAATGACCAAGGCGCAGCCGGTCTGGACTATTAATCGAGGGGATAAATCATCCGCAAAGATCGTGATAGCACCGGTATATTGTGAGGTAATTGTGAGGCTCAGGTGTGGAGGCTCATCGGAAGAGACCGAGTATGTGGTGGGATTGAGACTGAGGCTCGCCGAAACCTGAGGAGTGTCGCTCGCCATGAATCGTAGATTCGTTGCACATGCACTGGAGGTGCAACACTTGGTAACAATACATTCGACAACCTCGAGATTTAGTAGAAGAACAACTGCATTGAAAAGACGGTATATAAAAACAGAGTCAGCTCTGTTTCCGACTGACCACAAAACACCCAGGTAGGTTAGACTAGTTCGATCCGCCTACCTGGATACAGTAGATCCAGATCCACATTTGTAGATTAGACAAGGCCCAAACCAACCAACATAGGTAGTGTAATTATATAATCCCGGTTATATGCTCTGCACATCAAAACCTAACCTAACATTTATATGAGAGTATTCTAAAATAAAATGTTTTGATTTAGTATATACCACCTAGTGCAGAAAGGACTCTCAGATAGCAAAGCTAGGTAGATACTGTAGGTATTCGTAGAGAGTAGGTTGCCCTGCTGGTCAGGCGGGGCGATAGAGTGGATCCACCGGTATCTACAGCTGCCACCCGTACTCCACATAATTTCCCCCGCCCGCCCCCACACACCACACGTGCGCCAAGAGGTACCTACACACATGTACTTATCGTACACACATGCACTACTTACTTATATTATAAATGTAGGATCCGCCGAAATTATCCCTACCTTCTGTTTTCCATCGCCAGCACCTTATAATTCCATAAGAGTTAGCTGCCAGCTCATATTTTATAAGTCCAAGGGTTAAAACATGCAGGGGGAACTCATTGAAGTTGGCGTCATGAGCATGGGACTTACATCCGAAGTACTCCAGGTCAAAAGCGTGGAGACAGCCGTCGCGAAAGAGCTCAATGTCTTGCTTCTTCCCGCACCCCGTCTGGTCGTCTGCCCACTTCATCTCCTGGGTAACGGGCTGGTATCTTTTATCGGGAAGGGCTGGGGCATTTTTTGACGTCACATTCTGGTAGTTGGCCCAGCACAAGGCATCACCTACAGCCGGGGCCGAGGTACTTGGATAATCGAGAGTCAACTCGCCACTAACACCCGCTGTCTTAAATGCTTCTTCAACAGGTCTAGTTGACAAGCACCACAGAGAGCGCCATGTTTTGATATCCTCATAGTCGTATGCACCGTAATTATGGCAGCGCTCCACGAAGTAAGAAAAGTCGAACAAGTCCACGTGATCACAGCCCTTGTCATCAAATACTTGGCAGCGCCCGCTGGAAATGGACCAGGACTTGAGATCGTCGAATTTGCCCCCAGAGCAGCTGCCGTAAGAAGAACCGCCATTCATAAAGTAACGGCAGTTATTGGTCGAGTCGTCGAGGAGGTTTTGAGGCAGATCATTAGGTAGTGGGAGTGGAAGTGGGAGTCGTTGGAGGATTGGTCATGGTATCGAAATCGCCAGGATCAATTATAATGCCCCCATCCCCACCATCGCCAATCATAGGAACTTGATCATCTAGATTCCCATCATTCATTGTAAGACCCAAATGTTGGGCAAGTGAGTGTAGTTGTCGTTGTCGAGGTACTGTCAGTTGCCGTGCAGGCCGTGATAGTCCGCGTACAGTTGGGGTCTTTGCAAGTTATCGTAGTAGAATCCAGATATTCCAGTACGCTACATTCCATATCACAGTAAGATGCTGTCGTCTTTTTACGGCAGCTTGAAGAATTGCCGGGGCCACCGTTACCGTCAGCCCCTCCTGAATCGCTGCAGCCTAGTCCAATGCAGTTGTTACCGGAGGGACAGAACGGCCCGATGCAACCGCAGACACCAATGCAGCCCGAACGACCGTTACAATTTATGTGGCATGGTGAGCCACAAATCTGGTCCGGCCGGCATGTGGGCTTCTGGGATCCTGTCAGGCCTTTACTGTGCTTGGGAAGCCTAGGGCAGGGGAGGCGGTGGTCCTGGTGAAATTGTGGTAGGAGTTGGTATAGGCCCAGGGCTATACGTCCAGATGATGGGTATCCCAGTGGAAATACCCCTTGTCTGACTCTGAGTTATTGTTACCGGAGGGGGGATTATGCTAGAGGTCAGCCAGATGATGCCGCCAGCCAAAATCGACGAAGACGTGGACGGCGCCGATGTAGTTGACCCTGGATTTGGCGTCGATCCCCAGACGACATTTGATGCTTGAATAGTTTGAGTAATTATCGGTGGGATTTTGGTTACCGTGCTAGTAGTTTCACCGGCAGAACTCGTAATAATCCCACCGCTGATAGTAACAATCGTCTCCCAAGTATTCCTATATGTGACGGTAACGGGGTCTATGCTGATCGTCGTTGGACTTGGCAATACCCAAGGTGGAAAAATGAGGGTTTACACGGCGGATAGCACTGGATGATCGGATCTGGCTCTGTATAGATCCCGGATCCATTGTCCCCATCCCCAGCGCCATCGCCGGCACCGTAATCCGCATCCAAGTCAATAGCCTAATCTGAGAGTCCGCCGAAGTTTAAGCCCTTAACCCAAGAGACGCGATCGTCATATAACTCCTTCGTCATCCATGATACCCACCGCACGTCGTTATAAACTAAAGTATCGCTATCATCGCTCGAGTACTGTTTGGCACCGCTATCGCCAGCGATCATGTCACGTATCTCAAATTTGGACACATAGCCAGCTGTCTCTGTGCATCGGCCAGGGGATGCCCCTGATACGGGACCAGTGAAAGTGCAGTCGACGCCATAGCAACTGGTTGAAGTCATCTTGAAAGACCACCCGTAGAGCGCCATTCCAACAAGGACTTTACTTGCGGGGACTCCAGCCTTAGTCATCATGGCTAATGCATTCTCCGTCTCAGTTTTATTGACGTGGGATCGAAGTCGACACCGTCGAGGCCTCGATCGACGATGAATGAGGCCACATTGTCGGCGAAAGTTTGTCTCTGCCCTAGGATAACTCCCTGGCAGAAAATTGGAAAGGCATCATAGTCTGTAGAAAATGACCAGCCCCCGAACGATAAGATACGCTTGACGCCGCTAAGCGCCTTGAACCCGTCATAAGCAGTTTGTAGACCGCTGATGTCAACTTGAAAACTTTCTGTGATGTTTGCAAAGGCGAAATGCTTGGATTTGTTTAGCGTTAGGCCAGCATGAAGCCCAACTTGAAGCGCGGGGGCCTCTTGCTTGTTTCATTGACAAACTGTCTGGTCTCAAGGATCTAATATGGGACTGTGGAACAAAAGTGCCACGAGATATACTCTCAGCTGTCCATACCGTGGGCTGCCGCCTCCGTATACATCATTTTAGTCTTTGTAGTCTTATCCAAGATCGTGAACACCCCCGCGATATCGAACCAGACGAACCCGCACTGGCAACATCGACGTATCTTACGGCAACGTGAATTACAATCAAGAGGCCGTGTTGCGCATGGTGGCCGGGGCAGCACCCAACCTAGCACGCGTATTGATGCGGTTAAGCCGTCTAGGAGATTCCATTGCCCTAAGGGCTGCATATTGTACTCCTAGGCCAACTTGGCCTGGCTTCTTCATGGAACCAACACTGGCAGACGAACCCGAGCGAGGTAGTCTCCAGAGTTTGGTAATCAGTGGCAGTGGGCTGTCTTATAAACAGATCGAAAACTGGAGTCATACTACCGATTTTGCCAAACTACGCTACCCCGTTATTAACTGGAACAATGGCAGTCATGACGTCGTTATATTATTGTATATCCCGGCGAACTTAGCCAGCCACGGCCATTTCGAGTCTCTACACACACTGATGTTAATAGTACCGGCAGGAAGCTCTTATCAAATGCAAGAACCTCTGGCATTATTACTCGAGCATTTGGCCCCCTTGGAGAAATTATATCCAAGCGGTTTCATTAGCAACAATGCATTCGAAACTACTCTGTGTCGCCACGGGAGCACTACAAGGGCGCTTCGTGTAATACCACGCCGACACAGTGGGACACGAAAGCCCTTATTAATCTTTTCAGCCGCTGAGGTTAGGCACGTGGTGGAGCAGTGTCCTAATTTGGAACGTCTCGAGTTTCCAGTCAACGGAACTTAAGGAGACGCCGAAGAAACGGCGATTTATCGAGAACTGAGCAAGCTTCAGCGGCTAGATCAAGTGCCTCTGAGACTACGGCTCTCACTGATGACTAACGAAGACGACAATGAAGACGACCAGAATTAGGAGGAGGAGATATTCGTTTCCTCTAGCGGCGAGAATATCCTTCCGCACACATCCGCGGCTGCTTTATTAATAGCGCTATCGATTCCTCCCTGGCACTTTCAGTATTCAACTTAATTTCACTAAACGGCAGATTAAAGTACCTGAAGACACAAATTTCACGGAACATGGGCCCTGCGGCTGATGACAACGACCCGAACGACATTTTGACTTAGCTTGGGCGTAGTTGGGCCTGCGAACGTGACGATCGGGGTAACGCCCCTGTGCGGGAGCTCGACAAGAAAAAAAGGAGTTGGGTCGGGGAAGAACTCGAATACCTCGAGGAGGGTTTCTATCTGAATGTGTGGGATCGTATTTGGCCACAGAGAACCTCGCGCTGGTAGGAGGATTGGAAGAGTTTTCCCCTTTCGGGTGGATAAGTCCAGGTCTACAGTATTCAGTTACTTACGGCTTATACCGCCCGGCCGCACTTGCTTGCTGGAAGAGACGGGTACTTTTCTGATCAGAGTCAACGTGTTGGATCTGCTTCCCTCGATAAAGCCAAAAAGCTCGGGGATTGTCGCTGACCCTGCCCAAGCAGAATCAGTCAACGTTGACAAAGAGCCAAAGGCCCGACTAAGGCCATCCCACTTGCCATGAATACTAGGCACTGGTAGCACCATCCACAAACCACTAAGACACCGTGTAGGCGCAGTTTAAGATTGGTATAGGTACAAAGTTTAGGGCGTCTGCGCCGAGAATAAAGCTTGCAAGAATACTGGCG
Source organism: Xylaria acuta (assembly GCA_022495125.1). NCBI lineage: Eukaryota > Fungi > Ascomycota > Sordariomycetes > Xylariales > Xylariaceae > Xylaria > Xylaria acuta. The sequence continues at coordinate 145,925 of MU383120.1, read as the reverse complement.
GTCACAGTGTTTGACGGGAAGAATATGTCAATGGACTACTCGGTGGTATAGCAAGAGTTGAGCTCGAATAGATAGACGGATAAAGAGTAGACAGGGTTAAGGTTGATTCAAGTTTAGATGAGCTTACTCTAGCCTAACAGACCTTTTGTTCTTGTGTATCCCTTTGAATGTCATTTTAACAGCAAATCCACGTTTGTCCTGAGATATTCCCGATTCCATACCGGTGGCTAATATTGAAGGTCGCAGAAATTTTTTTTCAGGAAAATTAATGAGATAACTAGATGAATGGAGGAGCCCTGACGATAGGAAGCAAAGGCTTGTCGGAGCAGCCAAGCCATCCAGTATACCTTACGCAGCTTATCGTGACAGTGCCGTCTCCCCATTCACCTCACCGCCCTGCCAGTTCTGACACGGCCCAGTCGTTTCCCCAAGGGTTACAAAATCAACATATTCTCCTCGCTTCACAGACTGCGGTCAAAGTAAAACATGTTATTATCAAGTCCTCGTTGTATTTAGGTCAACCTCTGAGACCACGAATCGGTACGACGCGTTGCCGAAAAGATTATACATATAACCAAGTCTAAAATCTGTGTCCTCTTAAACGACGCCGAGAGCATAGGTATCAAGGAATAGACCCTTGTTGAGAAAGGCATCGAAATGCAGTTGTCGGGTAATCATGTAAGGCACACTTATTAACCAGAGCGTTCGCAGTCACGGCTACCTTCTCAGCCCAGTCCGCTTCGACGACTACAACCTTTCGGGGCGGTAAGACATACGACTTGTAGACGCCGGACGACCAAGCCAAGATCGCCGGCATTATATGCACATATGGCTTAACGAAGCGGCTTCAAGCACACAGCCGCACGTGTTCCCGACCTCACTGCTAAGGCGCTCGCCTATCTCATAAATAGCCATACATCTGAGCCCACTGGTCACGCCAGTGATTCCGAGATGGTAGAGAAGTCGTGGAGATCGAGCGAGAAGCTCGTGGGTCAGAAAGTTAACTATTGAAGAGGAGGTTGTCGGAGATCTGGTAGCAAGGAGACTTGTCTCACCCGGATAGCCCTATCAAATGATAGAGGCATTTTATTCACACCTCTGCGAGCAGAGGGAGACTTACCTCTATATACTTGAAATTATTTGTACATGATTGACCTCTCGTCCCCCAATCACCGCCCGATGCATTCGAATGTGAATTTCCTGTCTTCTAGCTTTTATATGTGCTCTTACGCCGCCAGTAAAGTTGACGTACAGCCAGCTCTAGAAACGAGCCTGAAACACGGATACAGGTCAGGATGATCTCGAGAAATCTAAGTCGCGTACTCTTGAAGAGCCGCGACGAGCCTCTTGATCATGAGGGTGTCGGTCGCCTTTGCTAGGTTAATGTGCTTATCGTCCCACGTCGGCCTGGTGATACGGTACTCCTTTACTTGCCTGGTATACATACTCCGAAACTGGTTGATGACGTCCTTAGGGTACTTCGGTGCCATCAGGTCACGGAGTTCACGGCTCGCTAGTGATGACTCCAGGATTCGATGGCCAGGGATTCCAAGTGAGTCCGTAGAGCAAGGGCTATGCTATGCTTCATCAATTGCAGCGTTGACATCCGGTATCGTTAGAACTTTCGTACCGAGTCTTCACTGTTGTATGGACGCATAGCCCTGTCTCGCCTTGACATTTAGGCTGGTCCTTCACATACGTAAGCACAGCATTACTACCTGGCTTCAAGTCAAGAGCCCGCCTGAACTTTGCCTCTACGCGTAATCCTTCATTCCTATTGGTAGGTCCAATCCTCGGGATCGAGCGAACAGGGAATGAATCGCATATACGAGGGAGAATATGTATAGTAGAACCTACACCATTAAAGCGAGGGCCTCGATCGTTGTTTAAACTTCACAGCAATCCTGGTAATTTTCGAGTTTAGGGTTTTCACTCTCGGCCGAGTCCCTTCCAATTCACCGTACACTACATCATAGATCTTTCTATCTCGTGTTTTGCTCTGACAGGGGAGAGAGAAAAATCCGAGGTTGTATACCTATGGTTCGTATCCAGACATGCAGGAGGGCGAGACGTCGAGAAGTGAAGCAGGCCTCAGAATATAAAGTCTTATTGTATCATTATTTTCTTAGTAATTTCGCAAACCAACACTACTATATATCTAGGATCTCCTCCAGAGCAAAGCTAACGAGGAAGTCTGCAGGGTTTATATGTTTGCCTGTATAGGGATTCTGCCCCATTGCTAGACTCTCAAAATGCCAGCAGCGCAGCTATCATGGACACAGATAAGGAGTCCTCAAATCCTCGATCGTCTGTTCCTCAGTCTTCTCATATCCTTCTCTATATGTCCTTCGTATGCACACACCCTCCCCGTATACGTGACAAGATCATGGCCTCGCGAAGAAGCGCACGCAATCCAGTCAACAGGGAAAAAAGGAGAGAGCTTCCCTAGAGACTTCGCAACAGCAGTGGGAATCGTCGTGCTTGCCGTGACCATTGGGACGACGCTGATTTGCGTGTTCGCGCACTGCTGGCGGCGGATCCTAGAATGGGGCTGGGGTGACAATGGGAGTGTTACTGGGAAGAGCAAGCGCAAGGGCAAGGAAGCCTGGTTCTGCGGCGCCGACCGTGGGTTACCGATGCCGCAATTCGATATCCTGGAACCAGAGAGCGAGCCACTGGCTTTGTCCATGCAGGCTGTTGAACCTGATTGGGATCTGGAGTTCCCGGGCATGGATGGGCGTAATATCATCCCTGGCACGCGGACGAAGTCGAAGGCTCATTGGAATAACTCGGGTGCGACGCTACCGAGTTGGCTTGACCTGGAGGAAATCGAACGTCCTGCTAGCGCCGCTTATTTATTGGACCGTCCATGAATGTTCTTGGGTCGACTTTGGTTTGGGTTATAGCTAGAGTTCTTTGGGTGTGTGCTATGTCCACTATCGTAAGTCCTCGCGGCTCAATAGCAATATCTGATCAGTATCCTATAGTTATGATTCCGAAGCCATGTGTCCCCTGAGATAGTCCTCATCAGTCCCCCCATTATTCATTGGTTTCGTGAACCTCTAATAATAGTTGGTATTCTTTCGAGAATATGTCATGTGGGACAGCAGGAGATTGGGGTCTCGATAAGCCCATTTCTGTATATTGAAGCTTGTAATCAATGGCGTCAAGCATTGAGTTGTATAGCTAACACGTGAATATAATGAAGTCACAGTAGCCAGAGTGTCTGTTGACTAAAGAGCGGCAGTAGCATTTGGTTTAACAACAGGTTAGTTATCTTTTCTATAGGCGGCAAATACAAGAACTGAACGTTACTGGGAACTAAATCCAAAATAGAAAAGTAACTCAAAGCCGATACAGATCAAGACAAATCACCAGCTCTTTAGACATCTCAGTCGAACATTTTTGACATAGTAGAGGACTATCTAGAGCCGATGAATACTACGTATCACGACTGTACGATGCATAATTCACGAATACTGGAGATATTGGATGGTCGAGGATGAGAACAGACTAAGCCGATAGGAGACTCGAAGGGATCACATATTCTGAAAGGCGTATCAAGAAGGAACAGTGTAGAAGGCGGCCTTGAAATATGGCTCCAAGTACATGCTAGTCAGTGAGCTCGGAAAATCCTTTATTATACGAAAAGCTATGGACAGCCGTGTGACACTGTCTGTGTCGTTGATCAGGGACATATGTAATTGTTCTAACCGTCTTAAGCTTGGATCATCTAGAAGGAAATTGTAGTGAAATACTAGTGAACACACTTATCCCATTAAGCTATGCGAAAATCTGCTTCGGCAGGAACTTTTGTAACCCTATCTGCAGCGTCTAATGAAACCTGGAAAGGGGGGCATATTGCCAAACTTCAGAGATTGCTACTGAGAGCAAACAATACACTAAGTGCTACATCACGTTAGAGAGTAAATCTTCATTCCGAGATCGCGTCTCTATTGTCGAAATTGCCTTGAATCCCAGCAAGTTAATCGTTGTAAGAGTGCGCTAGGGGCAGAGTTTATCAGCAACGGTTTGGGGCGAGGGTCGATAGCAGTGTTATCCAAAGACAAGGGATCCCGCGGTAGAAAGAATTACCTTGGTATTCCCTGTTACCAACCAGTGGGAGCCTGGCGGACGGGTGCTAGGTAAAACCGAGATAGCGAAACATGGCACAAAGGTTGTTTGCGAGTATTTCCCTGCAACCACACAATAAAGGTGTTTCGGTGTAGGCTAGCCGGAGAATCCAGATGAAAGGAGTTTGCCTGACCAGCGGTTTCCGTCCTGGTGTAATCCATGACCCGATTTTAATAGGGATACGTTGTCTTCGCCGTCCAAGCCATTGGGACTCGAGGACGTGCTCCAATGATGTGGCTGGCTTTTCCTAGCATAACAAGCCCTTGATTTATTCACCACACCGCCTCGAGGGCAACCAGAAGCCGCCCACCTCAGTGGCGCGTTCCGCCAATTGATGAAATCTAGAATACGAGTACTGACCGGTGCCAAGCGAGGTCTAGGTAAGGGAATCGAGTATGGATGAATGTACTTGAAAGTGGAATTCCAAGTGATGGCGGTATGGACGATAAAAGGGCGGTTGAGATTCCCTTCGAGGTGATAATTAGATAATATAGCACAGATTGACAGGTAACGCAACTTTCCATGCAGGCGACGCTTGAGGCGCCACCGCATCCGTAGTCTGATGCTTCGCGATGTTGTGCTACCTACGATGCCTGCACACCAGTTCTCCTCGATTCCGCAGAAACGTGCGCGCGCTCATCCAGAACCTACATAGATAACATTGGCCGGGCTGTCGCGTTAGATATTCGGTCTATGTTTAAACAAGGATAGGGGTCTCAATGTGAAACTTAGCGGCAGATGACTCGTCACTTATGAGTTCCGATGTTCATGTGCTGCTCCCCACGAAGACCAGATACAAATGCAGCAAAGTGACGGTACATAGTAGAAATGAGTACTGCAAAAGACCCAGATCTCGTCACATGACTAGATCTGTCAGGACAACGCTTATGCAGCCACCCTGACGGTGTTCATTCAACTATATTGGTCCCACAATAAAACATCGTGGCTTCGTGGCTGTAGGTATGCTCGAGAAAATGGTGCTGCCACGTGCACACGTGCACCACCTGTATTTGAACTTCCTTCATAATGCAGGTTAAAAACCATGGGCGTTATTGCCCCTCTACACTCATCTTTTCAAGTTGACTAGACAATTGAGCAATCGAATAGAATACGAATGATTGCCACTCGTCTTCCCTGAGACCCTGGCCGCCTATATGTATAGGGACTTGGGAATAGACAGTAGAGGTCTGGTGTACGTCTCTAACGGCATATAGTATTCTTCTCTGCTACTGTGGATATTGCTGTCGCGCCTGTCGACGGGGCTGGCACACGTGGCAGGTAGCTTATGATACCGCAGACGGTGTTCCGGACGAGTTCCCGGACTGAATGAGATTCCAGGATCGGCCACGTTTTTACTTACCAGCGGGTAGTTAGAGTTGGAACTATCTGGGAGCTTGCCGCGCTTCCCTAGGAAGAATACTGTAAGACAGGCGCTGATGAGTTCCCAGCAACGGCTGCATTCTATTGCGAGGACTGCTAGTCACGACGGGAGATACCGAAAGACCTAATACTAAGAACTAGATTGCTGGGTCTTCCGACCTGACATGTCGTCTGTCCACTAATGACAGATCGGTGGTTAGACGTTACTAGATTGGCGTCGCCAAAGGGTTTGACGGTTGACATTTAACGGTCAATCAAGATTTCGCGTGGAGCTCAATCACGGCGGACCGGCTTCTAGTAGGGCGATGAGGACCAATGAATTTGATTCCGTGGCACTAAAACCTCAGGCGAGCACAGTAGCTTAGGATTCAGAAAAGGACATAGCTACAACGTACCTCGTTGCGAAGATAGAATATGCTGTATGCTACACTAACCTAGTGGTTTAACTTGTAGTCGCTGGATCAGTAGCCTACCAGTAGTAGAACGGGTTGCTGGCGCGGTGGCTATGTCTGACCTTCATCCTCATACCAGGCAATCGGCTGATGAGCCAATTGACGCGAGAGTTCCGGTGGGTTGGGACCAGAGGCTGCCTCAAGCGCCCACTGCATGGCGTATGGGCAAAATTTCTTTTAGTGTGGCAGGATCCAGTACTGTGCTGCGAGCAAGAATTCAGCCGAGAACTGTCACAATTACCAGGTTTCGGGAGCGAAAAGTACCATGCTCGCGGCCTGTGGTACATGTTATGTTGTGTTGCATCCCTCTCGTTTGTTGATGGTGGATCATTCCGTGGCACAGAACGGATGGTGTTCTCATGGCGACCTAATGAGGGCATGACAGGCTGGCATGATTGTGTTAGACATGCGTGTGGCGTTTGTTTGTGAAGAGAGAGACAATATGACCACCCGCGTGCCGAATGACCCAGCAGATCTGGATAATTTGATGGTAAATAACGGGCCACACCCCTCAGAAGCACTTGTCGGATCATGGGACGATTGTATCATGCATCACACTGTGGCCGACACGGTGCTCCCACACTCACGGGCTCACCCACCACTGGGCTAATCGTTCCGACGGGGAGGAATCGGGCAGCACGAGCAAACTGAATCCTCCTATCAGGTAACTACTGCCCCTCGACCCTCGAACAGGAATGTGGAAAGCCCATGCACCCTTGTCGACAGGGGCCGTTGCTATACGAAGCTTGCTTTGCAATTTGCCTTCTTTTCATTTTGCCCGTTTTCCTTGACGCTATGGATACTAATTAGTGTGCGGACGATGCTAGTACTGCGGCTAACCGCATCATCTGCTGGGACCCGTGCGATCTAGAGCACCGTGAGACGGGGAAGAAGAGATTACCAGATCGTAGCGATGTGTTCGTGCTTCTTACCGACCCTCGATTTGGATAATTATGGCACCCCCGAATGTCACCTCGGCTATCGGCAGTCTAACGGTCCTGCCCAATTCGAGCGCATATCGCAGAGTCGCGTATTGGCTATGCACCTAACGTGTGTTACCCACGATGATTGCTGGCACAATAGTAGCGTGGCTGGATGTGTTAGCACTGTGGGGAGGACCTACTGAGCTAAGTCACAAGTCACAGTTGGGCTTGTTCTTGAAACAGTGGTGGAAATGAGCGCACAGCAACACCCGGCAGATCGGGTCGAGGGAGGGGCAGGCAGCACAGAGTTTTTTTTTCTCTTTTTAAATTGGCGTTTGTGCTAGCACAGAAGTACAGCACACAGCACAGGAGTTTGGCACGGACTCCCGTCGTCCAAGGCATGTAATGGAAAAGAAGATGGAATTAAAGACGGATGGGGCGGGGGCAGCAATATCGATTGTTATACTGTACTTGGTAGTAGTAGCGTATACAGTAATAGTAAGTAGGTACCTGGTGTGGGTTACTGTAGAAGGAAACAATGGCCCGAGGACTCGGTTCTACCCGTCAAGGGGCAAGCGTGCGCGGTGGGCGAAGACGGACTCCATTGGAAGACAGGCACTTGGATTGGCAGAAGACCGGGACACGAGATGGATAATGCAAGGACCTAGACTAATTTGCCCCATTCCGTTTTCCAAATGTCGTGTCTGGTGGCTCCACCTACATGGTAGTACACTACGCCATAGCAGGTTAGCTGCTGGGGTATCTACAGTACTGTATGTACATAGTAGTATACTCCTACGGCGTGTGGGAAACTACATAGTAGTGTATGCCTTTTTCAGCATCGCTTACAGTGCCTACACTAATAGCCGCTATCGCCATAGCTATTAGACTACCTAGATAGATAGTGTGTGTGAATTTACTGTACTCGCCCACAGTTAAGGTTTTCTCTTCCTATGCTGTACACATTTGCGCTCTGGTATTGTACGTTCACCAGTCGAGTGTGCATCTACATACTTAGTGGTATATAGTACAAGGCAGTTGCTCCGTGCCTCGTAATAGGTAGGCGTTTGTGTTTGTTGGGCCTGCGGACTTGGACCGGATGCCCTGAATCCACGTTGGTGGGATCATACCTACATTACAGCTAGGTACACTGCCGCCGCCCAGTCGGGGGGCTCCCTTCCTGTGAGAGTGCCTATACTGTGCAGCAGGCCATGTGTGCTACATGCCAACCAAGATAGGTACGCTGCGGAACATGATTCCACGGTTCCGTCACTACACTATTGCAGGAGCTCTGCTATAGTCCCGGTAACCAAACAGGTAGTGGATACAACTGCACAAACTCCAGCGCTAGCCCCACTTTATAGGTATAGTTGTAAGTACCTGATATGCAAGGAAGTGGGCCTAGAGTCACTGGCCAATAAGACGTGGCGAAAGCGACAAGGGCTAACCATTGCAGGCAAACAGGACCGGATCGTTGAGAGACATTTGGACGCACCCACGAGAATGGGTGTTGCAAGACCCACTGGAAAGTTCCGCCTGATTGGGCTAGCCATCTGATCGAGCTTATCTCATGCTATCCTTGCGTACTGAGTACCTACACTACGTGCAGGGGGTTGACAGGCTACCGGGGCTCCGTTTTTCTATATTCTGCTCGCACGGCTCCAATGTTGCATCCACCCTCCCCATACTGCCCCGAGAACGCCCAACTGGGTTCGCTGGGGAAAAGGTACTCGCCGGTACCGTGAAGGGATGCCTCTAGCATGGTATCTCAATGTCTCTCTCCCGATACTTGGAAACAGAGAAGGTTTGCTTCATGGTAAAACTAGGTCTTGATCCTGATTTAAGGTCTGCTTTCGCGATATTGTCGTGATAACTTTCGATGTATACTTAGTAAGTATTAAGCGAGATGCGTTAATTATTCCATTTTACCGAGACTTACTCTGTACAGTATGCTCAGTTCAGGAGCCCTTCCACCCCTGCCCACAGAACGTACTGTAGTATATACCATGTATGTAGTATACGTACATGGTGAAGAGGAGGCCCCACATAGTACAGTACACTACACTTAGCGTAGGCTGCTTGTTCCAGAAACCAGACTCACCAATCAACCAGGCCCGTCCATCTGCGTCCCAGCCCGCTTTTGGTGCGACTAGTTCTCTTGTCCTCCTACCCTCACCCTCTTCTCGTCCATCCCTTCACTTCTCTATTCGCAGAATGGTCTGAGGCTTTTGTCGCTGTCTGGCTCTTTTTCTCCCGCCAACGCCAACCCTGTTTTACTCTCCTTTTGCATGACCCCCGACGCCTCGAGTTCTTAACGTTCGCTCCGAGTTTCCTTCGCCTAATGTGTCTCGCCTCGACCCTCGACCCGGGAGTGTGTTAAGGTTGCCTAGTTGCGAACTGCGTTACGCCGAACGAGTCAGCTCTACGCCTGTAATCGCACCGACTTCGAATAAACTTTGACTACGACCCAACACGACGGTTTCCCCCAGCGAGCGTGGTGCTTGGCTATTGTGTTTTGCCCCTCGCATGTTCCGTAAACTCATTATCTCTACTCGAAATTCCCACGTCCCGCCGACCTCTCTCTCCTCAACATCTAGACACCCCAGTACAGTCTGGGGAAAGGAGAGCTGCAATACGATCGCGAGCTCATCACTCAATTACTAAAAGAGGTCGATCATGCTCTCCATACAAGTAAGCCGTCACTTCACCTGGTCACCGATCCCGACGTATATTACACTAGGTAGACTTACGTCTATATCGGCGAAATGATTTCCCCTTGCTCTTGTGATGTTATTCGTATTCGGGAGGTGGAAACAACAAACTAACACCAGATCTATCAATACAGCCCGACTCTAATCTTGCCAGCATGATGGCTGCCCCGGAATCACGGCTGGGCAAATCCCAACCCTTTGCTCGCGAACGTCGGATTACAAAGGAGGGGAGACACTTATGGTACCAGCTCGAGGTTCTCCAGCAACCTGAGCGTGCTCGCGCCTGTGGTTCAGGGCCTAAATGTTCGTCGTCCACGCCTGGCTCTATTGTTTCTATGAATCTAACATCAATTATAGCCTCTGCGGATCGTCGTCCTGTTGATCCTCCACCCGTCGTTATCTTGAGGGTACTAGAAGGCGAGAACTTTGAAGGGGCCAGGGACATCACATTCGACTATAATGTCGACTTCTTCTGCTATGCCTCTCTCGAACACGCCCGTCCGATGGCTCATGGAAGGGTACAAACGCCCGCAGCCACATCCCCTCCCGTTCTGACTGGATTCCCCGTCTCGGGCTGCTGTTATCTCGACCGGCCTGATCCTGCCGGTTATTTCCTGTTCCCAGATCTATCTGTCCGCCACGAGGGACGATATCGTTTAGTATTCAGTCTGTACGAGTTGATCAAGAATGAAGGGGATCTTGATAGGGACGCTCCCGAACCCGAGTCGGGCGGCGTGCAGCTTCCGACCGATGCTTGCCATCGCATGGATCTCAGATCAGCCGACTTCACTGTGTTCAGCGCCAAGAAATTTCCAGGCCTCACCGAGAGTACCACTCTCAGCCGGACCGTCGCCGAACAGGGTTGTCGTGTACGTATAAGACGTGATGTTCGAATGAGAAGACGTGATACCAACGCGAAGCCTGCTGGTGGCGATGAGTATAACAACAACGCTGAGGAAGAGTATGCGAAGCGCCGCGGCACACAGACACCTGAGGGATACCGGGCCCGTTCGATGAGCAATTCGAGCATGGATCGGACATCCTTCTCCGATAGACGGCCCTCTAATGTTGATTACGCCACTGCACCACCTCCACCAGGGTATCAGACTGGCAAACCTTCGGGCGCTCTGCTCAACTTTGGACAATCTACAAATGGCTTTGTCCAGCCGTCATATGGACCTATGAGTGGTTCTAATCCACAATCGACTCCTGTGTCTCCTGCGCAGACTGTCTTCCCTCAGGGCCCGAATGCAAACTTGCCCCCACCATCCCCAAGTTATTCGAATTCTGCCTATCCGCCCTATGAGCAGTCGGAAGCCGAGGGCAAAAGACATTCCACCTCATATCCTCTTATCTCAGCCAAACCACCACCTCCCAAGGTTACGGACCCACGATCGTCGATTAGCTCCAACGTATCCATGGAGAGCACGCCCCGTCCTATCCTTCCGTCGATTAGTTTCCCCAGTCCCCCCGACTCGTCACTGTATTCGGAATATAACGGATATCACCTGAAAGGCGGTCTCTACCCACAAGTGGAAAGTCGGCAAGTTAAAAGGTCGGCTGATGAGTCGTTCTCGCCACATCAGCAGCAAATGCGTGATGTCCGAGGCGATCGTTTACCCATGCAACCTATTTACCCATCATCATCGAGTTACACGAGGGCAGACGGCAAGCGGGCGTTTCCCCCGTCACATCTTTGGTTATCATAGATGCTGTAGCGTACACATTCTTCTTCTCTATCTTGTTTTCTTCATTAAAAGGGTTATTACAAGTTAGCGTGCCTAAATGGGCTACGAATCCGGGTGAAGGGTCCATTGGCGTTTCGAAGGTTTGGTTCAACCCCGCACGCCATGTGTACATATCAAGATGGTGTTCTTTTTTTTTCATTTCGTTCCCATTATCTGCAACCCCATCTATTACCCGGGGCCGGGGTATAGGCATCACAGGTTAGAACACGGGACGGCTTTTCTTATGTCAGGTTTGGTCCAAGAAGCCGGATTGAGGCGGCTCGGCATTCACACTGTACACGGGGCAAGGTGTGGCTATTCGACGTTGCATTAGTCTCATGTTTCTCATGCGATACATGAGGATGATGAGCGAATGGATGTATGCGTCATGTGAACGACGTAGAAGTGGCTTCTGGGGAGCGTTGATTTGCGTATGAGGCGCGGCAGACGATGGTTGTTGTCTTGCGTGAAGCGAAGAGTTTGTAGTATTCGAGTCAATATAATGTGCTCTGCTCTAGGTTAACTGGAGATGAGGTGCAATTTAGACGGTATCGATAATTCATTTGTGATGGTGCACTTTTACATGTGACTAAGTCCGTACCTAGTCTCGACAGTGAATGAGCAGACGATCTGTCTACCTACTAAACCCCTACCTGCACATGCCGACAGATAACAGGCAAGTGAATCGAAGTACAGAGGTACTACATTGAGATTGCCAGTTCATCTGGTGTTGCAGGTTCGGGTGGCTAGCACTTACATAGTAGCAGTGTATCCACAGTCATGCCTTTGGGGGAAATGGGCTTCTGGTTGCCCCCTCAACCATATTTATCCGTCCGTGCCCAATCAACCAAAACATATACCCCTAGCTCACCACGACCAAGCCACCATTAACTACCTACTCCAAGAATTTCATACTAGACCGATGCACTCACGATTTGGTCCAAAGCTCGAAAACAGCCACACACCAATAGCATAGCTCTCGCTCCCAGCTCACTCCGGAGCCACGAAGAAGCAAAAAAGAAGGACAGGAAAAACCACTCCCGCCAACCTGCTCCGGATCTCTCATCCGCCATGGCGTCGGAGCAAAGACGGCCCCCTACACGAAACGGCAGCGGCTCCTCCCGCCCGCCCACGTCGCGGTTCCAGGAGGGCTCCATGAACGACAGAACCAGCGCCGCGCCGCCTGCTCAATTCATGGGACCCGAGCAGCTCGAGGACTACGAGAATCAATTCTACAAGGGACCCCCGACAATGCACGAGGCGCGTAGACCGCGGCCCTTCTCAGCTTCCGGGCAACTCCAAGCTGCCACGGTGCCCCGGCACGCCGACGGGCGGGAGCCGCAGCAGCAACATCAACCACAGAAGCACACCATCGCCCACAAGAAATCAACGGGATTCTTCGGTCGCGTGCGCGATGCTCTGTTCCACAGAGGGCAGCATGGCCCAGCAGCTCTCAGGCATCAGGAAGTGCGTAGGAAGCACAGCAGTCTGCAAGAGCCGCTGCAGCATTCACACATGCCGCCGCCACCCCGACCCGACTATCTGCAGCACGCGCAAAGGACGCAGTCCGAGATCAACATCGCTCAGATGTCCCCGGATCCGCGAGGAGGAGGAGGAGGGATAGGGGACAGGCCGTCACGGGAGGACGTCCTGGCCTCGTATAACCAGCTCGTGGCTGCGGGCTTCTTCCAATCCCACGCAATCCAATCTACGCGACATGCTGCCCCGACAGCAGCAGCAGCAGCAGCAGCAGCAGCAGGGGTGGGAGGACGACAGACGCCAGTCTTGCCCATGGATTATCAAGCTGCACCTCGCCCACCGGTGAGGATACCGTCTATTCGCACGGCCGCCCGTCCTGGCTCCGTATCGCCCATGCCAGCGCCAGCGCCATCGCCGAGCCCGAACCCGAAAGGTCGCAACAGCCGGGAGTACGCAGCCGCGACAATGGCAGCGCCAGCAGCACCGCGCACTTCTCTGTCGTCGTTATTCAGGCCCTCGATCCCAGACCTCCACACCAAGGAGTCGTGGTACGCGCTGCGTGGCCGCAAGCGCACGCGCGGCGACGGCGATGAGACGCCCGTCGTCACCCCAGAGCCGCAGTCCTCGTCTTCCACGTCTTACTTCACAGAGCCCCTTAGGAGGGTGGCCAAGAAGCTCCGCTCGTCCTCGCAGCTCAACGAAAAAGCCACCACTGTCAAAGACAACGCAGCGTACACGACCCAGGAACCGAGTCATGATAACACGTCCTCGGATGGAATGATGCGCCTCGTGCCGTCCATCTCGGACGGCGGATCGCTGCAACCCAACGAACGCCCCATCCGCCTCCGCTCACCATCACCGGCTGCGCCAGAGATGACGGCAGCGGGCCACAGTGAGCGGAGGAGCGAACGGCCAATTCGTGAGCCAGTTATCTCTACTGCGACGAGGGCGAGACGTCCGCGCAGGACGTTCTCGTATACGGTGACGGAGTCCGCCCGCGGGCGAACCAGGGCGAGCGAGCGGGAACGGGAACGGGAGCGGGAGCGGGACACGAGACGTCGCCTGCAGCGGCGCGGCTCGTCCGCCACGCGCGCAGACGACGAGAACAGGAGCAGCAGCAGCAGCAGCAGGACGGCGGTAACACGCAGCAGCAGCCGGCAAACCACCACGCGCCCGCAGAACCCGCTGGGCCAATGGCAGCGCGTGTCCCTGGAAGACACCGTCGTCCACCGCGACTCGAGCGACAGCACCCGGTCCCAGTGGGACTGGGAATGGGAGCAGCGGCAGAATGCCGAGGTCCGGATAGCGACGAGCAGCCCCAACACCAACACCAACACCAACACGACCAACACCAACAAGCTTAGAAAGAAGACGACAACACCCACGCAGTCCCCGGCCCCGGCCCCGGCCCCGTCCACTCCGCTGAGGGCCATGCCGGCCGTCAACCGGAGCGTCGCCAAGACGCCGGAGCGCTGGCACCACAGCGGGAAGGCGTACCATCTCAAGGACCGCGGCTCGCGGCCCAATCTAACGGTGCTGCGGCGGTCCGAGGATAGCGGGAAGGGGGAGGAGGAGGACTATGGGAAGGAGAATGATAATAACTGGCGCCACCACAGCCTCGATGCCGACGGCGACGTCGACGTCCTCGGCTGTGAGAATCGTCGGCCGCGGGAGGAGAAGAGCTACGAACAGCAGCAGCAACAACTACATCAGTGGCGTATAGGGAACGCATTGTAAAAAAAAAAATTTAGGTTGGGTTTGGTTGGTTTGTGTTGCATTCTCTCTACTCTCTACCTCACTACCTATGAATTAGTTGAGGATTTTGCGGGCGTTTCTTATCGACCCGTTCTCTCTCCCATCCGGTTGGTTTCAAGGGCGAAACTTCTGGCATGGGTGAGTTTGAAGGCTATGGAATAGGATCGGATCGGATGGACATGGTTTTGATTTTCTCCCCCTTCAGAGACGGACTTCTGTTGGTCAAATGGGTAACGGGTTCGGTGTTTCTTGTTTACACTTCTGGTCCTTTTCACTTTTCTACCCCCCCCTCTTTTTCCTGACTATCTATCCTATTCGCCCGACGACCCAACCTTTGCCACCTAAAACACTGCATCCGCTATGTCCCAATAAGACCAAGACGCAGTTGTGACGGGATAAGACGGGTACGCACGATGGGAATGGATAGATGGACACGGATAAGGGCGAGGAAAAAGAAGGTTGTCTTTTTCTTCTTCACGAGTCATGATCAATGAAACAAACAGCATGCACGAGATCACGAAACCCAAAACCTTGAACGGGAAATGAAGTACTGTTTTTGCTTGGCTTGGCTTTGCTTTTCCAGGACTTCTCTATCTTCTGAGATGAAGCAAAAAAAGGAAAAAAAAGGACCAACCAATTTGATTGCATAGGCGTTTTTGTTTCACCCGGGCTTCTCATGATCATGATAAAAACTCACCTTATACAATATTGCTATTCAATAAAGAAAATGACCGGACCACTTTGATTATTACTACCACATCTTCAACTTGCACACTAGTATCCGTCTATCTGCATTCATTAGTAAAACACGTTTGCCACAATCGAGTGTAGGCTTATTAACAAATTAGAAACGGGAAGTCAGCGGTATGTGTCTATTGCTTCGACTGACTTAGTTGATGCAGAGAGAGAAGAGGGTTTCATGCCGAATACCTAAGGTAGGCCGTACGAGTCTGTATGCAAGACTTAGATATGCGCTTGCCACTCTCGTTATTCGCCTTTCTTTAATTCAAATGGTTATTTTCACTCTACTTCAAACCGATATCCCGCTTGGGCTCAAATAAGCCTTTTACTAGAGTCACTACTTTGTATTCCAGAACTACTCCATTCGAAACCTGCCCGGACTAAGGCTAGCTATCTATCTAACTCCCTTGAAAATATAAGAACAAAGCCAGGCAGACGTCAGAAGAATGTTTATACATTGTGTCTTCTACCCAAGAAAACTATGCCTCAAGTTACAAAGCAAATACCATATTTCGAGCACGCCATGTGTGCGATATAGCCATTGAACGCCCGCCTTGTGGTGGCTTCCCCATTACTGCCGAATTCACGACACAAGTCTCTTCATCATGATGCACTGGGATGTGCTTCTTCCTCCCGACTCCTCATCGTGCCATCGTATTCTAACTATCCCTGCACAGGCTCAACAGGCGGGAAGTAATAGTGATTGCTTGTACCGCTGAACATATAACTATACAAGGTTGAAAGCATCTGTGTGTTATGCCGAATATGCTAAGGAAATTTAATTGTGAGGGATAGACAAGGCCGCCGGAAAGAAAGAGCTGGTGTTCCGGAGGTAAGCTACTAAGCTAGTTCCTGGACAATATTGCGCACTCTGATACTAATATCTCGTGGATTGGCAACAAGACTAGCGAGGGTTTTCGCTACACTTATCGTGCCAGAAACAAAGGAGGGAGCACCGCTCCAGAGCATAGCCCCAAGAACAAATACTAAAATCGGAATCTGCGTCATTATTAGCCTGAGATTCATATTTCTAGAATTGTGAGATACCTACCCAAACAAACCACAGCATTTTGTCGCTACTCCCAGCCTTAAGCCTCTGGGCGTGTGCTCGTTGAAGTGTTTCCTGTTGCTCCTTGGTGATATGATGTTTGCGTCCAATCTGGAGCAAAGCAGGAACTTCTTGAGTTTGCGATGTCTCTGCCGGATTTTGATCAAATAGTACAGCACATTTAGCATCTGCTTCAAATTCCGCCGCAGCTTGAGCAGCTGATGACTGTTTAATGTCTAAATCCTTCTGCGGGAAAATCTCTTCATAGGCAGGAGGGGAATCTTTGTTTCCAAAAAATGGAAAGACTCCTCGTCTGTTGTCACTGGGGTTGTTCGTGTGATCACCCGTCTGTCCTTGTCGTTGACCACGTATATTGGGGACAAGGGAACTGATGCGTTGCATGACTGGAGCTGACTGCCAGTAAGCCTGATAACTGGGCAAGATGGGCATGGGTGGTAGATTTGGGATTTGTGGGATATTGGGCATCTGGAATTGGGGTAGGTTTTGAAGATGCATTGCCATGGTATGTTGGAATTGCTGTAGTTGGGTTGCGACTTGCTCCCGAATAGCTGCCATCGTGGCGCTTGGAGAAGCTTGACCTTCGTCTGCCTCATTTACCACAGATGGTTTTGCAGTAGATCGACGGCGCAGTCCAGCAAAGCTAGGCCTTCTTATATCAAGCCAATTACTATCTTCCTCGGTGGTAGGCTCTTCGGAAGAGTCGTCGCTGTTAGTTGCTGCCGCTGCATCAAAATCGTCCGACAGAAAACCCTGGCGATGGCTTGATGTTACTGTGGAGAGCTCCCAGAAGGGATCTGGACTGCTAGCCCGACTGCGACGGCGTAAATCGACGCTCCGAGAACGGAAATTGTTTTCAACCAGTTGTAGGTTTCGACGAACAAGCGGGGACCTAGCGACATCCATGGGTGTGAGGCCAGAATTGGATTGCACATCCCGATCAGCCCCTTTAGCAATAAGTCGGCATACAACTTCAGGGTGACCATTCATCGCCGCCATATGAAGTGCGGTAAACCCCCCCTTGTCCTGGATATGCACATTAGCACCACGCGATAGTAGACCGGCAACGAACCGGACAAAACCAAGAGAGCATGCAAGATGTAGCATAGTCTGTCCACTGGATCGTCTGAGATTAATTCGAGCTTTATTAGGGCCCGCATTTAAATCCATCACGTCAAGGATTCGAAGAAGACTGGCTTCAACAGCCTCTCTAGAATCCAGGCTGAAGCGTGTGAATGTACCATTGCCATTAATATGGGAAGCTTGGTTACCTGAACCGGGTGCGGCGGCTTGTGCAAATAAGACGTTCCTTGCAAAATCCGCAGGATCTGTCACTGCTCCCCCGAACTGGCCCGCCAACACTCCCAGCGCAGTACGGATGAGCTGGTCTTCCTCGTCATCCCTGTATTTGAAGAAAGCGGGTTGTTGCACGGCCTGCCGCCTTCCCGGTTGCCTGATCCTCACTGGTACACGTCCAGCCACCGGTGAAGGTGGAAGCATACATACAAGGGACGTTGGTCCCCAGTATGTCGTGGTTATAGCTTTGTGCGACCCGAAATACACCTCCAGACCATCATTGGTGAAGTTACTACCGAGGACGGTAATCTCAGCCCCCCCACACTTTGATCCTTCGTTAGGGATAATCCTAAGGATAGCGGGCGCTGGCATTGGAGGCTCGGGGTTAAAGTCTTGAGGTCGTTGGGGAAGTTGTAAGCCTTGGGAATCTGAACGTAGTTGATTTGGGCTAGGAGCACGGCTGGGATGTGCAGACACCGGAGCGGAGAACAGTTGATTGACAGTCTGTTTTGGATTCATAGGCCGATTATTTATTCCAGCGAACACGAATGGCTCTGTGCCACTGCTATTTGGTGTTGCTGGTCCCGCACCAAGCTGCTGTGGTACATTATTGAGTATGTTCTGTTCTTTGTTCGAGAGCTCCCTATTCATGGAAATATGCGCAACACTTGTGGAGAAAGGCGAGGTTCCTGCGGAGACGACAGCAGAGTCATTCTGAGCATTGGAGGGCATTGTTGCTATAGGCTGGTTTGCTTCAACCTTCGTCATAGCAAGGCCAGCGGGTATTTTACCAACGATACTGGCTTTTCTTTTTCTGCTTCCTGCATTTAAGGGGCTCGTTGGTGAGGTTTGCCGCGAAAGATTATGTGGTGTTGCTGCCATTGTCGTAGGCTGTGGATTGTTTGCATGGGGACCAGAGGGCATATTTAACGGAGGTTTTTGTCCCAGGGTTTGCATGTCAGATGTAGAATAAGCATGACGGAAAGGCAGTGAAGGGCTGTCTCCAGAATTCGGTCGGAACGATGTTAATGGTTGTACTCCCCTGGGCTGAATTGGGGTTGGATGTGTCGTAACCGGCTGAGAAACGCCTGCCCGTGAAGAAATTGGCGGCCCATTGGTAACTGGAGGTTGAGAATGAAGTGGTGGTGACTGTTGATGTTGATGTTGAGGTGGTTGTTGTGGCATGGGCGTAGGGCCAGCATGCACAGGGGTCTTATGATCATCAGTTATCATGATCGATGATGAGATC
Source organism: Xylaria acuta (assembly GCA_022495125.1). Lineage (NCBI taxonomy): Eukaryota > Fungi > Ascomycota > Sordariomycetes > Xylariales > Xylariaceae > Xylaria > Xylaria acuta. The sequence continues at coordinate 127,012 of MU383120.1, read as the reverse complement.
CCCTGTGCGACAACGTTGTCTGTATAGTCCTTGAGTGTGATGATGACCTGAAACCCAAGCTTCTCGCTATGATGACGGCAGTAACAAGCAATACGCATGGGAGCATCAACCTGCACAGTCCCTTCGGGAAGAGCACCGTTGATAAAACCAGCTCCTGTTGGGTCAGCCATGTCCGGCGTGACAGTTTGCCACTCCTTGACCTCATTGGTGTTGAATACAATGGCCCGCTTCCGTTCATACCGATCCCAGAGCTCCTCCTCCTCAGGCTTTTTGTGCTTTTTCCGACCAGCACGTTTCCTTTCCCGTATGATACACCCTGGACATATGCGTACCTCGCCTCCATTCTGTGGTTTGTTTTCTTTATCTTCCAACCCGTCAACTGGACTGCTCAATTCATTGACGTGGAGTTTCCCAGCAGCACGTGCGAATGCCCGCTCGAGCCTCGTTTGGTCACTCATTGCACTTGAACAGACTAACATAGTGGTCAATTCCAGCATGTCGGCGCTTGAACCTGGCGGGGGTTTTTCAAGTAATTTTGGCTTAGCTATTGTATGAGTTGGGAGATGAACCCTCTTGATCCCCTTGGGAAGATTGTGCAAAGTGATCTTGAGCGGGATTTGTGTTTCAACCCGCGACTTCGTTGGCATCGGATGTATGACTAATCTGGGTAAAGGAGAATAGGGTGATGACGCTGGCGGGTCACCGTTTGACAGGTCATGGTTAGCCGGCGGGTTGCCGTTTGATAGTTCACGATTAGCTGGCGATATATACGTGGGGTCGGGTCTCGGCGGCGCAAATAACGGATTGATGTCTTGACCATTAGTTGCCGGTAACCAGCTCGCAGGCATGCCCATGCCCCCGAAGGCGTCGCCGAATTTATCGAAATTTCCATCTGGCGAGGGCATATTGCGTTTGTTGGCATACAAAGCAGTTGGTGACGGCTCGGTGCTGGGGATCTGTGCCAAGATGGGCGAGAACTCGGGACTTTTCATCCCAGTCGTGTTGTTCTGACGGTTGGAGGACTGTTTCTAGGGATCATGAGTGCTTGCTCCTGAAGGGTATAACCTATAGAGAACTAACTGTGCGTTTCGGTGCTTGAGCTTTGCGTCTTTTCACGGCGCGGCCCGGCGGCAAAGTCTCGCTCAATGTGTGAGACTCTGGTGAAAATTGGTTCATAACTGGGGGTGTAGGGCTTGAGTCTGACATGGCGAAATATTGAGAAAAGTCAACCGGAGCTTCCACATTGAAGGCATCCTGATTGCCTCTGATACCTTCAAGCCATTCAATAGGGGAGGTGCCCATCGGCCTCGGCGAATTACAACTGCCGCCACTTTGCACCGATGATGATGAGGTCGAGCCCCGGTGCGGGAGTAGACGGGGGTCAGATTTATCTGCAGCTAGAACAGCTTGACTCGGTTGTTGAGGGTCGTCGAAATCGAACCCAGGATATTCAAACATGGGATTAGCACCGCCATCGCTTGTTTGAAGTGCCAGGAAAGTACCATCTTTCATCAGCGAACTATCATCAGCGGGGTCTCCCTCGCCAAAGTTGAAGGGGAACATGTCTGGCACTAGCTGGTCCTCGTCGTGGAGGCCGAAAGGCTCGGCGGTAGGCATGGCTCCTAGGATAACACCTCAGCCCCGCCTGTTTACCGTCGAGACTCGGGCTTTCTGCTCGATCGCGATCAACAATCCGTATCCTCAGCGATCACGACGTCGGAACCGGTGGCATGCGTATAGTAAGGCGGTTGTGGGGACGGCTCTGAGTTGTAGGAGGCGGACGCGAGTGGTGTTGCCGCCGAATCCGCCTACAGCATGGCGATTCCTCGAAGCTCGATGGATACCGACGCTGTCTCCGGTGGCAGAGCCCAATTACCCAATGACCCTGCAAGGTGGGAACCCGCAGCGGAGGTATCGCTTCACAAGCCACAGGACCACAAGCTGTGGGTTGCGGAGTGAGGATCAGTGTCGGTGAAAATCAGACAGGCACAGACAGGCGTCGGACGTCGTCGCCCGACCCGCTATCGGTGTAGGGATCAGTGCTGGAGGCAGGACTGGAGGACACGGAATGGCAGAGGCGGACTTGCAGCTCGCCGAGGGGGGGAATATCAGCAGCCTGGGGTGCTCGCCTAATTGGCCGTGGCGGGGGTCGCGTGGTGTCGCCCGTGTCGCGGGTGTTGCTGAGGGTTGTGGTAGTGTAGTCACCGCCTCGTAGCAGTCTGCGTTGTGACTGATGAGGCCGTGGGTCGTGGGAGAAGGGTGCAGCAGCGGACTGGACTGGCGTAGACTGGGGTTCTTTTTTTACTTTAGAGCCTATGAGACCTGGGACGATCCTTGCCTGAACGCAAGTACATTGGGTCTGTGGATAGCGACAATGAAGCAGAGCAGAGAGAGGTAGAGAAGCCCCAGCGCGCTAGCTAAACTTACCTCCAGGGCAGTAGGTGCAAGGGGTATCCGATCTTCCTCCAAAGCCCGACCCACCCACAAAGTCTTGGCCCGGCTCTGCTACCAGCTTAGCAGCTTTGCCATTAAAGAGCACGTCGTCTTGTTAGTACAGTAGCATATCACCGCCAATCAGCTACATCTACATCTTCCTACCTAGTGGAATAGAAGGTACTAGTATGTATATGAGCATCCTTTTTAGCCCTGGATACATACTGTATGTACCTAAGTAGGTATGTGACTACGTAAGTAGGTAAGTTGAGGACATCCTTGCACACATGATGGCATGGATTCCTTGTTCCATCGCACAATACTTCCAAGTTATCGTGACTCCGAGACCTACTAGGTACCTAGGTAGGTAGGCAGTATACGTATAGATAGAACGTTATTTCTTAGTCTCAGGTACCTATAGGGGGGAAGCCCGTTTTTAAACAGTTAGAACTTAAGCTTTAGCTAGGACACGCCAACTAAATTTCCAGCACTCTAACACATACTGTACCTAATGTTGTACGACGCTGTTAAAGTAAGAGCGTAGCTAGTATTTGCCGTAAAGCTAGAACGCCCGTAATATTTCCAACCCCAACTACGTTTTTTAGCTATAATATTAAAGCAAACCTTCTATTTATGTTCTAATATTATTCCTATATTGTTTTTCAATAAAGCTATTAGGTAATCGAACAACGTATCATTTAAAATGGTTAGAACTAAAGCGTTGTACTTATTTCATATTAGTATTAACTACTTGGACCAAGGCCAGCAATAACGCTAACATCTTTGCTAACAGCGTGTCCAAAAACGGGGTTCCCTGCCATAGGTAGGTAAGTACCTACTAAGGACCTAATACTACCTACCTAGGTACCTACGTGGATGGGCCATGTACTACCAACCTTACCTATGCAGTATAACGATTACGTTCACAATTTCCACGCTTTCTACATACATTTAATCACATCATCACCGGAGTTAAAGTTTAAAGGGTGCTCCCGTGCGGATCACCGAAAACTATTTTACACAATTCCATGTTCTAAATTTTAGTGTGCTGTAGGAGGGCTTGATTACAGCAGTAACAAGAACATGTAAGTATATTTCTGCTCGATAGACCGTCAATATACTTGATATCCGTATATCTACTGGCCCTTACCGAGTATAGGCGTTGCTTGAATGCCATGAACAGATTAGGTGCACGAAAGCCGTCCGGAAAGCAAAATTTGTCAACCATCAAGGTTCCAGAGATCATAATCCTTAGGGGGCGGTACAGTAGACGTGAAGATGCTTGCAAAAACAATCCTGCGACTTCAGTGTAATAGACGCCAATTCAAGTCCAATACGTAAGTAGTATGAAACACGCCAGTTCCTAAGTGACAACAGTTTGTGTTTAGTCACAATAGGAGCATGCCACAATCATACTTCAAACTGTTGCTGACCTGAATCGGGGACCCTCTCGTCCGGGAACCGGACTGTCCGATAGGGGGCAGCGGGTGGCTGTGTGACCGGTTGAGATTCGCCTCCGGTTGATGATGAGGCGACACCAAGTCCATCACCAGCCTGAGGACTTTGCGGTTGTTGGGTTGGCTCCTTCAGGGCAATTACAGCCCCGCCAATCCTGAATGCTCGTCCCACCGACGTATTAGGCGAGTCTGAAGGGCGCCCGCTTGTACGGTTCCTCGAGCGACTCCTTCGCGATCGCACATCATTCACCACTACAACGCCAGAGTCAGTAATCGCCATTTAAGTAGCTTACGAATGCTTCGGCAACGTGGGAAACTGTTAATACATGATTACAGCCTTTCCGAGTAGCTTTCGACACTAGAAATTGGCCGGAAGAAGGAATCACTTACAGTTGTTTATCTGAAAAGGGGGGCGTTCAACACTAATACTCCTGGATATGCTTAGACTCCTCGAAATGGTTCGCGGTAAGAGGAAGCCCAATTTCCCCAGGGGAATACTGAGCCCATGGACGACCTGTGTAGCAATGAGCTGCCGTAACTAATCAATAATACGCAACAACTTACAACACTGGTGATAACCATGAACCAGACGATTACATTAACGGCCTCCTCCAAGTTTGCAACATCTTCTCTTGGTACAGCTCCACCGCCGGGGTTCAATGTCCTGACAAAGTTGACGGTAATGTATAGGTAGAAAACGGCAGAGCAGCCAATAGGGCCGAAGAATCCCATGAAAGTAGCCTGACTGATGCCGTCGACTTGTGGGATCTTCTTATACAGACCCAAAATTAATGGCGGTCTTCTGAGCAGCAGGATCAGTAGGCCCAGTGGTATCAGTCGACTAATTGAAATGACATTGTTGTCTACGAAGCTGTTCCAGGGACAGACAGCCCCGTACCACATGAAGATGACCACATTGAGAAGCATATCAATAGTTGGCTGGAGTGAACTATAATCAATCAGAGGTTAGCGTCAGGAAGGCATACCTGGTTCAAATCGATATGATGCAAACTTAGGGTTGGGACATACTACAGAGTCAGTTAGCATGTGATATAAGCGACACCTGAGAATCGCGAACTAATACAGACCTCGTCAACCGTCTGCAATCGGAACCAATCATCCCACGTGAAAACATTTCCAGCGATGAAACAGGCAAGAATGTCATCGCTGCCAATCAAGCCACAGGTGCCGGTTATGAACAGAGCCAACGACAAGGCAAAGACGAGAAAACTCTCTCGGTCGACGAACTTGTGCTTCTCGCAATAATAGAGTAACCGCTTGGAGAGCCATCCAACTACTGCACCATAGATGACACTAAGGATGATGGTATACCCCCATGTTTCCCCGAACCATAGACCGACTGCAAGACCACCTCCACCGGACTCGGAAGCGCCACCATCGCCAATGTACTTGATCAGGTACAAGGCGAGGAAAAGGAATGGGTATCCGAGACCATCATTAGCACCAGATTCAGCGATAATGATTTTCTGGAGGTCTTTAGGGACGTTATGGTCCGCAAACTTGCCCTTGACAATCACGTTGGACAGGACCGGATCAGTGGGTGTCACGCAAGCCCCTATCGCCAGTGCGTGGAGGAAAGGAAGATGCGGAACGAGTGCCCAGACAAGAAGCCCGGTCTGCAAAACTCGGAGTCAGTTATCGCCATTTGGAGCGTGATTGGTGAGGATTTCAGAAGCTTCTAGACATTGCCTTCGCCCTAAAAGGAATTCTCGTGCTCTGAAAGTTGCCGAAACAAGGAGAAAATGGTTCCAATTCTTACAATTAACCACATAGCGGTCATCACAGGCCCGAGAAGAAGAGCAAGGGGCTTCCATTCACGTCTCAAGTAATGGCTTGGTAGCTGAATACCTGCTAGGACAAGCTGGACCCCGAGAACCAAGCGTGTGAAAAATAGAGTCACGTCATTCAAATTGTCTACGGAGCCGGCGTACTCCAGAGGTCGCACCCAGTTCAGAGCGCGGGGTCCAAAAGTGATCCCCGCCAAGAGAGAGATAACTAGGGAAGGTTGTTAGTATGTAGTCATCACGACACAAGTAAAGGGTAAGGGATTGGCATTATGGGGACCCACGAGCTTCCGAAAGGTAGAAGTTTTCTTTGAGCAGATACGATACTAAGCCGAAGAGTGAGATCCATCCCCCGAGAACACTAACGACGATGTTGAAATTGGATATATCCACTGCAGCACTCCGAGTCAGTTATCACTACTATGTGTGTGAAAAGCCCAGGGGCCTTGATGATAGTCGATATGGAGGCCTTATAATTTTAATAATAAAAAATAAGGACAGAGCGACCCCGAGAACAACTTACAGGTCGGCATCGTGAATGGGGTAGAGATCTACTAAGTCCACTACAGTCGGCGATTGCAATTTGTCAAGTAACTCCCGAATCGTCTACGGATGTCGGCGATGTCGGCGAGTGTGAAGTTGATGTTATTGAATCATTTGGGCGCGATGGCAGCAACGACAACAGCGAGGGGACTGGAGTAAGGCCCGCCACCTTGGATGAAGGGTGGAATACGGGATCAAAATACGGGATCAATGTACGTCGCGCGGGGGCTCTCGTCGTCGAGTGTGGTGTTGCTGGGCACAAACAGTTGGTCAAGAGCTGTCACGCTCTCGTCTTGTGGTCAGGAGAATGATCAATGGCGAATGGAGGCACGATGATGCGTGAGCGCCAGAATAAAGTGCTGTACTGTAACGTTATGATAAGTCCTGCCGCCGACGATTCGAAACGACTGGCTTAAGGCGATGGCTCGTATACTTACTTACTATGCGGAGCACGATACAAGTGTACCCACTAAACAAGGCAAAGCTACATCTGTTGACTGATGGTGGTACAGTATTCTGTCGATCTTCGCTCTATGGATCCAGGTGGACCAACCAGTTGACAAAATTCGAACCGAGATATAGTAGACGGTGTTGCACAGAGATGGATATAATTAAAACGAACAGCAGGCAGGCAGTATAGATGGATATCTAATGGCTCCCAAGTTCGTCAAAACTCGGACCAACATCGTAACCAATGCGCCACGCCGCGCTTTCCGCTTGCAGCTGCCAAACGAGACATAATCCAATGACCTCGGGGCAGTTGGGGGGGGGGGGGGGGGGGGGGGGGGCGGGCCGCGGCGGGGGTCGAAACTTGCATCTTCTGTGAGG
>MU383120.1:0-119936 GCA_022495125.1 Xylaria acuta | reverse complement strand
ATGCGCCCGCCGGGCTTTTCCCGTTGCCGCGGCCAAACTCCAAATAAACCATTCCCCCGGGGCCTTTCCCCCCCCCCCCCCCCCCCTCACAACGCCATTGATACTACCTTAAGATAGGTTGTAGGTGCCTCTTATATCAGTTAGGTACTAGTGCTACCTACGGTCAACAACCCCCCTCTCAAAAAAAAAAAAAAAAAAAAAAAAAAAAAAAAAACACAGCTTCGAGCGGTTGTATTTCGGCCTTAACGGACGAATTAGTAAAAGAATAAGATATGCCTTCATCTCGAAATAAGCTGATAATAATATTTTATATCTATGCCTCTCAAAGAAGGGCGCATGTTTGTTTTTTCATAATGTACGCTTCTATCCTGGAATAAAACTGGTTGGGACCTTTTTGAGCCAACTGTACTGTACCTACTCACTTACAGTATGTACATTGCGACGGGCGGGAACACAGTAAGTACCTAGGTACGTAGGTATGCAACAAATACTAACATCTCGGGTTCCGCAATCACTCCAACTGGAGGTCCATTCGGGTATGGGGATATGGCCGGTCTATGCGCGATCGATGTACATAGATTTCATACCTCGGCTTGTGGAGGGACCGTACGTTAACAACACCGCAAAGTATATAGATTGCACCTTGTTCCATACTTGTCGCTGTGGCATGTCCTAGGCGGATCCTGCTTAGGTACTTAACTATGGCTGACGTTAATATTCAGATCAGTAAAACAACTGCATGATGACAAAACATGTTTCCGTACGATTTGAAGCTTCTTATAACTATGATCGACGGAATACGACTCTACAATGCTCCCATCGCTCCCATCGCTTTTCTGCATACATAGGCTTGGGGATAAGTAATTGGCTATGAGGGACTTGATCGATCAACTATGTACTCGGGTATCGCAAAGTCGCAATGCAAAACAGCTTGAGGTGAGATGTTACTCATTCTTTAGGATGCTGATGGCGTAAGAAACACCCCAATTCAACCCATTCATCTGTAGCGGTATCTTAACATGGCATGTCACTTGCTCTTGGCGCCCGCCACAGCAAGCCTGTCGGCAGCAATGTTCCCGGCATTACTTGAGTGACCCTTGACCCATTGAAACAGTGTCTTGAAGCCGGCGTTTTCTCGCTCGTCAATCAAAGCTCGAATCTGTTTCACGAGGTCCTGGTTCAACACATCATCGCCATTGGGCTTCCTCCAGCTGTTTCTCTCCCAGGCTTTATACCAATTTATTGAGCAGTCGATAGTATATTTACTGTCCGTGAAAATTCTGATTGTCGGGTTATCTTTTGACAACTCCAAAGCTCGGACCACGGCAGTAAGTTCGGCTCGTTGATTCGTCTGAGTCTCGCCCTCTAGGCGTTCCGAAACGTTCCTTGCCAAAGAATGAGTAAAGAGAAATGGATTAGTGATCGCCATGTACTTACCGCTCGTCGTCCTCGCCAAAGAACACACCAACGCCTGCCGTTGCTCCCGCACGGCCATTGGAGAGACTACTGCCGTCCGTGAAGATTCGCAGCACACCCGGCTCATCTTCAGCAATATCGCTACCGGGTTCGCCCGGCGTCTTGGCCTTCTTAGCTTTCTTGCTAGGCGGTTCGGTACCCTCGCTCAAGAGCCATTCCTGCGCCTCTTCGTTGCCATGGGCACGGATGAATTCAATCGCCTCTTCACGGGTTGCGAATTTCTTGTACTTCGGAGCCTTCCAGCCCTTGATCGCGACAGATGCTACATCCCAGTCCGTATAGATCCCGGGCTGTCTGCCGACAGCTACTGCATAGAATTTGTCTCCGCTATCGGCCGCCGCGGATGTCTTCCTACCGGCTACGTAGTCTTCGGCGTCTTCCCGACTCGTGAAGCTTTTGTCTGACAAGAATACGTTTAGTTCGAGCTAATCCACACGAGTATGATTCCACACCTACACGATGCGCCTCGGAAGCCAGCTGTCTGTTCCTGACATTCGGCCCAAGTAAGATAGACGCCAGGTTTGTTCCCAGCACGTACAGCGTAGTATTTCTGCAAGTTGGCGTCCGCCTTTCGTTTCTTGCTTGGTTTGGTGTTGGTGGAAGGGCTAGGCTTCACGGCCTGCTCTTTCTTGGTGGATGTAGTCGTAGGCATTGTGGTCGTCAATACGTGGTTTATAACGCTCCGTAACAGCTCACTGGTCCATGTCAACCTGCAGCTCCCCCTCAGGGCGAGCACTGGTACTTGTCCGAAACACGGCGCTTTGTTGGCGTTCGAGGAGATGCGGCAATGAACACGGGTGCTAAAGACGCGCAGGATAATGGGCCGAGACAGTCAAAGACTGGTCATTTCGGGACATCCCACAGAACGGTGGACTAAGGAGAGCAGGTCAAAGGCAGGTTCCGGTCGCATCCATTTCCTGCTTCCTTTCCACCTGCGCATGTACTACAATAAAGAAGTCGGACAGGGAACAGGGCAGCTTGCGTCAGGGCCCCAATGTCCCAAAGCGATAAGATAAGATGGCTCCAGCCACACTGCGGGTGGGGTAAGCGACCCCCGGTCCTGAAGTCCTTACTGTAGTCTAACGAGTAGGTCCTTAGGTAAGCTGTTAGTACCGTGCATGGCTCACGCACCTCTGGAGCAGCATCGTCGAATCACATTGCATTTTCCAACCGCAGCATGTGTTCTCTACTGAAGATCTGGTTTTGTTCTTTGGGTCCAACAATTGTTTTAATAGCAGGAACGTATCTATGAACAAGCGTACCAAACGTGGGCAATTCCATCGCATACGAAAGGTCTTGAATCCCGAGCGATTCTAGGTCTATGAAAGACCCACAACATGAGAGAAGAGGGCAATGCCGTCTGCGTAAGCTTAATATTGCAGGCGGTTCGAACACCCTCGCTCTTCTTCCAGTCTTGTGAATCCATTATTCCATACATCTCATAACGCCAAATGTCAGACAAGAGGACTACCTAATTCCTATGCTTGCCTCAAACCAAAGTTCATGTATGTCTCCTGTACTTGGTAGTGATATCAAGGATATCAGTTCATGCGTGTAGATGAGGATCAACTGTGAGACGCTCGACAGTGTCTGTCTCCCATTCCCATCCTAGCATACTCCAGTTCAGCTCCTTGCGCCAGTGCAGTCCAAGACCGCGGCCACCGCCGCACGGGCCGTTCTCACACGTAGTGGGGTTACCACAAGTATCGTAGCCACGGTCCTCCGAGCTCATGCCGCCCGTCAGTGGCATACGATGGCGAAAAACAATGCGACCCATACGGGAGTGTAGGATGGCCATGGCGCACATGACGCAAGGCTCATGAGTAAGGTACAGCTCGAGATCATGGCACAGATATCCATCAGGACACGGATGTTCAGTGTTGAAAACGACTTGCTCATCAATAAGCAAGGGACCGTCCTGGAAAGCCTCAAATTCCATAATAGCTGGTTTGTCCTCGGGCCTGTTCTCAGTTCTGACTAGTTTCTGTGCCACCATGCTGATAGCTCGAAGAGCTGCGTGTCCCATGGGATTTCCGGTACGCCCAACTTTCTCTTGTTGATGCCAGCGAGCATCTCCAGCAAGGGCAACAATCTGTGTGGTTTCCTTGGCTTCGGGTTCGGGTCCTGAAGTGTCTGACCCTATAGCATCATCAATGGTATCATTGTTCCCGAGTTCATGGGAATCGTGACTGGCAGTATTCTCAGGCATGTCGCTCGGGTTAGGTTCTGTATTCGAATTCGAGCGTTCGGATTTGAAAGCCGCATTCTTAGCATGGTCAAACTTCCCAGGGACGTTGCGCTTGATGATCACTGCGCCAATAGGTTCCCCCAACCCAGCATCACGCGACTTCCTTGCCACTTGATGGGCCAAAGTCATCCAAACTGAAGCGTCGCGAGAGACAACGGAAGTAGTTCGACAGATATTACTTGGATGAGGACCGAGGGGGTTGTTCTTTCTGTACACAGTCTGCCAAAATTGCTGCGACCACAAGTTGGCCTGGACTTGGGATGTTGGAGCCAGCAGAGGAACCGGAATGATGCCGATGAAGATGTCATCTCTAATGCCATCAACAGAGGCAAGACCTCTCAATAGTTCATCATAGGGCAACTCATCCTTTGGGCCCAGCAAGATGTATAGCCAATTGGACTTCCCTGTATGAATCGCTCTTCCATTGCCCTCGTTCATGAATTGCGACTTGAGGTGAGGGGGGAGATCGACAGGCTTGGAACACCGGCGCAGGTGAGGAAGGTTCTTAGCCGCATCGTCACCGGCCAAGGCCCGAGCAATCCTAGCCAGGAAAAGAGTCAGTGTGCGATCAGTGGGACATAGGGGCATGGACCAAGTAGATATACGAAGAGAACTTACGTCACGATATCATTGGTATAGCGCGTGGGAGCCCGGGTGATATAAGCGAGGCCAAGGGTAAGATTGTCTCGCAGCTCGAGAGTGGTTTTGAGAGGCACCAGAGTTCCAGAATCAATATTCGCAGGAATAAGCCGTCTCGAGACGGGGTCGAGCGTCTCGACGACTTCCTTCATGGAATCGCTCATAGCGGATACCTGCAGCAAGCACACAAGGCGTTAAGTCGGGGGAAAGAGACGTGACGAGTATCAACGATCCGGGGCCAAAAGAGTAGCAGTTGAACAGGATGGAGGTGTTGTCTAGTGCTCAGCTAGACAAAGACAAACGTTGGGAAATGCAAGCTGGTAAAGTAGTGAACACAGAATGGAACAAGACACTGAGTGTTGTCTGTCTGGACTGGGCGTTCCAAGCATGTTGGAGTGAATGGGTAGGTAGGTGGCGGAGGCTGGTAGAGGTAAGGGGGGGAGAGAAATGTGCCTACATGGAAACTGGGACGGGGAGGTTCGATACATTCGTTCCTTGAGGTACGGAAGGTGCATGCAGCGCATGGAGGTTGTAGGAGGTTGTTGAGAGTGAGACTACCCTAGGCACCTGTGTCGTGATATGCCGAAGAAATGGACTTATTAAAAGAACAACCCGTGGTTGCTAGGGTGCCAGTTGAATATTTCCATCGCAGTTGCTGCAACGGAGAAGCTTGTGGTTGACAATTTCAAAGTCACATGTAAGTAGTCGCTGGGAAGGGTTGAGGAGGTGCACTAGACAGACAACATTCGTCATAAGGTAGGTAGGCAACTCCAACAGCATGGAAGCAAGTAGAGTCAAAATAGAGGCGTGAAGACAGTTGGTAGGTAGTTACCAAATTCCTACTGAAATCTCGCTTTGCAGTGTACTACGCTATAGCTAGAAATCTTGCTGAGCTAATGGAGGGGCATATCGATAAGGAAGTGTAAAACAAAAGGCACCCAAACTTGCCCCCCGTCTTGGACCTCATACCTAAGGTACCTAGATAGGTAGGTATCCATAATACCCATGTACGTAGTAAGTGGTAGCTACTTGAGTTACCTACATGTACCCCAGTGCTGGTAATCTGCCATGTACTGTACAGAGGTAGGTACACTGGGAACCTACATATACCTACCTGTGCGGTAGTACCTTCAAAATTCAAACAGATCAATCCATAGCAATAGTTATTTGTAAATTGAGACGAAGATGAATCCACGTCTTGCCAATACCTACTTGTATCCGAATAATTCGTTGCTACAAGCTTGTCAGGTGTATGTTTAGATATCTATTCATAGAAACTCATCCCATACAGATACTCTTATGTTAATACGAGACAACTGCGTTGCGCCCCGTGTCCAACCTGCAACGGGCTCGATCTACACGATATATCAGAAATTATCTAGACGAGTAGCTCGATGGGATTGGTTGACCACAATAAATATTAGCAAATTAGTAGTCTTAATACTATACCAAAACATACTACCTAATGATAGCCCGCTAGAAGACTAAATGATACGTGAAGAGTAGGCGATAGCTTACTGGTTATTGTTAGAAGCAACAATACCTCTTGAATTGAAGTCACGGCAAACGGGGAAGATAAGTCCTCAACTAGCCTTCTTGCTCAAACCCATATAAACTTGAATACTGGAAACTAGATAGCATGTGTCATACTTTCCATAGTTCTAGTATCACCTTTGAAACCCCGTAGAGAAGTTAGGATCATTGCATAATGCTCAATACTACAAAAGGCATGAATGCATGGCAATTATATTTGAATCCTAGAGTGTACACTTTCCGACTTAGTTCCCCTTCACGCACAACTAATATAGTCTAGACTTTGGTGATAGAAAAGATAATACGTATGTGCAGATGTGTACATTGTGGTTTGAACTTGGCTTTGCTTGGCAAGCAACTGACTCTCGGAACCCTAGCAGCCGAGACAAAAGGCAACAATCGTTCGAAAGCCAAGCCCGCCAAGGTAAACCAAAACACCCCTGCCAAGCCCGAAACTCAACTGGGAAGACAGCTATGCCAAATCCATGCATGTGGACTATCAGAGTGGGAAATCCCTCAAAGTTGACAGGTTTATTCGATGGATGAGCCCCGATTCGTTGTTGTTCCATCGTCGCTCGTCAACACAAGTAATCCGCAGACTCATCCGCGGGGCAATATGAGGCAGGACTTGATAATGTCAGCAAAGCTTATCATGGCCCGTGGAATGACTGATAGACCTTGAAGCTGCTTCGATACATCCCGCCACCATCTCAAGTTTCATTGTACAAGCGCCCAGAAATCCCTCAGAGGCTACCACGCCTTCACTCCGTCGAATGCCATTATTGGGCCAAGCCACGTGTGCCGACGTTTGGTTATTGGGTGGTCCTCGTTCATCCCACCACTCCTATGCGTTCTTCTCACAGCTCTAAACGAGCAGGTCCGTAGTGAGGTCATATTTCCCCAGATACTCCACATGTTGGGCTGCACGCAGCGCCGATCAAGGAGAAGACCGACTCCATCTAATGCCAAATATCTTATTTTATTTATTTTATCGCGTAATCGTGAAGTTAGTGGTTTACAGAGGGTCTATGTCGTTATCACTTTGTCAGTTGTAGAGTGTATCAACTAAAGCTACAACATGACCAAGATCATATTGTTGGCTCCTATGTACTGTATGTAGTGCGCTGATTGATAAGATGAGATAGGTGGCACGAAGTAAAAGCCGCCTTATCTTGCAACAAATCTCTCACGTATGCGCTGACCTCAGACCGCGACTTTCAGAGTCGAATCCGAGCCTTCGTTTGTTTGGAGAAGACCGGCGGAGGCGGAGATCATTGCTGATGACGCACCTCCCAGCCTGACTTATCGGAGAGTTTAGGCGACCCATCTGCCAAATGTGAAGCCAAGCCTGATTTACATAACCCTTGTGCCGCCTCGTCGGCCCCAACCGTACCGTCTCGGCGGTGTAGCGAACTATTTGCCCAGACAGGCCAGGCGGCTCTAAGGTGATAGGCAAAATAGGACACGCAGGGAAACACAGCCAAGCAGGACATAGGACCGGATTGTCCGAACAGAAGTCCGGAGAAAGAAGTTGTCTCTACGTGTTGCAGAAGAGGAGGTGTGCATGTTTTACAGGCAGCAAGCCGTGATCAACCCCCAAGGCGACTACGTTGCACCATCTCTTAGTCAAAGGGTGTCGAGGGCATGGGGGAGAGAGTTCCCAATACTGACGTAGATAAAAGTTATTGGTGGGAGGCAAGACTGCGTGGTTGATAAGAGCCGGAATGCTTACTCACTTACGCCCTGGTCAACTGTCAATAATCTTAGGTGCATCTGTAACCCCGACCTGGAATCCTGGGAGGTCTGCTGCAGGCTTTTGAAAAGAAAAGCCTCATCTCATGGCCTCTCCGTATCATGTACCTCGGACACGTATTTATGTCTGAGGCTTCGCTTCGCTGTCCGAGTCGTGAGCCGCCCGCCAAGTTGACTGTCGGCTGGGCGCTGCTCTCAGGTTACATCCACCCAAGTACCTACTGTCATCTGCTGCACCAAGATTCCCTCAACCAGACGAAACAATATCTCGGCCAAGGCACTGCGGCCGGCCCGCCGTATATATTAAATCGAGACATCTCTGGGCGTTTCCATCGGCTATGGGCCTCGTCTCAAGCCCTACTGCACCGCTTATCTGCCTTGACTATTAGACTCGCAGTTCAACAGTTAAGAGGCGGGTTCTCCTTCGAACCTTGATGTTCAGTTGAATTTTCCGAGCCCACAACCGGGTCCGTCGAGGTCCCTTAAGCTTCCGACACAAGTAACTTTAGCTCATTCGCCTCGATGCCAGCGCAAGTTCCCGCTGCGCCCAGTCGACCAACGTGATCTCATATGAAGTTTATGAGATTTATGAGATTTAGCGGGGATTAATCCTCGTGCTAATGACCGCTAATGAGCGTGAGCCCACATACGGCAGAGAAACAGCCCACTCAACAGCCAACTGACGTCGACGTCTGTTTGGAACTCGTCGCAATTCAAATTTTTGCGAGCCGAATGAGCCAGCAAAGTGGACAGAGATGACGTGAACAGCATTCGACGTACGCACCAGTGTCTTACTTTTTGCTCCAGCACAGATCCTCGGGAGACGAGGGTTACACGGGTGGCTCCAGTTGAGACCGCCCTGTTACTCTACCTACCTACCTACCTACCTAGGTGTATTGCGCCTCTTCTGGTACCAAGGCTGCTACTACCTTAAGCTTACCCTCACGCGCTTCGTCTGATCCAAGCGGTCGGGGCTATCAAAGTTGAAGCGGTACGGCAACTTAAGCAGGCCGAAGACTAGGTCGCAGCTACTTCATCAGCACCGTGCCTAAAATAACCCAAGCCTCTATCGGATCGGCTCTCAGAAGACGCAACGACGCCTCTTCTGCACATTTGCTGCACTTCTACTGCAGCTAAGGTCGCTAGCTGCAGGACCCCGTGCAGCGCCGGGAACCCCCTGCCAGGGCGCATAGGCCCCACCACACGGCGCTCCGAGACTGGTTCTGGGTACCCATCCCGCTCTTCGCTGGCCTACCGGTACATAGCGCATTAGGTACCTGGTACTTCCAATTGGTACCTTCTAGGACAAGTGGACGTCACTACGCACCCCCGCCCGTTGATGCAGCACTGCGCGCACCATCGAGTCTGCATCCTGTCTGCACTCCGCAGTCGCTAGAATCGCCTGTACCAAGGAAGGCGTAGAAGGTACACTGTGCACAGGTGCTACCGCACTCGTGCCCTGACTGGACTGGGCAACAGCCAAGAGCGAGTGGCCTCACCCAGTGACCTGACCCCATTATGTCGAGACCCCTGGACGCCATGACTCCTCGTCCGAAAGTAGCCCCCGGCCCCCTTGTTGCGCAACCGGCTCTTCCACTTGCTGTGGCAGGGGCCGTCAGCACCACCACGCACCGCGCTACAACCTCCACAACCACCACAACCATCAAAGCCGGTGAGTTTACGGTTTTATTGCTTCAACCTAGACGGCTAGCAGAATCCTTTCCCTCCCCTCCCCTTCCCTTCCCGCCAATATTCCCTACAGGCCGTGCTCAATAAAAACCCGTCCCCTACATTCGATTCCGTCCGACCTCCCCCGTCCGACAATTGCAACCATCCGCTGCAACATCGCCTTTGTCTCCAATCCGTCGTTGACCCCGATTATCGGCACGTCGCCGTTTCCTGCCTACTTTTATTAACGCCACACAATCGCAACAGAATTCCGCATCGCTCGCAAGCAGTCGCGCCTGTCAACCCTCGCCATAGTGGCAATGACTAATCGGCGACTCGTCGCAACTTCGAATGTCGACCCATCTGCAATCCCACGATCTCTGCCCAAGCAATCTCAACCGCCGGTAGCCAGCAGTCCCGGGACTGCTCCCGCTAGGTTTAAAGATGGGAGCGCATCGCCACCGACTCCGACATCCTCAAATGGAGACAGCGTGACAGCCTCGCAATTTCCGCTTCTGGATCCCCATGCCATGCCACCTCCTGCTCTTTCCCACGCTAGTTATGGTCCTTCGGCGACTCCCTCTTCTCTCGCCAATGCGCTCCGCGCTATCAACGATGGCCCTAATAATGCCCCCCTTCCCCTACGAGGGCCTCCTTCTGCAGACGGTTCGCCCTACACCAAGAGCATATCGTCGACAGCTCCCGCATCACCTAGGATGTGAGTAGTCCAAGATTCCCAACCAGGATTCGGTCGCATCCTTCGGCAACTAACACCAGGTGTTGCAGACCACCCCTCAGACAAAACTCAGGTTCGGCAACGCCGCGCGTGCGCCCACATGCGACCACACTCAGCATCCCGGGTATGACCCGTTCGCTCGTCTCGCCTGACGGAAGAATCGCCGACCGAGATGTCGCCGCAAAGCTCGTCATAGTCATGGTGGGCCTTCCGGCTAGGGGCAAATCCTACATCACCAAGAAACTCCGGAGATACTTGGCGTGGCAGCAACACAACACTAGGATCTTCAACGTCGGCAATCGCCGCCGCATCACGGCCAATGTGCTATCCCCGACCAAGCCGGCCGCGGAAAACACAATGGACGCACCACGAGGGGCTGCCACCGTCCTCCTAAATGGCGCGCAGCTAGCATCGGATTCAGCTGCAACTAATCATTCACCATCAAGCCAAGAGAATTCATCGACTACCGATCATTCCGCCAAATTCTTCGACCCTAAAAATTCAGAGGCCTTTAAGCTACGGGAAGCAATGGCGATTGATACCTTGGACGAATTATTGGACTATCTGCTTAATGGCGGTGGCTCAGTCGGTATTCTCGACGCGACAAACAGTACGATCGAACGCCGACAGCATGTGTTTGATCATATCAAAGCTCGCGAGCCAAAACTTGGCATCTTGTTTATTGAGAGTGTTTGCAAGAATCCTGAGGTACGGATTAAGCTTCGCCTAACAAGTGTTGAGACATGCTGACACATCATAGCTTTTAGAGGCAAACATGCGTCTCAAATTATCCGGCCCCGATTACAAGGACAAAGACCCAGTCAAATCTTTGGCAGATTTCAAAGAGCGGGTGAAGGCGTACGAAAGCGCTTATGTCCCTCTAGGTGACTATGAAGAAGATCATGGAATGCAATACATCAAGGTAAGAGATTTATAACTTCCTCGCCGTACTATAGCCAATGACTGACAGTAAAGTAGATGATTGATGTTGGCAAAAAGCTTACGCACTTTGGATTAGAGGGTTTCCTTAGCACAGGAACCGCTACGTACCTGTCGTCTTTCAATTTGTCACCCAGGCAGATCTGGATCACGCGACATGGCCAATCCATGGATAATCACCTTGGGAAAATCGGAGGCAATTCCGAACTGACGGAGCGTGGTCATATCTATAGCAACGTCCTATACAATTTCATCACGCATAAACGGAAAGAGTGGCTGATTGACCAGAAGAATAGAATCGCACAGTCATCTTTCCCTCCTCTACCTGGCGATGAGTCACCGCCCTATCCGGAAATCAACGAGGAGCTCGAGGAGAAGAATACTTGCGTATGGACGTCGATGTTGACACGCAGCATACAGACGGCACAATACTTCGAGGCTGATGATGATTACGACGTGAAGCATTGGGAAATGCTCAACGAGCTGAATGCAGGAATATTCGAGGGCTTGACTTATGAAGAAATCGCTCGTGGTCACAACGATGAATACAGCAAGCGTCAGATGGACAAGCTTCACTACGTCTATCCCGGGGTTGGAGGGGAAGGATATCTGCAGGTGATCAGTCGACTTCGAGACATGGTCCGCGAAATTGAGCGAATCAAAGACCACCTCGTCATCATTGGTCACCGATCTGTGTGCCGAGTACTGATGGCATACTTCATGGATCTCACCAGAGATGATATTGCGGACCTTGATATGCCTCTTGGGGTGGTCTACGCTATCGAACCAAAGCCCTATGGCATCGAGTTCCACGCATACAAATATAACGAGGCGGCGGGATGGTTCGACGAGATTCCGGATTACAAACCCCAGAAAACAGTCGATCGGCACGCTTAATAGCCTCATCTTTCGACCAACATTCCTTTTCTCGGCAGAGCCGCGAATCGGTGTATACTACTAGATCTACGATGTGGCGTCAGTGCTTTGAGTAAAGATACCATGGGATAAAAGGCGGTTTAAGGCTTGTGGGTTTCGGTAGAGGTACTTATCCTATGCATGGATCGAGCTACGGGAATGGAACCAGTGGTCGCATTGTATTGGAGTTTTGGCGTCGGGGGGTTTACGCTTTGACGGCTTTGAAGATGAATGTATTTGTTGGACCTGGAGTACACTGATGTGCCACGATAGATTTAGACTCCTGTAATATCTGTCACTCACGAGATCAACCGCAAGGCACACGAGAATCAACGGATGCAGGGACCGAGGATTTATCCTGATGTACTCAGAGGATGTATACTGGCTCTACTAGCCCTCCTCGTCTCCTTAACTACTATATACTTATCCAAACAGTTGCGTAGGGGATGAGGAACCTATGTGATATATTCCGGCTTACCAGTGCTGATGAAACTAATATCCACGATGACGTTAAGCCCCATGTTGCCATTTTCAAGCACGTCATTAGCGTCGACACCTAACACGCGGATTGATATGTCAAGATACCCAATATTTCCAGGCCAAAGCCTATATGATCCCGTCTAATGCTATTCAGGCTTGTGCGTTCACTTACAGTACATGGCCAGTTCTTGTAGATTAAGTAACAAGGGCATTACTGAATAAGCCCTATTATGACACAACTCTTATGGACAATAAACAGTATGTATATAGCCAGGACTAGCTTGCGAAGGTGTTTTACGCGCCTCCGTGCAATGGCGACTGTCTTTATCCACGCTGTAGTTGACTCCTCAAGTCTCGAAGACCCTGGCACGCATTGGCTCTACTTACGGAGCCTTTGATCGATTAATTTTTGAAACTTATATAAAGAGATACGATGTAGCCTATAGTGAGGATTTCGCTATCAGTCGTATAGAATTAAATCTCGTAGTGCAGTAGACGAACCTAGGATATCCTAGACCCGCGCTTCTCGGCACTTATAGGAGCACCGGACTCGATTCGGAATGAGAATATTATAGCACGAAGAGTATCGTTAAGGTATATCCGATTACGGTAATAGTTCTGGTTTAATACCCTGTTAGGTAGCTATTTTATGTGTCAAGATCTTGTTGGGGAGTCAACTATAGGAATACGTGAAGACTATCACCGTTACGTGAAAGCGTCTCAATATTTATACATATTTACCGCAGCCTAGAGTAGATCCTATTTTAATATGTCGCTGTTGACAATCGCACCATGATATCAAGCCAGCGTTACAGTCAGGAAGGCAGTAAACTATTTGAATTGCCGCCCTAGGGGCAGGCTAGGAATTCCCTACCTACAAACACATGTTTCAGCGCTTAGCGAGAGTCCAAAGTTCCGGGGGCAGCATCACGCTCCAGCTCAGCTGAGGTTAATTGAGGACGATCCGCTGGGCCCGTTCGCACCATTGGTGTAACCCTCCGTCGCAAGAATCACTGTACGTCAATATGTCAGCTAAGTGTCGAGATAAAATATGATTAAACTCCATAGGGTTGGCTTGTCACGTACTGTAGTTGTGGCCTCCGAGGTTCATGCCGTACGATTTCCACGCATCGAAGTGTTTGCCGGTAGTGATCGTTCCGCCCACTCTAGTTTCGGTACGTACGGACTATAAGGCAATGTTAGAATGTGCAGAAAAAAAAGAAAAAGGGTCCCCTGAACTGATGTAGGAACTGCTTTAAAAACTATTCTCCTCAGAGTCACTCACCCAGTACTGTTGGAAGGTAGCCGTGCCGACGATGGATGGCTTGTTCACCCGTGTCGAAGTGTAGACCGCATAAGTGCCTTCGCCATCAATCGTGAAGTTTCCTTTGGCAGTCCACGGCTCATTAGGTGCAAGGTCGCCATGCGAGTCCATGATGTAGTACCTGAACATTCAGAGTCAGTTATTACCATCTAAAAGTGACCAAAGTAATAAGGAACTGACTCTATCAGGGGGTTGGTTGTCCAGCCATAGAGGGCGAGGTAACCCGGTCCCTTGGGCTCGTAAGTACCAGTGTACTTCACAGCTCTATCATACCATGTCAGTATCAGGCCCTCGATATAATTAGTTGCTCGCATATCCGACGCACCGGCTGCCACCCGGGCTCCAACCCTTGCCGCAGACGAATCCGCCGTTGTTGCCAGACCAGGTCGCCGTGTAAGAGCCTCCGGCGCCATTGTTGCACCGCCAGTTGCCGCTGCCCTCAGACCAGTACGACCAGAAGTAACCTTGCCTAGTCTCGAGCGTAGCGTTCGAGTCTTCCGCATGGAAGCGCTCGCCAAGTTGAGGGAGGGAGAGAGCTCCCGGGAGCAGGGCGACAGCCGCGAGAACGAAGGATGACAACATGATGAGCAGTTTGTTGACGAATGGCTCAAGGCGATCTTTGCATCGCCGAAGGGGAAACGGATATCTCGATATAAATATATGCAAAGTATAAACGTTTCCTGGTTATTTTAAACATCGCGGATCATCACAATGTTTAGGCTAAAAACCTCGTGGTTCTTCCGGGGCTGGTCTGCGTCCAGACCCTATCAACTTTATTAGAGGCTACACCCCGTCATTAATGGCAACCAATGAGATGGGAGATTTTTACCCTTTATATCTCGTTCAGGCAGTTTTGCTGCCGTTGGCGCATGCCAAGCTCAATTCATGTCCCATATTATATCTGGGGTCAAATGCCGGCTCGCAACCGGATGATCGGAATACATATGGGGTAATAGGGTCTTCAGTTAACCGCAAAGGTCTCCATTCCAACCCACTCTACTACCGCGATTGGATGACCTCGGATACAGTACGAACAAGCGTATGCGGAGGTAAGTCCCCAGTAATCCAGGTTATGACCGACATCGACTTAGGCTGATCACCTATGTGCGCAATCCGACTATAGTTGGACTAACTCTTACTCGTACGATATCTTGCTGTTACCAACTGAGTCCTAGTCTACATAAATTCCAGAGTGTGTGCCGGCAATCGTGAGCCTTCTTAAGAGCATTGTCACCGTTAGTTCTCACCATGTTACATCCACACTGGTCTACTGAGTATTATGAAGTATGATCGCCACACTTTCACATAGCTGCTAGGTCATTCCGTGATTTTGATATTTTAGTTCCTGAACGTCCCCCTTTTGGTACTGGACTCAAGGTATGTCTTGAGCCATTTCTATTACGAGAAGGTGTCCAAAACACCGCTGTGGGCCAGTCTGGGCTATAAGCGGAGAGCTCTTAAGTTTTTCTGGGGGTATTTCTTGTCGTTTATCATAGTTTATCAGTGCATCAAATTTGAGACACCTTAACAACCTAATTTGAAAGGTCAAATAATACATGCACCTATCTATTTAGCATCCGAGTCGGAAAAGGAATCTCGTAAGGTTATAAAAACTGTGATGTACTGGAGAAGAGTATTATGTGCGAGACGGAATATACGAGTTAGGCGACGCCATAACTCTATACGATACACGTATTCAGGATTAAATGATATATATGGAAGCAAGTAAGGTGCACCATGGAAATACCAGGGACATAATTACCAAAAAGTAGCGGTATTTCGTCACACGACTGTCATCTAATATCATATCTACAGTTCCTCGACTCCATATGCCTTAATTATCACAGCCTGTCCTATACGAAATGGAAGGATTATGTTGATTGATCTTGGCTAGGTGACGAGGGCCAGACGTGAAGTGGAAAAAGCATTTGAAAAGCGATGTTCTGTGAAGGTTCCAGAAGGTCTCAGTACGGCAGACAACAGAGCAGTTCACAACACCAGCTGCATTTGAAAAAATAAACGCACTTATCAGACGAATTGTATCATCGAACACTCGGTCACGCGAGGTTTGCTCTTTATGAACTTTCGGTGACCGTAATAGTGTTGTTATTTGGTACTGATGAACAGCCAATAGTCAGACCGCTTTGGAGCAGTCGTGAAACTTGGTGCGCCTGGAAATCCGCCTGCCAGTCAGCCTCAGCTGAACGCTGTTGCATCTACAACAAGAGCACATGGCCGCTTGGTCTTGCCTAATCCCCACGCTGCAAAAACCAATTATATCAATGTGTATATCACCTAATGAAAATACAATCTGGGCAAGGGTGTTTCCACACCCTTTACCAGGGTAAAAAACGATGGCACAAACATTTCCATTTGACCCGAGGAAAGCCATGACAGTCGGCGTGCAGTTCCTTGGCAGCACACCGGTCGTCAATTACACGCGTCTGCCTCCTAGCACGCTATTTATTCCCAGAGCGAGCGAAACGGCAAAACCACACGTTTACCGACCGCTTCCTCAGGGCCACGCCAGATTCCTTCGGAGAGTCCCTCAATCGAATCAGGACGAGCTCATCTTTGATTTCATCTCCCTCCCAGTTTCTGATACAGAGTGCGACGAAAAATACGCGGCTATCTCGTACTGCTGGGGTGTTTTGCCTGCGAACCAGGCGTTAGTGCTCGCAGATGGCTCGACTATTCCTATCACAGCAAAAGTTATCTACATCCTACAAGAGATCATATATCGAGCCCGCTGTAACGTCATTTGGCTAGACGCAATATGTATCAATCAGCAGGATTCGATAGAGAAGTCGGGCCAGATCTCACTCATGACAAACATTTACCATTCTGCAGAATCGGTTGAGATATGGCTGGACGCTGGACACTCATCGGCGCAGGTCCTTAGGGAGACTATCCGCAATAGAAACGTGTCCTCTAATGCCGTATTTAACGCAGGTTTATTGAGGCCTCGGGACTCTTACTCTGCTTATCCACCATACACTGACACCGAAATCATTGAGCTTATGTGGTCGCCATGGTTTGAAAGAGCTTGGGTGGTTCAAGAGTATTGTTATTCCAAACAGCCCAAGTTTCACTACAATGGAATATCGATAAGCATGCTGTTCTTGATGAGGGTCTACGAATGGGGCAGCGATTTAGCGTTTGGCCGTCTGGAGGACGGCGGCAGAAGTAGGTGCGAAGTGCTCATTCCTCCAATGATCCGACATTTCGGCAGCTTGATACTCAGGCGCAAGAACACTGCGGAAAGGGCACTTCGCCATAACCCGCTAGAAGATATCTTGGGCGAGTTTTATCACTGCAAAGCAACTGATCCTCATGACAAAGTCATAGCCTTTCTCGGCATGACGAATGGGGCATGGCTGAAGAGTACCACGATCGACTATGGGCGTTCCCCCGCAGCATTTTACCTCGACATGGTTATAAAAATGATGCGGCACAGCACTGACTTTGCCCTTTTCGGCTTTGCTGGGATTACATCTCGGCGACCTCTGTTCAACGACAGGCCTGACGCCCCTTCTTGGTTACCAGATTTCAGCACCTCTCCACATCATGTCACCTGGTCGTGGCGATGGAGAAGATTTAATGCATCGGGTACCCAGGAGGAGGGGGGCGTTCGGCCTGAATTCATCATTTCTCCAACACAGGAGGATTATATATCCTGTAATGCGATTCTGCTTACCGGTGGGATATGCATTGACACGGTTGTCGGCTTCCTCCCGGGTGTTGAGCAACGCAACTTTGCTTACCTGCCGGGCTTTCTAACCGTCGCGTTAGCGATATCCCATCATGTTTCTCCTTACCCAACCGGGGAGTCTGCTCGTGATGTCCTCTGGAAGACGCTCATTGCGGCAGACCCATCTTGTCTCCAGCGCGACGATGCCGGCGCCGGGTTCGACCAGCTCTGTGAGTGGACCAAAACTGGCAAGTTGGATCTTGAAAAAATCTGGGCGCTAGAAGGAAGATACTACCAAACTATGCTGGTTGAAGGAGCTGGAGGGACTCGGGGGCTTTTCTGGACAAAACATGGTTACATGGGCCTTGCTGCCAATGGGGTCGAAGTAAACGACGAAATTTGGTTATTTAAGGGAGCCAGGGTGCCATTCATTCTACGTGGCCTGACTGACGAGAGTAGTAGGGAAGGGGAGATCCAGGGTTTTTATGAGCTTGTGGCCGAGTCTTATCTTCACGGAGCCATGAACGGCGAATTGGCCGCGAACTGGGAAAAAGAAAAGGGGGTTCTCTTGGTATAAAAGCTAGACAACAATACCATTATTTTAAATGCAAGGAGCATCAGACTGCTGAGGTGTTAACGGAGGATATTCTACTGTAAAAAGGACTATCAAAGGCTTGGAAGAGTATTCACATTGATAATAATCTTCTATGGAATCAAGGGGTCCTTGAAGGTCTTAACCCCTTTTTGAAGCTTCACGGCTTTATACCCCGAATTGCCTCGCTTCTTCTTGCCTCTTCTGATTTAATAAAGCTCTCTCAGGAGAATGAATGAGTTTCTGTTTTTACTCGCCGACATACAGTAGTAGCATAGCTTGAAGGTAGCATCTGAGTTGGTTCCATCATCGGTTGTGCATTCGCACCTCAGGTGCCAACATACATATGCAGGTTAAATCCATGAAAGACGCGCAACTACCTGACTGCATCGCATTCCATCAACACCTTCGTGTTGGTATGATCCCGCGCTGGAAGAGAGCAAAAAAAGGTGTGTTTAGACCCGGTTAACCTCTTATAATAGGTCTTGCTAACTATACGTCTATCGAACCTTTCAGTACTCAATATAGATACTCTGCTGCTGGGGTCATTTTACACGAAACCCATAAGAGGCTACATAGAAAATGTGCTTTACAACGGGTTGCTCTAGAAGTTTCAATGCAATATACGAGATCTCCAGGGGTAAATTAGTAGAGGGCATCAGTACCAAGTGCTCACTATTGCGATGTTCTCGTTCCTAATACTATCACATATAAGCGTTCGTCTCACAAATGCATCTTGAGAAAGGCCTAATCGGGAAACAAAAAGCAGATTTATTCTATAGTCTAGAAGAGTAAGCTTCCTATGCCTAAAGGAATGAATGCTAAAACAACCAAATTATCAAGGAATGTCCGCTAATCGCTAACCCAAATGTCCCGAAACCGACAGACGCTCAGATATTAACGCAAAGTATAGACCAGAAGTCAAGCCCCAACTGAATGATTCAACCTAAGTCGCTTACCACCAAGCGACGCTGATGCCGTTGGGCACATTGGTGCCATCATAGCTGAAATCCTGCTGGACAACGTTGACATCAAAGGTGCCAACCGCAGCGGCCTCCCAGTGGAGGGTGTTGCCAGCAGGGCAAGGGAAGGAGTCGACGGTGGGGGTGAAGTCGATGCGCTTGAAGTCGTAGAAGTCGGTGTCGGCGTTGAACACGATGCGCGCGATCTGCTGGTCGCGCAGGTTGCCCTGAGTCAGGGAGGCCAGGTCCGTGAAGCCGTTCTTGAAAATGTCGAGAGCCCCAGTGCCCTGGACGGCGTCGTTGCTGTTCGCCGCGCGGAACACGAGCCCGCAGGTGCGTCCCGCTGCTGCGGCGGGGATGGGAATGTCGTAGAGCGTCGACGTCTCGAACGTGCCGCTGCGGACAGTGGACGTCCGAGAGTCTTGGTAGTTGTAGTTGGTAGCGATGTTGTGAATCTTAAGGATGCTGGGGACCGCGTAACCAGCGGTGGTGGTTGGGGCAGCGGCTGAGAGAGTTGCCGAGAGGAGGCCGAGGGCAGCAGTTGCGTACTTCATTTTGATGGATGTTTTGAAGGTGTATGAAGATTATGAATAGGGGTGATGATTTGTTAAGCTGGAGTCTTGTAGTCTTGATGATGTTGCTCTGTAATTGTGCTTGATGTGGCTGGGATAGAATTTCCTTCAGAACTCCGGGAAGCGTCCCTTTATATACACGTCCACTCGAGTCCTAAATCTCATCATCGTAATATCAATAGCGGCGGCCTCCTGTGAGGTGATCAAGCCCAATCTATTTTCGCCACAATATAGGCTTCACATGGTTGAGTTGCTAGTTGCACCGCAGCCCTGAGCCACTGACACTAAATCTTAAGTAACAGATTCCTTTCTATTGGATCGTTCTCAGAAGTAAGAGCTGATGCTGGACGTGGAAGTCTTCAGGCCTAGGTAGACAATATGTTGGTCGGGCGACCGTGGGCTGACGTGCAAAGCCTTGCGGTCTACCACACCTTCACTGGCGTCTCGTATACTGAATCTTTACCTAGTTGGCTTGCATTATTGGTAATCACTTATTCTATACGTCTTTGGTATTGGCTTAATCGGCTACTGTACTACACTTGAGAAGCTATTTCGGTGAGTATAAGTAGCTATTAGTAGGTCCGATTTTGTTTTCAGCAAGATGGCGCACAACGTCGGCTGACCGCATTGCCGGTACCCTACCTAGTCAGAACTATACCAGCGACATCGCTGTATCATGCGTACTGGATATTTGAATTCTGTGAAGGTCACACTCTGTTCTTATGTAGAACTATGCTATATATTGGTCTCGATACAGGTGTGATATCGTAGAGTCCACTAGTTCTTCTAAACGTCATTATGAAAGGTTGTCTCCTTCTTCCATCATTCATGATATTGCTCTTGATCATCATTAATCCTGGCCCTTAAGCAGATATCGAGATTCAAGAAACCGATATGTTTGGCCCCATCTATTCTACTCCCCTTGATCCTGTCCACGAAGTTCAGGCACTACTAAGACATGTCTTGTCAGCCGCCAAGGCCCGATATGCTGATGTACACCACCACCAACTTCAGGACGCATTATAGTTGGGGTCCTAAAATAAACTCGCGTGAGGCTGGGCGTATAACATCCCGTGGCTCATTCTAGAACCGCGTACGTCATACCAATTACCCGGGTCGAAGGAATTTGGATGTATTTGCCGACACGTTACATCCTCGCTAAAGAGGGAATGAGCCCACCCCCAGCCCATCGTACACCGCATATGCAGTCTGGGGAAACCCCGGTATAGACGCCTCCGCGCTGTACACTCTTTTTCAGCTCTGGGTGTATACTAAAACTTACTTAATTTTGAGCACTTTAACGATTGTTATGGACTACGCAAGGACTGCCTTGACTAACCGTAGTCGCACCTACTACGCCCGAGAAGATGGGATTTGACCATATACTCTAGTGGTGACTGTATATGGATCGAAGCATAAAAGCCTGTGCGAACGCCTCTGGCGAGGATCTCATGTTACAACGCCGCCGGCAACCTCGTCTGCCAATCACCGCGAAACCATCGAACCGTGTGGCTTTCTAAGATATTCCATGGTTCGAGGTGGGTTGACTTAGGTACATAGTAGCTGTGCTTATATCATCAGTGAATAAGACCGTCGGCGGCACGACCGACCGCCTCAGCTGAGTCGCTCGTACCCGGCGCAGTCCGCACTCTGGAGATTTACCTAAGCCGCCGACTAAAGACTTCCGAGACATCTCACGTTGGATACGAGAGCACGGCATTCAGTGCCTGGATCTTGTGATCAAAAGCCAATTCGTAACGGAACTATCCGCGAGGTATGTGTATACGTTTGTGTTGGTGGAATACGAAGGAAAATGGCTAAATATAACAGTTTCCGAGAGGCTTCCGAGAAACGCCAGGCGCCCTATAGCCTATTCGGACTGTTGGTCCACTACCTGCACTGCCTCAACTACCGGACTCGCCCAGCTAGGACGAGTGTGTAATACAACGGGTGTGTCATCATATATACTGTATGCTATTGCGCGGTACGAGGTCCTACGGGAATTCTCTCACCCTCCGACAAAGCGCTAGAGACGGATGGATATTCAGCTCAGAAATGGCATAAGCTGAGGCAGTCCCGTGACCCGGCAGCAGGTGCTAAGCCAGCTAGCTCCCCCGAAAAGCCTTTCTAACATTATTTGATTTTGTTGGTGGCCAGCAGTTATCTGTCTCTCACCACAACGATATCAATCTTGTAAAGTACCTGACATTATTGCCCTACGCCATATGTACAATAGAGAAAATTCCCAGACGCCCAGCCTCCTATGTAGAGGAACTTTAACCATCGCCTCTATAAACGCCGATTTGTTAGCAATAAGCTTTATGTAAGATGCACACTAGCGCCAATGCCCTTCCCTTGATACCAAAGCGTCTCCTTCCAATTTCCAAGACGAGCATCAACAATGGCACGGGCATCGAGTTTCAGCCTCCCACCGATCGCATTTCGGACGGCGTCATATCCAACAGAGCCGATGGACCACTCAACGGGAAGTCTGGGGGTCTGAGATATGCCAGGAGGCGCTGCGAATGGGAGGTCGTAAATGATTCGGCCTACCGTCTCGGTATGATTGTACAAGGCGGTGGCATTCACGAAGTCTAGATATAATGTGTTGAATTGTAAGGGAGACACGAGCGTGAAGGTGGCAGTTGATGATAAGAAGTGAAAACTCGCATCTCTGATGAAATATGAGTTTTCGCCAGATGGATCGCCAGGGAGGGTCAGCTGAGGCACAGCAAATGTCGCATTGAATCGCGAGAGCGCTTTGCAGAGGAGACGCTGACCGGGAATAGAATTTAGGTGCGGCTTCACAGTAATGCTCGCGTTGAAACCGGATAGGTACTGAGAGATGAGGTCCCTCCCAATTTTCCGGCTATGTGGGCCTCCATCTGTTGGATTCCATTTCGCCGTGACAAGTACGTTGGTGTTATTACCTGTTACTATGTCGACATTCTGAACGGTGCCATCTCCCAAGATTGAACCGTTGGCAACAAGATAGACATTAACAAACGGAACATAAGCAGTATAGGGGGTAGGATTAGTGACATTGACCAAAGCTTGTAGAGTGATGGAATCTAGGGAGCTGTCCACGACTTTTATTGAGCCGACCTTAGGGTCAATGCTGCCAATCGCCCCGTTGGGAAGTGCTATCGATTTGTTAGCATATGCACATCGAATAGAAGGTCGTTAAAGGGCATATAAATGCGCCTCCGCGGAACTGGCGGTCTTCGCGGACGGCGCATTCGAGAGGCGACTGACTAGATTAAAGCAGCGAAGACGGACGTTTTACTGGGATCTTTCCCTCGGCAGGGACCTCCTTCAAGATGAGTTCTCCCAGTGAGGTCTCCACTTTAACATCAACAAGAGCTTGGACGTCGAGTTGGATAGGCTTGTTTCCAAATAGAAGTGCCTGCACAACATCGGAGAAAACGTCGCTGTCCGTTATGTTGAGAGGGGCCTCAATTATACGAGACTCGATTTTTAGACTGGGCCCATCGCTCCCTTTCCCCTCAGTCCTCGTCGAATTGGCATGCTGCCACTTCCGCAGGTTGAGCTCCCCCATTTTCTTAGTTTTGTATATAACATCGGCGGTTGCTCGCACATTTGTTACGTTGATGCCAAAATTCATTTCGGATGGAACGCTTGCAGTGACCAAGATGTTCCCCGAAACTTTGGGGCTGGCGGCTGGGTCATTAGGATCAGCGAATGGGTCAGGTAAAGTGAAATGGACATCAGTCAAAGAGAAATCCCTGATAAGGCCGTCAAGCGTCCTTCCAGGAAATGGAACTGGCACTGTAACGCTAGCCAGAAGGTCTGCAATCCATTTAGGAGTGTCGCCATCCGGGCGACTGCTACCACGAACGAACAATGTGGCGGGTTCGCCATGCATGTACTGCTTCAAGAACATATCTAACGGCGACGAAGATGAATGCGGGCAGACCCGAGTCAAAGAGTCAGGGAGCTCGTGGATGACTCCATAAACATTCGCGGAAACATCCGACATGGGCTTCATGTGAATCTCGCTGGTAGAAGCTTCCGCTATAATAATGAAAGGATCCGTATCCGCACACCCGGGAACCATGATCTCAAATGCAAGCTCAGGAATGTCGAGTTCGATTGGATACTCGTTGAATGCCGACAGCGACATATCAACGAGCATAGACCCTTTCAAGGGGCCATCTTTAACATTGAAGCGTGTAATATTGTACTTTGGCATAGCAGGAATCTTATTTGCTGTTAGAAATCAGTTTATGCTCGATATAGACACGTAACCGATCGACTAGTCCTTGATAGACTAGAAGAACATCTTCTCTCCAAAATAAAGGGTAGCAAAGGAACGGTAGAGAGATTGACCTTCAAAAACCAGTGTTTCGGAGACCGTATGTGTCCCAAGAGGTATAAAACCTGACTTGAGACTCAAATCGGTCTTTCCGCTCAGACGCAATTTGTCGAGCCTCCCATCTAACCAGTCATTCGCAATCATACGCATCCCCTCGACATTACCGGGTCGCACATCAGCAATGAAATCAAACTGTGTTGTCACTCCATCTCTGAGACTGACGACTAATGGAGGAATAACAGCAGACCCGAGCAGGATGTTGCCATAGTCAGGCACGTAGACATCAATCTCGGCCTTTTCGCTCCCCAATTGTTTGGCAACCCAAGTAGAGGCTCTGCCGATTCTTCGCACATGGTCGTTTTTCACCCTTGAGCCGTCAAGCTGAAAGTTGGCCTGTATTCGAGCGCGAACTCCATCGACCGTGATGGAATCGATGGATAAACTCGTCGGCTCGATAACAGCAGCTTGCTGTGCGTACTCTTGCACAGCATCTGGTACAATAAAGGCAAGTATGATTATCGCAACAGCGACACATCCTAGTATTCCCATAGCTATGAATGAAGGCCACCTCCTTGTCTTCTTCTTGGTGCTATGGGTTGAGGTAGCATGGCTATGGCGGGATTGTATCGACGCGTTGTCTGCCTCAGACTCGGCACCATCGCCATCGTATCCCGGTGTTGCGGAAGTGCTGGATAGGAGTGGTGTCGACTCGCTAGACTCGTGTGGGTCACGGTCGTTTTCTCTGCCTTTCTTCGCCGACGACAGCAACGGCGAGGCTTCGTCTTTCGACATGATGGATGGCGGTGAAATAGCGGGACTAACAAGCTAGAGCCGCGTAAACATGATTCGGGAAGAGAGGGCTCTTCTATCCGAGGACGGAGTTCGCCACTCTTGCGTTACCGCGGGCGGTGTCGGAGGTGCGGTAACCTTAATCTCTAGCAGCAGTTATGTCGGTGGGATGGCGAGGCGATGCTCAAATATCAATGAGATGGTAGATAGGTATGAAAGCGTTGGGTTGATGCGACAGAATCAGCTGCCAATGGAATGGTGGGAAGCCTTGGCGGTGGCTTCACATGGAATGATTATGCACGTCGTCATCGGCTCAATTCATCAAATGTGGGGCTACTAGATTCCTCAGATACCAGCCTTACTATGTTTAGGTTAGCGTTATCTGGGGAAAAGGATCCAGGCACAGAGCTACCATCTGGGGCCTTATCGAATGCAGCTGTAGACGGCTGGGCAACTGTTTACGCCGATCTTCGCAGTCAATGGGGGGTGATAACACAAAAACAGCAGGGGTCGACAACCGAGTGGCAGATCTGGATAACTAGGAAGGAAGAAGGTCTAGAACACTAGCTACTGGTGGGAAATTAATAGCCCTGTGTGTGTGTTTGCTTTCCAAGCCACAGATCCCTCAGCCACTTTCACACGCCACAGGGGCTCTATACATAATTTACAGGTTACAATGGACAATATGAATTGCGGTCAGTTGATGATAGTATTTTGCAACTCATGAGTCACTACTACCTTCTAACTACAACTTGAAGCAGTATAGTCTTATGTTCAAGAGTCATATTAGTAATTTCACTTCGATATAAGCCAATTAATATTCTTTTCGGGTCACCTTTCGTCATTGCTTCAAGTCAATTCGTCTAATCAGCACAACTGTACGTGCTTAACATCGAAACCACCGTCCTTCTGAGAGCTCTGCCGTTAAACCACCTCCCGGAATTAACCAGAATTCCTTTGCCCACTACCTCCTTCTTCAATTGGATTCAACATGCGGCCCTCAATTCATCGATTAACTCAGAATGCATTGAAGCATGCCTCAGCAAGGACCTATTCCACCGAACCATCAAGCATCCGTCATCTCATGACAATCGGCGACCTTAGCCCAGCCGAATTCTCAAAACTGATTCTCAATGCCTCTGCTCACAAAAAGGCCGTCAAATCTGGCCAGATACCCGAGGCAATCAAAAACAAATTGCTCGGCCAGACTGTCGCTATGATGTTCAGCAAACGAAGCACCCGTACTCGCGTATCCACTGAGGCAGCTATCACACTAATGGGAGGACATCCCATGTTTTTGGGAAAAGACGACATTCAACTGGGCGTGAGCGTGACAAACGTCTTTCCTTCTCACGTTGGAGCTAATCAGAATTTAGGTAAACGAATCACTGTATGATACATCTAAGATCATCTCGTCAATGACGTCTTGCATGGTGGCTCGTGTCGGCCCTCACGACGATGTTGCCAACTTGGCAAAGCACTCCAAAGTGCCGGTTCTCAATGCTCTCTCAAACGATTTCCACCCTCTTCAAACCATTGCCGACTTCCTCACCATCCACGAAGCATTCTCTCAGCAAGGTGTGAACTCAACTGGCGTTGTTCCTGACCGGCTGAAGGTGGCCTGGGTCGGAGACGCCAACAATGTACTGTTCGACTTGGCCATTGGCTGCGTCAAGCTCGGCGTAGATATTGCTGTCGCCACACCCGCGGATTACCGCATCCCAGAAACGATGATGGCTTTCATCAAAGAGCAAGCTAAGACGGCGGCGTCTCCAGGCACTATTAGCGAATATTTCGTTCCCGAGGAGGCTGTCAAGGACGCAAATATCATTGTGACCGACACTTGGGTGTCCATGGGCCAGGAGGAGGAGGCGCAAAAACGATTAAAGGCTTTTGCTGGGTTCCAAGTCACGGACGGACTGGCCAAGAGGGGTGGAGCTAAGGCCGACTGGAAGTTCATGCACTGCCTCCCTCGTCACCCTGAGGAGGTAAGCGACGAGGTTATGTACGGCCCGCGGTCGCTTGTGTTCCAAGAAGGAGAGAATCGCCTGTGGGCGGCTATTGGTACGCACGCACCCTAATCCTCATCCGGTTGTGTAACTAACATGAACACAGCTGCTCTAGAAGGTTTCGTCAGCAACAAAGGGAATTTGGTTTAAGAAGGTTACATCTAAATAGCAAAAACGTCCAACCTATGTATCGGAAGTGAGATGCTCTGGCCAATCTGTTACAACCTTCCGGAAGTTTTTCCTTTTTGTCTGAAGACATAATGTAGCGGGCACCATAACTTTCTTGAGGGTCGATTATAAGTGAATCAAGCAAATTGACTGTTAGTATCCAAGAACACTCATTATAATGGGACAGCAGGTCCTAATTTCCACTCTATGAATGGTCGACATAGATCATAATTCGCAAGTTTGCACTCGTAACCTGTCTACAGTTCTGTGGTAATAAAATCAATGACCAATATAAGCCAGAGGTGAACGCCAAGTATCCCAATACCCCAACCCAGAAATACATTTAACCAGGGGGCAGTTGGCTGGCATCAACAACCTCATCTGCCTCCTTAACAATGGTTTCCTCGTCAGGTCCATACAACGGCGAACGAGGCAATGCCATTAGACCGGTACGTGTAGACTCGAGGATGCCGAATGGTGCTATCAACTTCATGAAAGAGTCGATTCTATCGGGCTTCGCGGACCTGTAATCATGTGAGCGTTAAAGAAGATAAAGTAGAAAGCTAGAGAGTGCTTACACCTCAACGATGCAGCTATTGGTGCTAATATCCAGAACCTTGCCGCCGAACTGATGCGCGAAGTACGTGATTGACTTCAGGTGTTCATGCTTGTGTCGTAGGGCTTGGCTAGCAACCATCTTGCTAGGATGGAAGTCTTGGGATATATCTCCCAATGCCTTCTCATTAGTTCCAGCATCTACCTCAGCAGTCATCTCGCGGTGATGTGCCAAAAGGTCCTCGAAATATTCTGGTCCCAGGATGTTGATCTTGGCAAGAAGCAACTCGCGCTGGACGAGAGCAGCGCTCGTGTAATCCAAAACAGCCCAGACAGGAACCAAGTCCTCCAATTGGCGACGGGCTTGTTCAACCACGCCATCTTGACCAGTCAGAACAATGGTCATACGAGATAGATCCTCCACTTCTGTGTTACAAACGACCAACGAATCGATGTTGAAACCACGGGCCGCCAAGATACCGGAGACTCGTGACAACACACCGGGCTCGTTTTGGACCAGACAGTTGAGGACATGGCGCTTTGGCGGGGTCGTCGAGGGAGTCGGCGTCTCGTAGAGGATGTTAGACACAGCTGACTGGGCTGACCATGATGAAGGCGTGTCGCTTGTGGGGAGGGGAGCTTGGCGACGGCGAAGGGCTTTGTAGGCAATGGCCGAGGTTGAGCTGCTCGAACTCCATCGAGTAGCGGTCTGCGGACCAGCACGCACAGCGGCAGCGACAGCTCGCAAGCAATGGCTTGGGGCGAACAATCGAGACGCCATCTTCCCGATCATCAATTGGGACTGAAAGACCCTGTGATTGGAAATTGGCCGTTCTCGAGAGCTGTGGCGTGTATGGTAGTGTTCAATTGGTCGTTTGCCTCATAACACATGGAGGGGAGGTCAAGTAGGTAACTACCACGCTAATAAAGTATGCGTGGTGAAGCTTGACTGGGTTTGCTGCGAATATCGGAGATGTCTTCGGCTGTTCTAGACCCGGACCCGGCTTTGGGTGTGCACTGACGGGTGCAGGCCGGGTCCGTGTGCACACTGTGTGTCTCTTAGATACATACGCCGCCGGCGGGACTTAGCATGCAGAATGCATCAAATGAAGCAGGCCCCACCTTCAAGACATCCATTACCTTACAGTACCTAACCTGGTACTCTGATGTCGGGCTTGGTCATCTACGCTAGTCCCAGTTCAGCTCCCATTGTGGAGAGGCGCTACATGCCAAGCCGACATTTTTCTAAGCTGGCTGCAAGGGGATTTCTGCATCTTCAATTGTTCCCGCCTTCGACCTTCCTCAACTGCGGCATCCTTCTCCAACACCAGCCACCCTGCTACCTTCAGCACAGCCAGAGCCGCATCCTTCCATCGGCGACGAACTGGACATCCTCCACACATTAGCACCACCGGTATCCTTTGTACGTCCTCCTCGCGGCAGCCATGGACGACACGGAACGCCGTACGGCAAAGCGATCGCGTTTTGACCAGACGGAGCCTGAGCCTCGTCGCTCGAGATTCGACCGCAGATCCCGCTCGCCAGCCGCCCGCAAACCAGACAGCACGCGCGACCGCAGTCCTCTGAACAGAGGCGCTGACAGTGCAACACCAGAGACAAAGAAAAGCCCTGTAGATGCTGCAGCTGCTGCAGGTCAGTCCAATTCACGTCACATGCCACTGATAGTCGGAGTGTGGGTACTAACAACTTTGCATCATAGCCGCCGCCGCTGCCAAGATCAACGCACAACTGCAGGCGAGGAAAGGCATCCAGCACGTTGATGTGCCACCCATCAAGTCTTCTTCTAACTCGGCCGGTGCGGGCGATGCGAATGCTGCAAAGACGGGGAATATCAATGGTGAAGTCTATGTTTCCGACGGCGATTACATCAAAGATATCGAAGTCAACGATTTGCGAAACCGATACCTGCTAACCAAAGGATCCACGCAAAAAATGGTAAATAATGCCCTTGGTCAATTTCTACTGATCCATTTCAGAGTACTAGCCCTTTGACCGGGCCCTTTCTTCCAGTCTCATTCCTAGTCGTGTACGGACAGTGTAGCTTACATTGAAGCATACTAGCTCGCACACGACTCCCCTCTGTGGCATCTGCTGACCTCCGCTGCGTGATCTAGATAAAGGAAGAGACCGGAGCTGGTACGAGAAACCTCCCAGATTTTCTGTTGATTTATTGCTAGAACGATGATTGACTTTGAAAGATGTCACAACTCGCGGTGAATACTACCCGGACAAAAGCATGGCCACGCCCACAGTAAGTACTTGGATTCATGCACTTGCAAAAGCCAGGGCTAACCTGTCCCTAGGCACCTCCTCTA
The DNA here is from genome assembly GCA_022495125.1 of Xylaria acuta. Classification (NCBI taxonomy): domain Eukaryota; kingdom Fungi; phylum Ascomycota; class Sordariomycetes; order Xylariales; family Xylariaceae; genus Xylaria; species Xylaria acuta. The sequence continues at coordinate 90,216 of MU383120.1, read as the reverse complement.
TATCTCCACGTTACTAGCACCTCGAAGGTTGGCCTAGACGCGGCGGTCAAGAAGATCGAGGAGATGATGAAGCAGGAACTGCCGAATCTGGTTGACGAACGACGGTTTCGCCGCCGTGATCAAGAGCAGGTAGAGCGCGACGAATTCGGACGCGTGAGTCTCATACCAATAAAACAGAAATGACTAGTGCAAGAGACGACCACATGCTGACCCGAACCCAGCGCAAATGGCCCGAAGCCAAGATACCCATTAGCCTCGAGCCTGTTCAGGGCTTTAACCTACGTGCACAGATTGTCGGTCATGGAGGCGCGTATGTAAAGCATATCCAGCAAGAAACTGGATGTCGTGTGCAAATCAAAGGTCGAGGGTCAGGTTATCTCGAGGCATCTACGAACCGTGAGAGTGACGACGATATGTATCTTCACGTAGCGTAAGTGCACCGCGTCTGCTTATCTCTCCGTCCCTCTATCACGTAAATTATACCTAATATTAACATAGGGGTCCCGATCCTAATATGGTCGAGAAGGCTAAAGAGCTATGCGAGGATCTTGTTGGTAAGGTGAAGGAGGAGTATGAAGAATTTAAGACACGTCCTCCAAGACAACATTACGGTGGCCATGGAGGTGGCGGAGGTGGTGGAGGCTACGGAGGCGACCGATATGGCGGCGGCGATCGGTACAACGGCGATAGATACGGCGACAGATATGACAGAGGCGGAAGCCGTTCTGGTTCTGGTTCATACGGCGGACATGGCGGTTACAACAATTCACCTGCTCCTGCTGGCAACATAGCTTCCCCTGTGCCTGGGGGTGCCGGCAGCCCCCCAGGGGCGACCAATGACTACGCAGCTCAATACGCTCAGTACTATGGCGGACAGGATCCCTACGCCGCATACGGAGGTTATGCAGCGTAAGTCCCATATCCTTCAGCCTCCTATTGCATACTAACGTTCTCTGTGCCTCAGATATATGCAATACTACCAACAATACTACGCTGCTGCTCATGCAGCTCAACAGGGCTCGCCCGCACCCGGAGCATCAGGTTCACCTCCCCCGCCACCGCCGACGGAAGCCCCTCCACCACCTCCGGGAGGAGCTGCTCCCCCGCCACCGCCTCCCCCGTCGGGATCTCCTCCAGCTTACGGAGCTGTATGTTTGATGAGTCCAAGAGAATCCGACTGCGTTGGCTAATTATGATACTAGGTTCCACCTCCTCCTGGGCTATAAGTTGTTTTCACTTGAGTTGTTGACATTCGAGGAGAAATACCATTAGCAGACAGACGCTCATCCTGTCTAGCTTGTTACAAAAGGGGAGCGAGAACTTGATGTTAGAGGACTAGGCAAAGCATGGTTGACACGGTCAGATGTACCTCACTTTGATTCCCAGGATGGTTTGCTATCACTAGTTTTAGGTGCGACCTTCAGGCGCATACTCCAAGACAACATGTGCTGCTGCTAGTACATGGGGAACAATGGCCTGTAGTTGTAGGAATCACGAGACACTTGTAGCGTTGCCTAAGAGGCACCTTGGGAGATGGGTGCATATCTGCATACTACCGGGTACTTAAGAATAGCAAAGGGGTCGCGGCCACTTCTCCCTCCCCTATCGATAAGATAAGAACTCCAATAACCTGCATGAAAGCACTCACATAGCTCCCGAGTCCCACCTTCGCCCTCCCGCAATCCATTTGTCCCACGTGCTGTGAACGTGATCGCCATGCAACAGCTCATGTGCGAGCCGACATAAGACACAGCTTTCCGGAAACAGTGCTTCTTCAGTACGTCCCCATCTCTTACGCCATGAGCCATCAGCGATACCCTTCCATTGATCCCAAAGAACCACATTCTGTCTCGCTCAAAGTCCTACGGTAACGGAAGCTTCTACTTCTAGTCCTTGATGATTTGGTTCTAATCGAGCGTCCAAGGCTCTCGCGGCCGTCCCTTGTTGCACAACAACCCCTTCCCGCGCCACTGTCTGCCCCCGACGACGATGCCGCCCCCATTCCAGCCTCTCTCGCCTACAGCGCGAACAGCGGCATGAACCCAGAGCCCTTCCTCTTAACGCCAATCCTGAATCTGCCCCCGTCGTTTGGCACCGCCTACGCCGGCGAGACGTTCAGCTGTACACTATCCGCCAATCATGATATACCATCAAATCCAATTGAGGTGGAGACAACGTCGGCTCTGCCTGCGCCCAGCAGCACACCAGCGCAACAAGCTAAAAAGAAGTTCGTTCGCGATGTGCGCATCGAAGCAGAAATGAAGAGTACGCATTCTCAAGCTTCTTTTACTCCCGTCTGCTTCCGCATGGTCCCAACCCCCCAAGAATGAGTCAAATCGTTACCACAAAGGACAGGTTCTAGACTAACACTGGAACTCTTATAGCACCCAGTGCGACCACGCCGCAGAAGATAGCCCTACAGCCCACGGATCCATCTGCCGCAGACGGAGAAAACGATGCCGGAAAGCAAGGCGGTGGTACGGATCTCGAACCTGGTCAGTCGCTACAGAAGATTGTTAACTACGAGCTTCACGAGGAGGGGAACCACGTGCTGGTTGTCACTGTCAGCTACTACGAGGCCACCGAGACGAGCGGGCGCTTGCGCACGTTCCGCAAGCTGTACCAGTTCATCTGCAAGGGCTCGTTGATCGTGCGGACGAAAGTCGGGCCACTCCCCTCTCCGACGGCTCGCGGCGGTTCCGAAGGCGTCGGTCGACGCTGGGTCATGGAGGCCCAGCTTGAGAATTGTAGCGAGGATCTCATGCAACTGCAGCGCGTGCGATTGCAGCTCGAGCCCGGATTCCAGTATCAAGACTGTAACTGGGAGGCCAGCGGTGGGGGCAAGCCGCTGCTTCACCCCGGCGAGGTCGAGCAATGCTGCTTCATAGTCGAAGAGGAACAGCGGGATGCCGTGGCCGAGGATCGTGAGGGGAGAATCGTCTTTGGTGTCCTGGGTATAAATTGGCGGAGTGAGATGGGCAGCAAGGGCTTTCTGTTGACGGGTAAGCTTGGGACTCGCGTTGCGGCTAGATAGGGGTTATGGGCGCAAGTGCCGGTTTCGGGCGCTGGGCTGGACTATGTATGTATGGCAAGTTGAGTAGAATTACTTGAATTGAGAGCTCGAGCATTGATAACCCCTTATATTGAATGGTTTTGTTTACTTGGCGCTTATGTGCAATCAAGCATTTTGGAGGTTCTTATTTTTACTAGCAATAGTTCGGATACCAAACCACCGAAAACCTCTCTCTTGGCACGTTTAAAGCGAGCCCTATATTATCCGTCGTGGGGTATTTGTTTCTTTTATAATGTCTGCCTCCGTCAGGTGCTTGTCTTCCTCGGCTGGGGCAAGTCATCCCCTTTATCTTCACGGTTGAGCCTGCAGTGACGGCTGCATGTATCCCACGATTGGCAAATCTATGAATTTTAGACGTGTAAGCTGTATGGATGCACTCTTCCCCCCTGGACCTAGCATCACATGTTACTAGGAGTTCTCTGCTACGTAGAGCTCTCAACCAAAGCATATATATATATAATCTTGATGTGTTTGTCCCTGTTGGGGCGCAATGTCTTCCTATTTCACTGCATTTTTAGCATCAACGCAACGGGATATGTCTCCAGCTTATCATTTAGTAAAGTCACTGGCTAGCGAACCAACCGTTGGAAAAGTCACATGTTTGTCATGTATGCTTAACTCATCCCTTATTGATCTCGTCATCCGCGTCCGCTCAGCCGGATAGCTGGCAATCCCCGGCGCTGGGAGCAAAGCAAGGGACCGAGCGTACAGTAACCTACCGTGGCACAGTCTTCACTTTTCTATGGGTCGAGCTTGGCGATCGACGTTGCCGTGAATGAGATTACTTGGCTCAATGTTGCTGTAGCTACCTAAGTAGATAGGTAGGTGCTCGTTGTTGCAAACTCTCGATTGGTTGTGAGGTAGGTACCTATCGGTTCACACCAGGAATCTCCCAAATAACAAGGTACCGAGGTAAATAGATAGCTAGATGCCAACCGATCCCATTGCCTTGTGCTGTGAAATCGTCTAGGATGTATAATTATATAAGCAGCAGTGCCTGAATACGAGCTCGAAATTACCGGAATGCAGGGTTCAGATGTTATTTTAAAACAAGTCGACGCTTCATGATGCGACTATACGGACGTAGCATACACGGTAGCCCTTCAACTCAGGAGACCATGATGGCCGTGCGCAGAAGGCTGGACAGTGCCTGGTTTGCCTGCGCCTGAAGCCTGGAAATTTCCCCTATTGAGTTTAGTTGAGGTACATGTCACCTCGGTCGATTTCTCATGAAGCAGGCGTAGGTAGAAGAAAAATATTTGATCGTAAACACGCGCGTAGGAACAAACACGAAATTAGTTCATCTGAGTGTTTTCGCAGCACGCGATGTTTTTTGGGGTAGGTGATCTATCACAGGCTTGCATCCCAAGGCGCTGGGTCACTTGACATATCTCGCGTCCTTATCCAAGCAGCGATCACGTACTTAGCTTGATCCGAGCCAAACAGCGTGTCAGTAGAATATGCAGGGGAGGATGCTTGATAGTCCAGACCCAGCGTGCTTTACCAATAGTGTGGGTGACACGATTCATGCCCGGTAGAGGTTATTTTTATAACCCCAAAGCTGCATTGCCATCATTGGCAAGAACGCGCTCCCACGCGTAAAGGTCTATTTTGATCCCCCCCCTGAAATGGGTTCTTTGGTATTTTAGGCCAGGTTCCCCTGGTATGGACGGGGACGGGAAGGAGAACGTGTCGTGTCGGGTATCCAACAACCTGGACGCACACCACTCTGAGTCAAGACAATATGGGGTTTGGCACGAGGCGCCAGGAACAACTGGCGGATGGGCAGGGACGGCGTGTCATAGTGCCAACCACGAACTCATTTCGATCCACCTGGGTTCCAATCCGAGCTTGTCGATAGGATAGGCGCCATATTGTGGTGGACATAATTTAATGCGACTGCAAGGATAGACGACGGTTTGTTGATAAATTGGGTTCGGAGTAGCACCAACGTTACCCAAGAACCTATAATCTAGTGCAGACACGTCCTTGGTAATTAAAGTAGCCATGAGGTAGAGTGATGAATAAATCCGGTTGAACGGAAAAGAGAGTCCGTTGATCGCGGAGAATTTCGGCGACCTGTACTATCAACCTGCAGATGCTGGCGCCCTGGTAGAACAAAATATTGGGACCATGTTAGGTATCAGCTGATCGTCTGATAATATTCAATGGAGACGCCTTTTGTTTAGGCTGCATATCTCATTTAGGTTAATGAGTGACGTCAAATGGTTTCTTAGTTAGCAACACTGGTATTTTAAGCCTTTTTGTGGAAGACAACCTGCCATCGGCGTTGCTCCTCGAGTCGATATTAAAACCCGAACGTTGATGATTCTTATGTCTTGGCGTTGCTAAAAAGTGTACCTTCCTGGTAGTCTAGGAAGGGCGAGATACTGTAAGAAACAGTTTTTGGTGGGAATCTGAGTACCTGCAGGAGTCGGATTCCGCAACGAAGATGTTGCCAAAAGGAGCCGGTTCGTTGAGCTCTGTTCGGCGTCGGATCCTCCTACACTAGGATTATAGCCACGCTGCTCGGAAGGCGGCATGGCGGACAAAGGTCCCTCAATACGTGCTTAGGGTATGCAGGTAGTACGGAGCTAACGCCTGGAACTATTAATCCTTCTGGCGGATAACTGACAACTGAGAAGAGAGACACTCTGGCTGTTGACGATTTGAGGTTGTAACGGTTATATGCTTGTCGGGACGGTGGCTGTTATATGCCTGTGACAAGCCAGCGAATACTACTAAGTAGCGCAGTCTCCAAGATTTGCAGATAGGAATTAGGGCGAACATAAGTCGTGCCCTCGTACTATTGGCTGCTCTTTGCGCTGTTTGACGGATAGTAGTCAGGCGATAGAAAAGGGGTAACAAGGTGTGCTCAATAGACGCATGCCTTTGGATCTAGCGCATGTGCTGAAAACAGTTGATGTGCATCACAGTTTGTTGTATTTTCTGCTTGGGCGGGCGCACCAAGCCCGCCTGTAAAACGTGATGATTGCCGGTCTTGGCTGGGTATCTGCAGTGGTCTGCCTCGTGTGGATGGCGACCGGTATCGAAGCCGTCTCCGTTGGGTGAAATCGGCGGTGCTCAGGTCAGGTACGGTGCATATACATACATATGCTGTACAGCCATACATATTGTCTATAGGTCAGCAATGGGTCTCCAAGACACGTCGCTGGCTTACCCCTGCTTCGTATGCATTTTTGGTAAAGATGATTTGGCAATGTGGTAGAAAGCCAGCCTAATTATTGTTGACAACAACCCTCGGATGAAAAAGGAGCCTAACGGGAGTTGGTGCTTTCAGTGACCTGAGCTACCCACTGTTGCGGTGTGCACTACCTTACTGTTGGTCCTCTGCGGAGACGACCCGTAAGACGAAAGGGGGACCGACCCAGTCTCTTCGGAAAGCTTTCGCGATCCAGATTCTTCTTCGCACTGCGAGTCGGTATTCGTAGGGTAGCCTGTGTTCTGGACGGGATTGTCTGGATATCAAATCCGATTCTGCTACACCGCCAGCGCCGACACGCCCGGTTGACTAATAAAAGAGCTTAGCGTAGGGAGTTGGCATGTGTGCCCGCACGATACTACATTGGCCTCCTTGGTGGCTCCAATACGAACCAACATTCCCACCGGGATGTAGGGGGATGGTGACCCATGAATAGGTGGGCTGCCCCTAGTTCGAGATCAGGAATCACACGCTGGATACTGGATAAAAAGTTGTGGGAGGAGAGCTCCTTGGGTTCTCCGCTTCCGTTGCTGATGATTCGGCTAGGAAAGTTTCGGGCACCGTTCGCTTTCCATCATATTTAATCTCCTTTTTAATCGCAAAATATCTACCAACATGACTTCTCGAAAACGAGAAGCCAGTGCCTCGGGTTTAGCACAAGCGCCCTTGACGATGGCTAGGGCTTCAATCGCCTGTTTAGGATCTTAGTGTCGATAGCCTATACTGTAAGCAAGAGCTACCCTTGACATGGATGATGAATACCCTGACGAATCCGTACGTGAGGTGGAGTGTGCGGGTGTGTTTGCTTGCATCCTGGCGTTTCATACAGTGAACCGTAGCCGTGAAGATGAATATACAGTGCCCTCTATGTGACCCGACTGCACAAGGTACATGTAGGATAGGAACAAGACGTTCCGTTCTGGTCGTGATGAGGCGGCTAGATTGTCAACGTCGACATGGTTGTTCAGCGTTTTTATCGACCAGGCGCCTAAATGACACAGAGGTGATAGCCAGGGTGTTACCTATCGTGGACAGCGTCTCTGACATCAGGATGGAGGAAAGCCATAGAGACCCCAAAAGGGTATCTCCCGAAGTAGGTACTTATAGGAAGGGATGGTGGGGGAGAGAAGCGAGCTTGGCAACTGGGAAGCCTCAATGCTTTAAGATCTGCAGAGGTATACCTACCATACCCGTAGGCGATCTGCTTCCATTACCTTAGTGCTGCACTTACACATCCAAAGGATCTTCTTAGCGTGTCTATTTGTACACTACAGTGAGGGTACGACATTAAGGTAGGTAGTAGGTATAGCATTTCTTCGACATACCACTTACCCAGATAGGTACCTCACCATTGTAACATGTGAACAAACGTCTCAGGGTTAATTGTTTAAGGGTCTGTTTAGCATTCGTTTAGGAATTCTCTGTTAGTTACATATGTAGGTACTTACTTACATGTAACCAGACTTTTCGAAAAGAGGTAGTGTAGATATACTACGAAGTACCTCGCACTAGAAGCAAGCGCTAGTATAATTGTGTTGATAACTTATTACTAATTAGCTAGAAACGTTCAGTTTAAGTTAACGCGTTTGATCTCTTTTGCTAACTACCTGCTACCTTAACTACCTATACTCGCACTAGCCCACCTATTCTAGCCACCATGGCGCCACTTACAGCAAGGGGCCATGTACCTGTCCTAATTACTACACTTACATACCTACTTCCTACGTTTAGCAACAACTACTGTTTAAATTTAGGCCAGGGCGTTATAAGGCGTCTATTTATAAACCTTAAAGCATAAATTATATATTCTTTTTTTTTAATAAATTATTCGGTGGTATTAACAGCTTAAAACTAGGGCTACAGCTACATATATCTTATATAGCTACTTATATGGCTACTTAGCTATATGAAATATTAAAGCTTATGACAGGTACATAGCCCCCTGCTCTGCTCCTTACCTAAAACGTATAGATCTACATGAGTGGCGCTAGATGGTGGCCAGAATAGAGAGAAAGGGTGGCCAGAATAGGTGGGCTAACTCGCGCCATGTACTATGTAGGTACCTAACCGTATCACGACGACAACTGGCGTTGTACAGCTAGCTACCTACACTAGCCGTACCTGACCTGCCCAACCACTCCAGGCCTACCTACCTGGGTCTAGGGGCGTGCTCCTGTTATGCATGAACCCCTCCCCCAGTCCATCCAGCAACCGGCCATTGAGAGATCAAATCCTCTATCTTCGATCTCTGCCCATGGTCCCACGGTCTTTGCATTGGTTTGGTCTTGGAGCGACCCGTCCTCTCTCTCTTGCATTGCCAGCAGCCAGCATTCTGCTTGCTTCCCCCTATTTCCTCTGCATGTCGTGGGAGACTGATGTGACGAATGGTTGCATAGTAGAGGCGAATTGAGTGTTTGTTAGTCTGGGATTCATCTTATTTGTCTGGCGTCGCCCATCCACCCTCACCCCCCGTCGCCCATCCCCCGTCCCCTCGTCCCATCTCGAGATAAGTGGTATCGGGTGCCCCGTCGTCCTCCTCGTTCCGTACCCCCATCCGATCGAATAAACGGCCGCAGAGGCGCGTGCAGGTGCAACCGGCGCACTGCATGTCTGTCTAAGTCGCAGCAGCAGACCACACTGCAGTCCAGTATCTCACAACCATTGCCTACCCGTCGAAACACGAACACACCCAGACAATCAATGCACACGCAGAACACGCAGAACACGCAGACCACGAGTTGGAAACAAGAGGACGGATATAATTCGAGTGCATTGATCACCCACCAGCAATCCATTGCACTGGCCCATTCATTTGTGTGACCTTTCCCGCCCTTCTCGTGCCGGGGCAGAGAGCAGAAACTGCAAGCAAACACCCCGTCATCTCCCCGGCTGTCTTTGCCCCGAAAAGAAAAATAAATCCTGGGTCTCTGGGGTGGTCGAATTACTTATACTATTCAAACCACCAACTCATTGTGTAACATCATATCCTTGCGACAGAACTCACTCCCTCGACTCGAGTCCAGTCACGAACCGACGTGCCATTGGCTTAGGAACACAGTAGACCGTTGGTGTTATCGACATTTCCCTATTATAGAGAACGTTCGTTCCAGTCCGATTTGCTGGAGTCTTGGTTGGGAAATAAGTGTCTTCAGATGCACTACTAGTACCAATACCTTGTACAGTATACTCGCAATTAGTGAGCGCAGCAGAAGAACTAAATTGGTCCTATATCTGAGTCGACATTGCCGATCTGAACCGCTGCCCAGAACTTACACCGATATCTCCTGATGCACACCCAAGGATTGTGAAGGGATATCTTACGAAGCTCCTGGCACAGTCGTAGCGTTGCTTTTTCTAACGACCGATTTTCGAATCCCTCGGTCCCCCTCGTTCACTCGTCTACCCATAAAACCAATTTGTCGAGGGCTGCCAAGGGGCTGCAATGCCATGGAGAGCTCCTCGGCACCGCTGGCAGACTATTTCTGGATCGCGGGCATCGAGTCTGTATCCTACAACGACTCTTCTCCCGTCCCCACGACTCCGAATCAAGTAAACGCTACAATTGCTGAAGATGGCGAACCAGACGACCAATCCGATTCTCAGGCGCCGACTCTCGGCCACAAGCGTTCTGCTCGCCATTCTCGCCAAAACTCGAACAACAGACTTTCCAAAGCCTCGATCTCGAACTCAATCCATACCCTAGAGGAGCTCGATGGTAACACGAGAAGCAATAGAAGCAGTGCTACTATTCGACCTAACCCGCCTCCTGGAGGGTTTGACCGACCGGATGGAGCTTTGATTGACTTCGACTTCGATAAAGCTCTTGTCAAGTTTGCTGCTGAACGGGAGAATTTCTTGGAAGACCTCAGTTTCTCCGCGGGTGCGAAAACGCAGACCAGGCCACCGATGGTGAACCCACGAGCGGAGCGGATCAAAGCGGACGAGGCGGCTAATAGCAGATTAAGCCCCCTGAAAGGCCTTAGTGGCAGTATTCGAGGGAGCATACGGCGAAAAATCAGCTTTAGGGATATGAACAGCTCAAGGAAGCAGCCAACTACTCCCAGACCTGGTATGGACCCATTTGAGGATCACGTCACAGGACCCCCTACAGAAGTCCTTAACCACGTTTACAAGAAACACTCCGCGTTTTGTACTGACATCTACAAATTAGCTTCGGTTCGGATAGCGAAACGACTCAGTAATTACAACTCGGTTATTCCTCCCCCTCAGCCTCTTAACCTCGACCCCGATATGCACCCCCTCAAGCGGCGATTTGAACCCGAATTACTAGATAGATATCCGCCTCGCGACGCCAAAGAAGACCCGGGAAGGAGAGGGAAATTCCCGGATTACGTACCGATGTTCGCTTTTCCTAATGACATTCAGATAGTGTCATCTGATGAGCGGCCGAGATCGACGTGGCATGGCTTTACGATGACGTCGGACGACAACTCCAAAATTTATGGCGTGACCGTCATTATATGGATGGCGCTTACGGCAGATATCGCAGAGGAAATCGAGAAGAGATGCGAACTATGGAGGCAAGGCCATATGAGCGAGGAAGAACGAGAACTTGCAGGCAGCCTAGGAGCAAGACTGGCCGCTGAACGGGCACATTTGTCACAACTCCTCGCTAAGCTACCAACCGTGCCCTCCGGATCGTCGGCTCGCGAGCTACTTGATGAACAAATCAGTGCTGTTGAAGAGAAAATCAGCCTGATGGCAGAGATGCTTCGGCCCCTTAGGCATGGGGCTGCATCAAAGATCGATGGGCTAACGGCCGGGGAAAGTGGGCTTTGGACCCCTCGTGCGTTTGGCATTCTTGGACGCGATGCTACTAGAGTAGGGTTCTGGAAAGACTGGCTCCGAGCTGTTGTCGTGCCTATGACCGACGGCGGTATCCTACGGGTCCCTGCGAGCTCTCCGAGAGTAGGGCGATGGCAACCATTAGAACGCTACGTGGTCAACTTGTGTACCGAAGCGTTTAGCCCTCTCAGTTCCAAAACCCAGGTTGAGATTGGTGTTCGAGAGCTCCGGCTCTACGCCCGGGCTGAAGCAGTTAATGAGCTTCCCGGCTCCCGTAACACGGATCTGTATGCGCTCTTCAGATCTTTGTCCCTCGAAAACATAGTGACTCTCTTCGAGTACGCGATGTCCGAATCCCGAATAATCCTCCTCTCTTCCCACACTTCTATGCTCCATTTGGCATCGCATGCCTTGGCCAGTCTCTTGTACCCCCTCACATGGGCTAGCATCTTCATCCCGATACTACCTGCTCGGTTATTATCAGCTCTAGATGCCCCATGCCCCTACATTATGGGCATCGAGCGGCGTTACGACGACGTAGAACTACCAGATGACGATTACGTGCTTGTTGATCTCGATAAAGACACCATTGATTCAACCTCTCAGCCAGTTCGGCTTCCCAAGCAAATTCGACGTAAACTCCTTTCCCTACTTCAGCTTGCTGCACCGCATGCTATTCGGTACGGTGTCGCCTCCGGCCCGCCACCATATGCTATTGAATCCTTCCCTTATGACGCCTTCTCCGCCGAGAACAGCTCGCTATTCCATGAGAGGGCGCAACCAAGTACTTTTTCGAAGTGGGTTGCTCAGAGCTCATCCTCCTTTGGTGAACCTGAGCCGAAAGAATCGTTGAGGGTGCCTGTTTTCAATGCTTTTGCTAGTGCGAAGCCAGGGGCTGCCGATCGTCCAACCACTAGTAAATCGAACAAAACTAGCCCTCCGTCTTCTGTCTCCCCTATTTCGGTCAACTTCCCGCCTATGCCTTCGACACCAATATCGAAAAGCGATTCCGGCTTTGCTCTCTCGGCGACGTTGCGTGAGAAGAGGTCGGGTCACTTCGATGAGAAGGGCCGTCGCAGTTCCTCCTTCGGGCAAGGCCCTTACCATCGGCCTCATGTCCCTTTTCTGAACGGACACCAGGCTAATTTATCTATTTCCGCCATCTCCATCGATTCTCAATCATCCTACGGTGGATTTGGTGGCTATGCTCCGTCGACATACGCACAATCCACTCTCGCTGCATCCACCATCATGCCGAACATGCTTGTACAGCCTGTGCGTAACACCGAGACGACGGTATGGGTTGAGGGACATTGCTTCAACGTTACGAATGACATTGGTGTCGCCTGTACCATATGCGACGAACGCTCTGAAGGGGACGGATGCTACAAATGCTCAGGATGTGGGGCCATTTCACATGGTCGCTGCCTTGGCTGCGTGAGCTTGGTGTGTCCGGTGGCTTTTAACACTGACAAGATACGGGCGGCTTTCGTTCGTTGCCAGGCAAGTCTACTCTACACTTACCGGAAACATCTGGGCAGGCCATCAAAGGAACAGAGGAACAACGGCCAGCTGTATGCTTTCGATATGAACGGATTCATTAGGAGCTTACCCTACGACCAGCAAGAGTACGCGGGAATGATGAAAGAAACTCAAGGTATGTGGCTGTTCTTCAATATTCACTGCTTTCGGTACTAATGTGTTTTAGTTTTCAATGAATTCATCCACTCACGAGAGATGCAACCACCAACTGACCTGACAATTCGTCTCTTTGACGAGATCATCTTGGCCAAGAAGGCCCGTGGCAAACCTGGTCTCGCTTCTGGACTGTCTCGTCTTTCTACTATCCGAGCATCTCACGGTGCTTCAAGGAACTTACCTTCCAAGCCTCCCAAGTTACCGTCTTATCTTACCGACGCTTCGGATCACCTCTGGCGCACTGCTTCTGTACCCATGCCAAACGCCAAGTTTCCGGGTGAATATCGAGCGGTGATAACAAGGATTCCAGCTAGGTTGGACCCCACCTTGATGAAGGAGCCTCGTGCTATACAAGGCGTCCCGCGACCTGAGCAGCGTAGGAGGGGAGTGCTGAGAAAGCAGGTTCCTAGTATGATGGGGATACCAACGCTTTCTTTGCCTGTTCCCACAAGGGAGTCATGACGTTAAAATTCCAACGGGAAAGGGAAACCGAATCCGGGGCCAAGTACGGCGATACTGGACACTACTATGTGCGAGGACAGAAAAGAACTGGTCATTTCACTGGTCCATAGGAGTCTTAAAGAACGTCGAATGTGTATGATTTGATCAAACCCCTGAGTTTGTTCGGAGGAAAACTGCACAACAGCCCATCGACACGCCTCATCTGAATTATCCAGAGCTAGGTTGTCATATGTGCTGGAATCTGCACGTTTGTTGCTACTTCGCACCGTCATACAACATTGAATATGCGCATAGACCAGGGACAGCCGAGAACTTAGAAATTTGATTTCGGCCAGGCTATAAGGCCACAGGGCGCGGACCTGATAGGACGATCAAAAGGTGGTTTGAGGGACTCTGTCACCTACGCGAGAGAGGGAGATGAAGAGCAGGACCAAAAAGAGCTGACGAGGCCAGGCAGTTTGAATATGTAGAGGAGTAAAATGTGTAGTAGATCTTGGCGTGGTATCGCACGGCACAACGGTAAAGGTACTGACCGCATGGTACGACAAGGCATTTGCATCGCATGGCATTACACGGCATAGTTAGCATGGCCTTTGCGCAACACACGGGCGCATCTGTCGGAGAAATTCGACTTAATTCTAATTGGTGTCTTACTCATTTATGCCTCTGTACTTGAGCTACCGAAGAAGAAACAACGTTGATTTGGTTGAATAGGCACGAGATCAGAGTAACTAAAGGCAAGGAAGGTTAGCGCTGTACTGGGCCAGTAAGCTACATACTTCGCGCCCTATTTCTGACTGTCTTGCGTCCGCGAGGTTACGATTTGTCTGGGTTTACGAGAAAGCTACAAACGTCCCGTATCACGAAGATTCGGCTAGAAATACCAAGCATGTAGCATTACGCAACGTGGTATAGGGGGGAGATTATGCAAGATATTGGAAACATGTGGGCCGCAACATGCGTGATATCGAAGGCCCGCGTTACCCGATGCTCTTCGTGGTAGGCTACTCAGAATGGGCGAAGACCGTTAATGAAAGTGAATCTTATCTTATTCTCGTCAAACTACATACTCAGATCAGCCCAGGGTCTCACGTCACGCTCTATCCGATAGCACTTGAATACTCGATACGTCCGTATCTAGTAGGGAATGTCTCTGTATTAGGTACCTGGTAGCCTATGGCAGATTTATTCCCCCACCCCCTCTACAATTTCCTACTGAGAGACATGTGCAACAAGACAGATGGGAGCCTCGTCCTATCCCAAGTTTTAATCATAACGTGTTCGGACTTGAGCTGAAGTAAGTAGGTGGGTAGAATGACATTTATGCCAAGGCTATACTGGTGAATTCTGGTATATCTTACATTTGCTCTTCCTTCCGATTTTCCTATATTTCCTCTTTCTGGGGGCCTATTCGTCTATTAGTACTCGTGAGGCGATTCGTCAATCGTGGGAGACTTGACGAGTATCCATTTCCGGGTACGAGGTTCCAACATGAGAGCCGTCTAAGCAAGATATATCGGCTCGCGAGTAAAGGTCTGGGTACTCTGACAGGTATTTGAAAATGGGGGGTTTTTTTTTTTTGGCTCTCTATAATGCAACTTTGTATAATATCAAATGAAAAGGTTCTAGTAGGCTACATTGGAAACTGGTGGCCCAGCCACCTAACCACATCCCTTTCTCAACTCCTCGCAAGCAATCGGCGGCGTTTCGACATAGTGCTGGCGGTCTTAAAAATAGGAGCTTCAACGTGATGGATTGGCAGCCGTCAATGGGTCCCGGGACCGCAATACTCGCCGCCTTGGAGTATAGGGGTGCTGACTCCTCGTCGGATGACTAACATGGGACTTATCCTACCTGCCCAAGTCTTGCTTGCTCAAACTTCCCGCATAGCATAATATAAATAACAGCAAAACCACAACGCGATCTATTCGTGACTCGTCTAAGTGTAATCGTCGTAGGTGTAGCACCTCATGCCTTGATTGTAATGTGAATCCGTGTGTTTCAACACTCTATGCACCAATTCTCGGCCCTGGACCGGAGCCGGAGCCGGAGCCCGACGGATCACCGTGCCCACCATCGGTCCGCGGCTTTCGTCGTGGTTGCTTCTCGTAAGCATTGGGACTTGACTGACGGTCAGATCCACGCTTGCTGTCGCGTCCACGCCCATGATCGCAATCCGGCCCGTGGTTGTGCTGCTGATCCCTCGCCTTGCGCTGCGCGATGGCTCTCTCCCGCGCATCATACGACCCTTTATCGTCGGAGGTGGGATCCGAGTCGGAATCCGAGGACGACGACGACTCGTCAGACGACGACTCGTCCGAGGACTCGCCTACGACCTTGGGCGCATGGTAGATGCAGCAGACTGGTTGGTCGGGCGATATATTAGTAGAGTTGCCCAGCGGATTCATAGTGATGATGAGTGACATACCTTTCGACTTCTTGCGTCCCAGCCCCTCGTTGTCGACGACGTCCTCGGCCCACTGGACGCGGTTCGCCGAGGGCGGGTGGGCGCCTCTCAGACGCAGGATCCTGGGCGGCGACTGCGCGGAGGCTCCCGGTTCTGTCTGTGTTGCGGAACCCGATGACGCCTCGGTGTGGCCCTGGACTTGGGTGTGGGAACCGGAGCCGGGCGCTGGCCGCCGCTGTCTCTGACCTCGTGGATCCCCGACCATCGTGATCTCCCCTCGGTCTCTGTTTGGTGTTTGTGTATCTTTGTTATGGCTTTCCGGGTTCGAAGTTGGGGAGAAGAAGGAAGCGGGAGTGTGAGCGTTAATTCAACCAACTATTTAATCCCGCTTTGTTCCAGTAGTAGCTGGAGCGACCGTAAGGTTTAGGCGTGGCTGTTTGGTACTTTTCGGTGAACCGTTCGGATGTCCGTCCTCTTCTTGTCTCGTCTCTTGGGATAATGGCGTGTAGTCTAGAGTCTCGTTGTCGAGGGGGCGGGCTTCGGCCACAGTGCTTGCTTCCCTCCTAGATCTCCATAGGATGGATGCTATGCGGACATCGAATGCCTCCCATGTTCCGAGCGGGTTGAGAATGGCGGAGTATAGGGTGAGCAAGTCCGGCGATGGGTACGGATGAGGGACAACCAACCTCTTGTTGTTTTTAAGGTTCGTTGTTTTGCGAAACTGCCCCTCCCCGGTTGGTTGCTGGTTCTAGAACAAAGTCGCGTGCGACCCTGAATGTGCTTTTAAACCTTACGTACCAAATGACGTAATGTACCTTGCCAAACCAAGAAACAGAAACATGCCCAAGAACCGGACCAGCCCAGAAAGAGCAGAGAGTGGTATATAATCAAGCCAAAGGGCTATAGGTATTTATTTTGCCCCACTTTTTATTGTATTTTATCACCTGATTTTTGGCTTCTTTTGGTCGGATCCAGCCGGACTGGGCTTACCGGGGAACTAAGTAAATATTTTGGGGTCCTTCGAGCTTGCTTCCACTTCGATTACTAATTCCTAGGTGGGCCACTTAAACAGGAAATGACTGATAGTACAGTATTGCATGTACTGTATGTACTGTGTATGCAAGTATGTATATGCATTAACCTAAGGTTAGGGTAGTCGAGTCGGGTATCATAGGTAGGTCTCCTCTAGATTCAGGGTATCGTCCCTTTTATACAGTGGTGTACACAGTGATATTAGGATTACAACAACTGCCCCTCGGACCAACTCTTGTCGGTTAATTTGTTGCCGTTGCACCCGCAGCCTGCCTCTCGCGCTTAAGCTTCTTCTCAAGCTTCTTTGCACCCTTCATGCTCTTCTTGGGTCTTGACCTGCGCGAGGCGGCTGTGACTCTGGGCTTGTTTAACATCCAGCCATTCATTGGCTTACGACAAGAGATGAATTTCCCTTCTGGGCTGTACACGTCCACAATCGGCCAGTTTAGCTGACCCTCTGGCTTCTGTTCTGTAGGTTGAGGAGGAGGCTGCCTCTTCTTGCTCGCGTCGTCCGCAACTGCCTCGAGTCGCTCCATGGGTGATTGTGCATTGTCGAGCTCGGCATCAGCCCTTATTTCCACCTTCGCAAGCGGGGCTCGGGGCGTAAATAGGTCCTTTGTGCGGACCTGGGCAACTATCTCCACCCATCCGACTCCCTCAATAAGAATGTCAGTTGATAGAACCCGGTATGGGAGACGGTCGACATCCAGGCCAACAGCACTTTTCCTTGTTAATGGCCCTGTCCGGTGTTTTGTCACATCCCATTTAAGTTCGAAGGATCCTGCAAGCTCGGTCTTATCCCCGGTACCCAGCAAGGCAATATTCTCGACGTTGACCTCGCCTGTCTGGTTCTGAATACCGATGGCCTTATCAGTCCTACATACGTGGGGCTTAATAGGTGTAAACGCGTATGTTAACATGATAGGAGCCGGCTCGCGTGGGGTGATCCTAATGAAACCCCCTAGAAGCAAGGATTGACCCGGCTTCAATGTCATTTGTTCCGGTACAATGCGGGACTGCATCAGCAGGGATAGGCGGTGCTCTTTTCTAACATGATGCTCCAGACCAGTTCGCTCTAGACCGGGCAGATCAATCAGCTCACCCCGGCCGTTGCCAAATGGGACACGGATAGGTGACGCCGTCGTCCCTGGCAGGTCCGAGACTATGGGCATTTCAGGATACTGGGTCTCCTTAGGTGCCGGCGGCAACAGCGAATATTCGTCTAAAAGATCATCATGGGCTTCGTCGGCATCATCCTGGATATCCTCGTCTTTGGCCGGCGGGGCCAAGTCCTCCTTGGCTTTTGCTTCCATATCGATAGTAATTTGGTGTTTCGAGGGATCCCAGTCCATCCTTCCCTTGGGAAACACGGCCTCGAAGAGCTGGCTTTTCCCTACGTTAGCTTTACCCAACATCCAGCCGCCTCCACCTCGTTTCCAAATGTCTTCTTTCAGCTCCTTGGTCCACCAACTCCTCTTGGCACTAACTGCTCTCAGGTTTCCCAGGCGGATGTCCCTCCCAGTGCGCCCCAGTGCATCTCGTAGTACCTCTCGCAGATATGGGAACAACATGTCTACCTGGGGCTTTGTCGGTGCCAGCAGATCAGCTCGGGTTATCACGAAGCTTACCTCGGTCTTCTGGCCATGATAAAATCGCCCTGCTCTCGACCGACGGTTTCTCGAACGCAGCGGCATGATATCGAGGAATTGTGAGATCTTAGGCAGTAGAGACATGGGGAAATCGGCCGCGTCAAGCACATGGTAGACGTGGTTATATTTGTAGGGCGACTCGAGCAGCGTGTCGCGAATGGATTCGATGCTAGGGTGGTAGATGGACTCCCCAGTGTGGTTGTGCATTAGATAGTGGCATCGATCACACAGTGGCTTCTTTGGCGCAGCTTGTGGACGCGCCTCGGCAGGCGGGAGACTGAGGGCCAGCGCTCGCACGTCGACACCCTGCTCCTCCAGTCCTTTTGCATCAAGCTGTCTCAGCGCATCCTCATAAATTTTGTCTTCTGCTCGGGAGCGGTGGGATGGCCTGTCAGTGTCCAGATACTTCTGCACGGCCTTGCGACTCAAGTCAAAGTAGCCGGGCTGCTTGGGGTGGGAAGTTTGCGACAGGGCGCCGCATCCTCTGCATTGCCTTGGGAGGGCCTTTCCGGGGGTGGGCACAACAGCTGGAGGATTCGATACAGGCGTAACAGTTGTCGAAGCGTCAGCCTGCATGTGCAAGCATCGCTTTGATGTTGTTGTTATCCATGGCGCGCTCCGGAGTCGTGGGAGTCGTGGGAGTCGTGGGAGTCGTGATGAGACCGGGACGCTCGATCTGGGGGTAAAGGAACTCGTCGTTCGAACCGAAGGACAGAGAAAGACAGGGAGTTCTAGTCTCGCAGGTCTTTCGGCTAGATTAAGGGCATTATTGAGCCATCCCGAGGCTAGGGCTCGGTGCATCGTCTTTTCTAAAAGAAGGGAAAACTAAAAAAGAAAAGAATAAAGAACAAATAAGCACTGGTTAAAAGATAGGTACCTTAGCCTGGGCATTCTACAGTACCTAAAAGTAAAAAATTTGGTCTAAGCGCGCAACGGCGCGACGCTGTGACGTTTTTTTCAGCAAACGACCCCTGTAATTGCAGAGATACTTAGCGCATCCGAGACCCCTGCTTTCGCTGCGGGGCTGTTCCAATGGCACCAGCACCACTGAGCCCTCCCACATCACTGATCATATCACCGATGGTGTGTTGTCCCACGTGGGCTTGCCATCATTTCACCAGGATCCGATCCAATGACATACTTGCTTTAGCCTGCAACAGACAAACGAGCAACTACCTACCGTTTGCACTCCAACCCTAATTAATTCACAGTCCGCTGCAGCCTTTCCATCCGCCGCCATCGCCCACCTAAACGACCATGACAGAAGGCGTGTCCTCGTCCGAAGACGCCGCCGCAGCTCGCGCAGCCGAGCAGGTTCGTCTGCGCAAACAACGCCGGGAAGCCAAGATCAAGGCCGGGGGGGCTTCGAGGCTGGACAGGATCACAGGAATAGGTGGCGGTGTCTCGAGAGGTTGGTATATGCTGGTCCCGTTCGTTTAGTTGAACGTCACCCGAGTCTAACCAGCACTGTCGGCAGAGTCCCCCGCTGGAACACCAGCAAGCACCGAATCTACTATGCCTTCGAAACCCGCCGCCACCACGACCCCCGCTGCTCCTTCAGAAAGCCATGCCGACCCCGACGAGGTCGACATCTCTCAGCATTACTACGCCCCGCAAACGACAGCTCGCACACCACAGAATGATCCCTCGGACCTATCCGAAGCACAGCTCCGCCAGATGATGCTGGGCTTCGACCGCCCCTCACCCGCCGACTCTGGTACCCCGCCGCTTCACACCGGTAATCCCTTCCTCGACCGGCCCTCGCCGACACCTGGCGTGGAAGGAGTAGATGGCATGGCGGGTATGGAGGGCATGAATCAAGACCCAATGATGCAGATGCTCCAGAAGATGATGGCGGGCGGCATGCCCGGTGGCATGCCCGGCGGGGCTGGCGGGGCTGGCGGCAGCAACCCATTTGCAGGTACCGGGCTGGAGGGACTCTTGGGCGCAGCAGGCGGCGGACCGAATCCGATACAGCAAGGCCAACAGACCGAACAGAATAAGACTATCGACCTCTGGCGTATTCTCCACGCCATATTCGCTTTGGGACTGGGCATCTATGTGGCGCTATCTACAACATTTACCGGAACTAAGGTGGAGCGGGACGCGGATGACCTGCAGAGCACAGGCTTGCTGGGTGCGCAAAACCTCGACCAGGCGCGCGCGTGGTTCTTTTACGTGTTCACGAGCGTCGAGACGGTGCTCCTGACTTCGCGGTACATGATGGAACGAGGGGCTGGCTTCACCCCGTCAGGCTGGACATGGACTATCTCAGGCATGCTGCCGGACCCCATCAGGGGCTACTCGCGCCACGCACTCCGGTATGCTCAGATCTTCAACACCGTACGAAATGACGCGCTCTTCTGTGTCTTTGTCATGGGCGTGTGCTGTTTGTTGCGATCATAGGTCCTTGTGTGGAGGCCTAGCTGTAACTAGGAAGAAATAAATTATTCATGATGCCTGATGACTTTCCATAGTGCAGATTTGCCGGTTCATATGTGATGATGTATGATTATAGGGGCTATCTAAATCTACTAGCTGGGTTGCCCTTTTGTTCTTGATGTTAACATTCTGATCCTGTGTTTCGAATACGCCAATAGAATCCTTTTGAGCCCCGGACAGTCAACCAATGTTGTATAATACAATGATACACGTATTTCCAAGCCTCTACCTCTGTTCCTATTATATAACTCACATCCCTAAGAGAACTTCATTTGCATGATCAAGCCCTGCTTGAGCGCATCGATGTCCTTCTTGCTCAGAGGATCCTTCTTATCAAAAGAAGCCGCCTTGCGCTCCGCAGACGGCCAGGTGGTGATATCGTAGTGATCACCCCCAATCTCCCCATCTCGATCCTTCGTATACTTCTTGAGCGCGGCCTTCCAACCCCAGGGGTCCTTTGCGTTCTTGGACGGTAGCTTGACATCGCCGACGGCCTCGGCTATTATTTCCTCAACTGGAACACTTGGAGTCAGTTATTGCCATATTAGGAGTGTGATTTATGAGGGTTTCGAAAGCTTCCAGATACTGTCTGGGCCCCAAAAGGAAAGCTTGTACTCTAAGAATGGCCATAAAACGAGAGAATGGTTCCGAGAATTGCTTACTGTCGTCGGGCCCGCGGAGCGTGACACCGCGCTTGTTGGCGTATGACAGGATGGCGTCCTCGAAGCTGTCGGGCTGGAATTTTCCAGCTTCTGTGGATGATTCGTCCGGCGAATCGTCCTCCAGCGCGTCGAACGCCCGCATTTGGGACGCCAGGGCCATGTACATGGCCATGGTGCACCCCAGGCTCTTCACCGCCGTCGCGTCCCCCACGAGACCCAGGTTGTCCAGCTGTGCGAGCATAGACAGGAACATTCGGCCGACGAGGCGCATGGTTTCGTGTACTGTATCGCCATCGTCGATCCTACGTATATATTAGCATACTCAACTCCAAAAAAAAAACTCAAAAAAAAAACTCATGAAAAGTATGCTAGGTAACCGGGGAAAGATCCGGGAAAGGGGCCGAGGCACTGCAAAATAATCAAAACCCCAAGGCGAACGATGAATGCATTATACATACTGCATGAAGGTGCCCCCAGACCGATACAGAAGCCAGTGCGCGACGCACTCGCAGACAGCCCACCGCTCGCGCCATCCGTCGCCGCGCTTGTCCTTGGCAGCGTCCTCGAAGTCGAGGAACAGGTTCTGCAGGACCTCGAGCGAGCCGCAGCCGGCATGGTCGTTGAACGCATACATGGAGAAGTGGTCGGGGACCCGCAGGTCCGCGTGGATGAACTGGTTGTTGAACTTGCGGAAGCCCGCCCAGCTGACGACCCACGGATGCTCCGGGTTCGCGGACAGCGGCTGGAAGCACACGCAGCGCTTCCCCTTCTCGCAGCGGGGGCCTAGGCGTCTTGTCTTGCCGTCGTCGTCGTCGTCGTCGTCCTTGTCGCTTTCATCTCCCTCCTCTTCGTCCCCGTCATCGGGATCATCTTTGTCGGAGTCGTCGGAATCCTCTTCGTCGGAGTCGGAGTCGGAGTCCTGGGCGTAATACGCCGAGCACAGTGTAACGTACGAGTACGCCTTCTCCTCGTCCTTCCAGACCATGCGGTAGTGGCCCTCGGCGTTCGCGGACCCGGACACGGCCGCCCACCGCTTCCCGCGCGGCGGCTTGAAGGTGTCTTCTTCTGCAGCAGGAGCTGCTGCGGCCTTGACCTTCTTGCTTGCCGGGGCGCCAGAGCCCGTGCTGCCCGTGGACGTGCGTTTCGGCGGCATAGTGTAGGTCTAGGCTCCACTTAGACTTTATTAAATTGGGCTCTTCTGACTGTAGTAAGTATCCGTCGCGCTACTGCTCGGTGGATAGTGCGATTGAGAGATGTCTTAGGCTTGTTTTAAGCTTTAGAGACAGCGTTAACCGTTAGTTCATCGACGCAGCCTGTCTCGGCCCAGGGGGTGCTTTTAAGAAATTTTTAGGGTATTCCCCTAGCATGGTGGCGTGGTCGCAGCTCGACGCGTCCAGAAGTTCCACTGACGTCATATTATTAAATGTACCCGGCGAGCTGTTAGGTCTTTCTATGTACTGCCAGCGCCTAGAGCTGGGGCAAGGCATTCAGTACCTACCTAGGTAGGTATTCTCTTAACATTTTAAAGTTGGTGTGTACTATCTTAACCTAAAGCAACGAATACCACTCGAAGTTGAACCCAGCTACAGGGAATGATCAATGTTGTTTCAATCAGATGGTGACTAGGAATACGGAGGGTCTAAGCCCTCACGAAACTTCTCATAGTCAACCACGAGCATTTTGAAGAATATCTACATTCCGCGCAATAATTTGTATCATCCGTGATGCGTGATGTATCACGTGGAACCAGATATATAATCAGTCTGTTGAGGAGTAAATGCTACGGGGCCCATCTGGCCCGACAGTGCTTAAGTAGAGCTTGAGCTCGCTGATGACTAAGCCCATTGACGTTGCGAGACCCCGAAAAAGGCACTGCTACCCCATCCCCAACGCCAAAAGCCCTCCCTCTCGAACATGAGGTAGCAACACAGAACGACATGTAACATCGGCGCCCCTATGATTTGAAATAATCTAAGACGAACACATAAACCTTCGAACCACTTCTCTACCGAGAAGAAGAAAAACAACCATCGAAAAACCACAAACTATTAGCGCCATCACGATGCCGCGAATGCCCAAATTCTCACCCTACGGCCCACGACCGAGACGGTCCGCGCGCCTCATCCTCGGATGGATCGTCGTTCTCCTCCTTATACTTGGCCTCACATTCTACCTCACGTCGCGAGATGGCGAGCCGTCGAAAATCGACGCGAAAGTCGTGGTGGAGAAGATCAGGGGCCAGCGAGGATCACTCAGAGAGAAGACGTCCAAGTCGGTGCCGTGACGTCGATGATGGCGCATATATCTTGATAAACGAAATGAGCGTTGCGCATCGAAATAAAAACATAGCGAAAGACGTCGCATGGGGAATTGAGGGAGACGGGATAGATGGATGCAAGTCTGTTTTTGCAACAATAACACTTCGGGGGAACCTAGGAAATTACCTAGGGCCTGACGTCCCGGCGTTTCGGTAGATATCCGAATTGCGAGCATGCAATCATGCGTACACATCCAAGTCATCAGAGCATACGGCCCAACAATAACCCGTCCGCGTCGTCTCGGAAGTTACCCCATCCAATTTGGGGATCAGGTGCTTCTGCGGCCGTTACACCACCCACGTATTAATCCGATCAGCTTCACCTCCTGGGGTTTCAAGGCAGACCGAGGTCTAAAACCGGTTAACTAGCATGTGGAGAGTAACATAGTACATAGTTATTTCGAAGCCACATATATTAAGGTCATATCATTAATATCTATGCAGTTATGGTCATACTTTACGTTACTAACGAGTACACCCCTTTTTCTCACGTTCAACGATCAGCTGCACTGTTCTACTAGGAAAGGTTATGTATCTGCTGTGGCGTGGCAGCACGCGTTTTGAAAGCGCTTCCGAAGACAGTTTGTGTATAGTGCCATTCCTTTGTGGCGATTTGGGTTGTAAATACGGCAAAGGAAAACTGTTCGACATGCTTATAGTTGAAGCTCAATCAGGTCCAAGTTGCAATTTGCAGGTAAGGCGAATACCTTGGTTTTGTTCATGTACAAGCAAAACATCTGCGCAGCAGACTCCTCTCATATTTTCGCGTGGCTAATTCACCAGCTACGGCTTCGGTTCTTCGATGAGCACGCTCGATGTTGCATTACTTCCAAAAGCATCTAAGGGGCTCACTTTTCTGATACCCATCTTCCGATACTCGGTTAATATTGGCCTGGATAATTAAGTAACAAGCCGGAACTGTCAAAACTATACCAGCAGGTCCCATAATAATGGTACCTCGTGCAGTTTCGACATACGCGAAGCGCGGGCTGCTGGTGATGGCGCTACTGAATCAGCCCGTGGGGCCGGCCTGGATTACCTCTGCGGGGGAAGACCAATTGCGGTCCCGACACCACCAGAGTGAACTTAGTCTATTGCCTATTGGAGATAGCAAGTTGATGAGAGCAGGAAGAGAGAATGGTGCGGGAGCATGTGAGACGGAAAGAAACAGTGCCGGCAAGCAAGTCCAAAGTCCTACCACCAAGCAAGATGTGAGAAAACCAACAGCGAATTGGTGTTGAACAAAGAAATGACAAGACGGTAAACAATGGCCCTGACGGCTTTTGCATTATTGATCTGCACGCTTGCAATTGCTAACTGCTAACTGCTAACTGCTCTATGTTGTGCAAGGATCTATATCCCAGTCGGTAACTACGACCTATCACGACTCGGGATGTGACTCACGTCATGCCTGAAGGGTCAGGCAACCGCAATCAACAGACCAGACTTCTTGGGAACCTCATTTAGTCAACCCATCCACTGTCTCTTTCGGTAATCCTGCGGAAACCCTTCCATCTCATCTCAACCTTATCGAATCCTCGCTCCTCCAGCGAACCCCGTCGTCATTACGTCAAGAACGCAACATGGAGCGTCCCCAGTTCATTGGCTGGGCCCAGACTTGGTATGATGATGTCAATACCAAGCATCGCTTGCTTGCAATTCACAACTTCGGCAAAGCTATGGTTGATCCGGTCAAGTGGAAGCAAAGCTGGGAGGATGGCGGAGGCACGCCCGGTATTCTCTATCTGCTGTCGTCAGCCTCGGTAACAGAAGTTAAGGCCTTTTGCCATGTCATCAGAGCATCCAACCGCCGAGGCAGGAAGTCAAGTGATAGAGAGAAAGCTGTTGAAGAGCTAGTCATGGCCCTTTTACCCCAGCACTATCCCTCAACGGAGCTACGGACTCGCGACAAACGCCCGCTTCAGAAATTCTATGGCCTTATGCTACGCGGATGCTCGTCCAATTTCGTCGAACGCGTCCTTGATGGACAGGACGGGTCGAATCCGCTTTTCCAACAACTCGACCTCAAGAAGCTGCTGTTTGCTCACGACGATATGCTGAAGAGACGTCTGACCAACTACTTGATTCACGAGGGACCACAACCTTCCAAGTCCGAGATTGACATATGCTTAAGAGAGTTTGTTTCTCGAGAGCCTCCCATGCCAGGCACTCAACCAAAAATGTCAGCATCGATGCAATTCGCGCTTGAAGTGCTGGAAGCCCGCATCACTCTCAAATCCACTGCCCAACGGTGGCCACGTAACACATCTGAACTAGAAGTTCTGATGTCTATTTACCGTCGAATCACCAATAGGAGCCGCTCGACTGACAAGACCTTCCTGATTAAGATGGGCTTGCAGTTGATAGAGCTCAGGCCGGATTTCAAGCTGTCGAGCGATGCGGGCGTGTTATGGACCATGATCGTCACTCTATGGGAGAAGCATCCCCGTCAATACGAAGACCTGTTGTCACAAGGCATACGTCTAGGAATACGTGGATCTGGAACTGTCCTGCCCTTGATCATCACTCGGTGGAGGGACTATACTAGTCCGTACGAGCCTTTACTGGTTCAGGCCCTTCGCCAGGGACTTGGCGGGTCTGCAGAAAAGATAAGCGAAGGTTATCTAAAGGCAATCAGCGGCATCCCACGTGCAGAGCTCAGTTCTAAACTGCGATGGCGTTTGCTACGTCTATATTGCCAACATGTTCCGCAAAAAGGCATCGATATCGAGACATCAGCCGACTTCAGATGTCTTGCGAATCAAGAATGGTCCTTCGAGCTAGTTGACGGGCTTGAGAGAGAACATGCGGTGCTGTTCCTGAAGCGTCTCTACACAGTCAATCCTAATTTCGACTTCCTGCAAGTCCCTAGAGACTATAGATCTATATACTCTATGCGCCACGCGCCACGACGAAACTTCAACGTCGAACTTCTTTTAACTGCACACCATCGTGGCGATGCCGATGCTCAACAAAGAGCCCGAGAGGAGGTCGACCAACTTCGGAAGAAGGCGGCCACCTCGCGAGAGCAAGAGGACCGGGCACTTTTCGCCAAGGCTTCGGCGCACTATGCAATAGCAACAGGTAACCTGGAAGTCTACGCAGAGACTTTATTATGGCAACAACGTTTTATTCGTGACCCTCTTACGGTGCAGTCGATCTTTGCGCACGATGCCATTCTTACTCGGGAGGGTGTTGCTCTACTCTCGGGGATCACCCTATCACCAATAAAGGATACGACACTGAGCATAATTAGACAACGACTCGCAGTAGCCAACAAGATGTTGGAAAGCTTTAATGAAGCGAAACGAATGGCCAATAAAGAACCGTCATATAACCACTCAAATTGGGCAGCGTTCCAGTCCCTTTACGCCGATGTGTACCGTGAACGCGTCTCCCGCGCCAAAAAGGTCAAACTTCAGCCCCATGAATCGGAGCTAGATATGTTCCATACCATCTGGGAAGGAACCGCAGACTTGATATATAGTATTGGTTCTGATTTTCTGAGCCAAGTAAGTGGGCCAGTCCGCGATCTGCTAAATGGGTTTCCCGGTCCTTCCCTCATTACTGCCTCAGAGACATTGCTAGACTGCGCTGCTAGATGGGGAAAGAAGGAAGATCGCAACAAAGATCAAGACAGTATTGCTGCTACCATGGAACAGTTGACTTATCAAGTTATATCAACACTTGCCCATAGCGATACACCCATGCTTACCCGGGATCTGATACAACGGGCAATCATCGAGCACCCGGAAGCCAGCAGCTGGCATAGGCAATTTCTTTCGATTGGATATATGAGAGATCTCCCGGCCGAAGCCGCTAAAACCATGCTCTTATCTTTTGCTGCCGCCATCGGGGAGAAATTGGAGGAACAATCGTATGTGAAGGTGGGCGACGAAGAGCCCCCTAAAAGCGCTCCGCCACGGTCTATAATTAAAGTGTCGACGGTTAAATATCTGGCACAGCTTCTCAATGACGCTGAATTTATCTCACCCGACTCTGCGGTCGAGGTTCTCATTGAGCTGTTCAAGTCGGCAACGCATGTGGATGTTCGTCTAGCTACATTGGACAGTCTACTCAGCACATTGAACGCCATTTTGGGCGACAGTGGCGAGCAATGGAGGTCTAACCCAATGGTCGAGAAAATCCTCAGCACACTGGATAGCGTGATATCTATCGCAGGTAATGTAAACGAGCGCCGGCCAGTTGGTGAAATGGACTGGGCAGAAGCAAAAGATAAGGTTACCATACCAGCCACGTCGGAGGACTCGAATATCCCGCCGATATTTGGGATGGTTCTCAATGCAACTACGGGGAACCAATACCCAAGTCTCAGAAAGCTTCAGGGCGAACTGTTCTCACGCCTGGTGCTACCAACCCTACATCAGTCACAGGAGCAGCACCGCAGGTGGTTTTCCCTGTTCCTCGCTAAACACCGGCCAGCCCTGAATGCAGATATTCTGCCACGCGTGCCAATCACGCCGCGAATCTGGCATCATATGCTGAACCACCACGGTCAATTCCTGCCGTCTGCCACTATCGACGAGTACAGCCAGTATTTGCTCCTACAACTGAACATGCCAGCAGACATCAAAGACTTCAATAAGGCACTGCAAAGCGATGCGACTTTGCGCAATGACACGAGTGTAAACCATTGGCTATCCATTTTCGACGACTCGGGGCGGTCGCGATCTTGGCCCGGGGGGGTTGACTCCCTGCTCAACTTGGTTGTCGAACCAATTGAGAAGGCCTCGCCGATGACTGATCTCGTGGATGCAGTCGTCAGCCAGGCTTCGGTGCTGCTAGATGATTACGAAGACCAGATGGAGCAGTGGTCTCACCTTGTGAATGGCTTGGGACCTGCACGCATCAAATTTGCAAACTTATCAATACAAGACGGTAAAGGTTATAACAAGGATATGCAGAAAGCATGGGCCTATTGGCACGAGGCGACTCTTTTTCTCGCCCAGAGATTAATCACGCTCATCGAGCAAAAGACGGCTTCCAGCGCGGACCGAGACACCGCCGTGTTGCCGTCGACATTTCCACTACGACTCTGGTGTCTCCCGTACCCGGACCCGCGTGCCATACGACAAGACAAAGACTTCCGTAATCTCGCATTAGTGCTCGACCTGTCTCTTTCATCGTTCCTAAAGAGCGACGAGGGCGACACGCTCCTCTGGACCACGCTTGTTGATGACACCTACACGACGCTCGCTTCAATATACACGGCCCTTACCAACCGCCTGTGCGTCGC
This sequence comes from Xylaria acuta, assembly GCA_022495125.1. Taxonomy (NCBI): domain Eukaryota; kingdom Fungi; phylum Ascomycota; class Sordariomycetes; order Xylariales; family Xylariaceae; genus Xylaria; species Xylaria acuta. Next base: position 61,188 of record MU383120.1, on the reverse strand, counting down.
GGTCCATGTCGGTGATCTAGATCTCGACCACGATCAAACAGCCGTAGCAGCCATGCAGCTCATCAAGGTCGCAGTAGCGCTAAGATTCATTGATAGTGTTTCCAAACACGGAGCGCTTCGGAAGCCAAAATTGGAAAAGGACCTCACTCCCGAGAAGTCTAGGGTAGGAGAATTGGTGAAACGGCTGCGTGTGGTCATGGACCGCTGGGGACGGCGCGGTGTTCCGGGTGGACAGGCGCCGTTCAGAGACATGATTCTGCGGTGGAAAAGCCGCAATAAGGCTACGTGGGAGGACATCTGCAGTTGGGATTCAACTTACGAAGAGGAACCACAACCCATCGCTTTCACTGGGTCACCTCCTGTCATGACCGACTACTTTGACTGCTTTGACTAGATGCCTATACTTCTCTTTAACTATATCCTTTACGGGAATGTATGAGGTGACATAAGAAATAAATGTCCCCGATTCTAAACAATCAGTTTCACAACAGCCTTGATTAATACGCAAGTAATTGTGAATAGGAACCGCTCCAATGTATCCGAGCCTTTGGATACATCAGACAAAATTCGAACACGGAAGCTGATATAACTGACGGTCAGATGTTCTTAATGTCTTCGGACCGAATATTTTCCATTGTAAAAATGGTTTATCTCAAACTGTCTTCGTTAGCTTAAATTAACGAAGATATGGTTTCAATGCCGAAGGGCAGAGCTGAAAAATACGGCGAATAGTAGCGACTCGGTGCTTTAATGAGCAGAATAACGAGACATATGCTCCGCTCCTGGACGTCAAAGGCCTCAATCACAACAGCCTCGGAAGATCTACGGACATTGTCTCTTTACGTCGTGTCTCGAGCCGGCTTCAGCAAATCATTGAAATCCATGGGCCAGAAAGAGAGACAGCCCTCGATTAGTCCGTCTAGCAACTGCAAGGAATTTCTGCAGACCATCTTGGAGAACTGCGCTGTTATACTTGCCTTAGGCACTGGTTTTCCTCGCCATCCGTTGGCTCACACGTAAGCTTCGACTGGTGCATGAGGCGTGGGCCTCGTTCCGAGAATGCACGACAATTATCTACGACGAAGGGAAGCGCGCTTTGCAAGTTGTTGGTATTACAATCTAAACACGACCCCGAACTCTAGTGTTTTGCGAAATGTACAAAGTCTTTTTCTTTAACCGCCGTATCTGCCAGATTTCCTGGAAGCATTTATCCAGCTTGCTAACCTAAGGTGGATGGTAGTGCCGAGGGAAAGACGTCTGACAACAATCTTATGACATTACTAGTCCGTGCTTCTCGAGACGAAGAGAAGACGTCCGGAGGTCTGGCGGAGAGCGAGATCTAAGCAACAACACGCTTACCTTCAACTTCGCCGGCCACGACACTACAGCTAGCGCTCATTCTCACACCTTAAAGCACGATAACCCCAAGTTATGGTGCCGTCCAGAACGACCCTCACTACTGGGGTCTTAACTCCGTCAACTGGCAGCCCTCTCGCTGGATTAAACCCAGTAAGCCAGGCGATGAGGAATGGAAACCGCCTGTACGTGGGGCTTTCGTCGGCTGGTCTGAAGGCACCGGAGATTGCCCAGGCCGAAAATTCTCACAGGTAGACTTCCAGGCAACAATAGCTATGCTGTTTTGTGATTGGCCGTGGATCCGATCCTCAAAGGGGACGTTAGCATTCATTATGCGCTGGAGCGAGTGACGGATCTTTATCCAGACAGACTCGGGCACCTTCTACTGCTTCAGATGCCGCATCCAGAGAGAGCTCCTCTCACTTAGAATAGGAGGTCGGTTAGTAATGTATAGCAAATCGCTCTCATAACTTCCCCCCTATCCCTGCCAGATCTGCCACGAATTTTTATTGAGCCTGCATACATCTTAAACCAGATTTTGGTTGAAATCCATTGTATCTTGTCAATGAGAATTAGTTAGATGAAGGACTCGCTGTGCGGAAAGGATAAGGGTTCAAAGTACATACGTGCAGCGCATGCATGGAGAAACGTGTTGTTTCTCTTTGCTCCTATAGTAATCCAGTGCTGGCTGAATTCTATAGCTTTTCTTTATCGCCGGGGTGCCTACTAGACATTAATAGTATACAATAGAGATAAGATATTATTTCACAGCCTTGTGTTCTTGTTCGGAATGAAACAGACCCTGATAAGGCAGTTTTCCGGGGCCAACAAAGGAATACTGAAGGGGGTAAGACTCATTGTTCGGCGGATAGGGGAAAGCAATCATCACGCTTTGTAACAGAAACAAGGCCCCCTACGAAGTTTTGATTGAGAGATGGAGTAAATATAGTACCTGCCATTGTGCAAAATATTGAGCATAAATGGAGACTTCGACTACCCAACTTCTTCGATCTCATCTCTCAACGCCCACTACGCGCCGTTTCTTCAGACTCCAGACTTCAGACTTGGCCAGCCCATCTGAAGTTTCTTGTTTCCACTCAATTCTTCCCTGCACCTGTTAATGAAACCCGCCATCATGGATTCCTTCCCCTCCCAACCTATCGGGCGCTACAGGGCGCAGCAGTCGACTCAGCGTTTCAATGCGCGAGGCTCTGGCGCCTCACCAGCCAACAAGGCGAATGCCGAGCCTGAATTTTACGGTATTTACACAGGTGAGTATCGTGTACCCGTGAGAGATCGAGTCCAGCGCCTGCGAGATCGCAAGAGTGTTCCTGACGCATCGCGTCGTCCAGATACCCCTATTCCAAGCAAGCGCACCACCTCCGGCCTGGTCACACCGCCGCGAACGCCACCGATGCTTCTTCCATCCTTGCCGGAGTGTCCGGGGGCACCGCCCAGAAAAAGGGTATCTAGGGTCCGCCGGTTGAACCAGAGGCAGTCCGAAACCGATGAAGACATTTTGCTTGATAGAAAAGCGATCGAGAGAACGAAGCGGCTGGCCCCTTTCCAGGGGGCGAGACGACAATACGTCAACGTTACCCCGGATCGGAACACGCCACTGCGGCAGAGTTGGGGGCCCCTCGAACTTGCTGAGATTGATTCGAGGCTACAGGCATTGCTTCGCGTCGGTGGCGAGGAAGACGTGGAAATAGAGAAGCCTTTCCAATCCGAAGTAGTCGGGAAGTTGGATTTAGAGAATAGGGCTTAAGAGAGTTTGGCCCAACAAGAAAATTTTAAGACGAGGGCTCAGAGATGGTCTTGGCTACTCGTTAAAGGTAGGCTAACATGTACAGTAGACAATTCATTGGGATTTGGTCATCTTACTTGTACAATCATACTTTTCTCTTCATTGTGTCACGAAATGCTTAGATGTGATACGTCATGAGCATGAATTTCGAGATTGTTGCGTAAATTCGTAAATTCATAAACGATTGAACGATGGCTAATTACAGATCGCTAAATGGCCTCAATGTGGAATGTTAAACGAAGGCCATTTACACATAGAACTGCGACCACTTAGTCGAGTTGTGACCCCCAAGTTTCCGTGAAACCGAGCACTGCATCGGTCCAGTAAAACCTGCTTCAGCACACTAATTTGGTTAGCCACAATTCTTCAATAAGAACAAGATCCAGAAATGATAGGGTGCTTACGGTTGAGGTTGGGTCGCTTGTAGAACGACATGAGTTCCTCTAGCAGGGCGATCCAGTGGTAAGAATCGACTTGGCCTGCTGGGCGTAGGTGCAGTCGTTAATGACGTTGGAGTCCGAAAACCCAGCGGACCACATCATGATACCACTGAATCGATCATGGCTCTTGTACTCGCTAACAATGTCAGATAGCTGTTCCGGCGTGGCGTAGTAGGTCTCGCCGGCCGGGCCCCCGTTAGCAGCCAGCGGGGCAGCCGGCACTCCGATGAAGAGTTTCGCGTCAGCCGAGGGCGTGCCGGCGGTGTAAGAGACCCAGTCGTCATAGTTGAATGGGGCATTGCCGTTGATGGGCAGCGCGCACGGGACGGTGTAGTTGTTGTTGTTGTAGAACTGGGGCCAGAGGTAGTCGAACTTGGCGTTGTCTATAATCACTCCCATGTTTGGCTCGGGAATCGGGCACTGGGGCGCCCCGGTAATGTAGTACGTATTGCTGGCGTCGGATGCGAAGTTGGAGCGTAGTGCTTCGATCAAGGTCGGGTAGTACTCGCTTCCTTTGTTCGCCTCAAGATCAAGATCGAAGCCGTTGACAAAAGCGTCGCCGAAAGGCCGCTTGACATCAGTGGAACCAGAGTTGCCGTACGTCTTCCACAAGTTGTTTGCAATGGTTGTAGCCTCATCGTCGGATGCAAGCGAGTAGGAGCCGACAGCACCACCAAGTGATAGGATAATCTTGATACCGTTGGATTGGCATGTTGTAATAGCCGTAGATAAGGCCTCACAGTTCTGGCCTTCTCCCGCATTTGTGATAAAGCACGACTGTCCAATGGTTCCGGATGGGATATTGTTTCCGTTGCCGTATGAGTACAAAAACGCCAGTACTATGATATCCACACCCGCATCTGCTGTGCAGTAAGCCGAGAGGTCGTTGTTTTCAACTAACAACCACGAGTTAGTGCTTTCTTCAAGAGCAGGCAAGTATATTTCGAACGGCTACTCACTGGTACCACCACCGTTCTGGCCCCAGTACACCACAGTCTCGCCGCTGCTTTGACGAGGGGCAAGAGGTCGAGGAAGAGCGGCAGCTAGCCCAGCCAAAAGGCCGAGAGTAGTCGACACTGAAGCAGAAACCATTTTGAAGGATTGTAAGTGTTGAAAATGTATATGCAAATGAGTGAAATATCTACAATGAAAGGAAGGTCCGTCAAGGACTTGCGATCTGGCTTGATCTTGATGGTTGATGATAAAAACAACAATCTCTAATGGAATTTCATCCCGTATTTGTAGTCTAGAGTAGACTATAGTTTCTCATTATCTCCTCAAAGGCCCTACGCATCGCCGGCACCCACAGCATCGTGAATATGGGAGACGTTACATGACAACATGAAGACATAAATCCCAGATTGGGAATTTTTGAGGCGATCGGAGAACGGTTATATGGGTTGGAGGAGTACACGATATGATATTTGTTACTAGATAGAAACCGCATAGGCAAGTATGCTACCTACTTTGGGAGGCGAATCAACGCTATGGCGGAGTTAGACACCTTATTTCGTGCAGCACCTGCCATTAACCTTAGGTGAAGCTACTCGGATATCGGTAGAAGATCCCTGTTTCGGGGAATTTCTCGACGATCGGCAGTAACGTCGTGCTGTGAGGTATCATCTTAGTCTATAATGTAACAACCAGCAGGGAGACTTCAATATATAAGGGAGCACGACTTAGTGTTCGCGGAGTTAGCTGATGACTAACAGCATGTTCACGCGCATGGGTAATCGTGGGCTGTTCGACTAAACAGGGAGTTGACAGCAATCGGCCGATCTAACGTCGCATCGACCCGCTTTACCAGGAACAAGAATGCCAAACTGAGTATAGGCAACCTGCCTAATTGCTTCCCACTGAGCGAAGCTAAGATTAAACGATGATGTGCGAAAAAGGCAGGTCGTCAGCAGTCTATTTCAAGATCAGAAATTGGAACGTGTCGTTAGGGTGCTGTAGGGTGGGAATGAAGCTAGGAGCTTTCTTATCATGCTGTTATTTCCGCTGATACTCATCGAAATCAGATGGCGAGACGACCAGTCAGGTATTTGAATTCTGTAGCTATTACTGTGTTCCGCCCATGTTTGCAATAAGCCTTCATCGTGGCTGGATGAGCGCTAGTCAACAGAGACGAGCAAGTTCCAGTCAGAGCAAGGATTAGGTTAGTAGCGACCTCTCGACATTAAACAAACGAAAGATTGGACTCGCTCCCGTTATCATCACAGTCTACCTGAGGAATCAATGGGACGCAAACAGATAAGATAAGGTATCACCCAACATTGAACTTCAAACGCTGTGTCAGCATCTATTGATTAGAGGTTGCATTGATACAAGTGGATAGGTAAAGCACCTTGTGATTCTCTAGCCCCGTTACGCCAATCTGACACCCGCCTCCCTTCGTGTACGAGTCTGGTGGGCGGCCGCTGAGCTCATGCCGACATTCTGACTTGCATCCAGCACACTCTGGGCTTCATGGCGTTTCTCATCTTCGATTTTCTTGAGTCGCTTATCCGTCTTGCCCTTTCCTGACCCTTTACCATGGAATGCGTGACTCAAATGCTTGAAAGCATCTTTCTGGCCCAGTAGACGACCGTCTTCGTCGACGTACTTGAGATCGACGCTGGGCTTGTAGTCTTTGTTGAACAACTCGGCTAGTTGTCGAGAAGCTTGCTGGTCTCGAATGTTATTCTGCTGGCGGGCCCATTGTTCGCGTTCTTGCACGGACATTCGATCCAGTCGGCCACCCTGGCGGTCACGTTCACGTTGATTTCGTGTGGTCTGCTCGACTTCTTCCATACGCCGCCGCTTCTCGGTAAGGAAAGCTTGCTGGTGGCGGAAACTCTCGTTTAACTCGCCCGACCCTGCATCATTGACGAGGCGACGCTCTCTGAGAAGCTGTAGCGCCGCGCCAATACCTGTGCCTATAGTTTTCTCCTCGCCAACGCCAATAGCAGCTGCTTCCGCTGGCACGGATGACTCCCGTCTGATATGCGCTTCATCAACGTCATCTCCGTCCTTCATCGGTTGGTCTTCATCTGACTCGTCCTCCATGGTTGTGACAGCCTGGCGCTGAGGCGACGTAGCTCTACGCACTTTGCGCTCTTCTATGTCCTCTTTCGTTAGGCCTGAAACGAACTCGGAGATTTCATCAATGACGAGTCCACCATCCTGGGCTCCTTTGGCGTCATTCTCTGCATCCTCGTTCTGGGCCTCATCGCGTAATTGGCGTGCAAGATCCTCCGGGCGCATTTTCTTCCGCTTCTTTAGAGCATCGCGTCTCTGAGCAGCTAGCGTCGCTTGCAAGTCCTCATCGTCGAGAAGCTCGGAGTCTTCGGTTTTGCGCTTTCGACTAATAAATCCAGCTCCTGAATCAATATCCATAGATTGCTTAAGTGGCTGTGTAGGGAAAACATCATCTTCATCTACAGGCCGCTGCCTAGTTGATTTAGACTTCTTCTTCTTAGACTTCTTGACCTTGACTTCCGAGACATCTAAATAGTCCGAGGCTGGCCGCAGCTCGTCCAAAAAGTCCAGACTTATTTTTTGAGGTTGTGAAGCCTGTTGCTGGCCGAGTGAGAAGGTAGGCTCTATGCTGTTGCCTTGTCCATCTAATGTGAATCGTTTGACCTTCTTGCCGCTAATCTCCTCGTCGTACTGGGCGAGAATCTTTTGTTCGCCAGTCTCGTTGATCTCGTGGGGGTCATACACGGGCTTCTTCTTCTTCAAGTTGAGTTTTTCGTTGAGCTTCTCCCGTTCCCGCAGTGAAATGTTCTCTAGCTCGTCGCCCTCGTCGTCGTCGGCCAGGACATCTCTATCAGCGAGTGTGAGGATTTGTTCATCCCCATCTTCAAATGCATCCACTTCATGGCGCACTTTAACACCTGCGAGGTCTTTCGACGTGTATTGGGCCGCCGCTGCGGCGGCCGCCTTGACAGCCGAAGCCTCTTCGTCCTCTTTCCGGGAGTTCTCGATCTTCTTCTGCCGCTTCTTCTGGCTTGCCAGCCAGGATTTGGCGTCTAAATCGTCATCATCGCCCGCCTCTCCAAGCCCAGTGCCTCGTAGCGTCTCGAACCGTTTCGCGGCGTCGCGTGCCTTCTTGATAGCTGCAGCCTTTTCCTCGCGACGTTTTTTTGCAAGTTCCGCGTCCTGGACCTTTTTATAATTATCGTATGCGGCGGCTTCTCGTGTCTCTAGAGTGCTCGCAGGTTCTTCGCCTTCGGGAACGGGGGTCTTCTCTCTGAACTGGGGTCCGCTCGCGCCAGGAACAGGCAAGGGCTTCATGCCCAGGGACACGCGGAGACGGTTTGTCTCCTCAATCGAGGCGGCGTCCATCTCGGGTGCGATGATCTATTGATCTTGTTGACAGTAGGTTCAAGGGAACGGCGGCGCGCAAAAGGTGCTATGGTTTTGTGAAAGGAGGCGACGGTGATGGTTTACGTATGCGATGAAGAAGTTGAAGGTGTGTCGCATTGTTCAATGTTCAGAGATCCAAGTCTCGCCTTGAATAATTCAGCCACTTCTGAGATGGAGCGCAATAGCCACAGTATTAGTCATTATATGGGTCCCCTTAGTGGTTGCTACCTAGGTAGGTCCCGCACGCACCGTCCAGCCATACCCCCACTTCAAAAGACCCTGTATTTAAACCACCAAATTTTTCAATTCCGGCGCGATTTCCTTCTCTCTTCTTCAACCACCGACCTGTGCCCGATCGTCCTCTGTTCGCATCGCGAATTCAGAGTTGATGATCGCGGCAGTCCGATTTCTTATGGAATCATCCGTCTCATTATGATGTCAATCCAAATCACAGGTCGCAGATAAACCGATTCAGTGAACCTGAGCTCGCCGCAAGGCTGAGCTCGGTACTCTGTTTTTGGAGACCGTATATTCCAAAGCCACAACCGAGATCTTTGATTTGTGAGGTGGGGGAAAACCATACGATGTCTACATACCTTAAGTACGTTTCTGCCTTGCTCGTGTAAACGTGATTGAAACCTCCTAGGCGCTGTACCTAAATGAGTACCGACTCCACAACCATTTCTAGATACACGATGCAGATGCAGTCTTTAGAGACCCTATCGTAAAACATAGATTCGGTTTCTCGTTCACCTTAATTTGGTAGTCATGACTTAAGTCTCTACCTTGGCGGGCAATGGAGTCCTTCTTTTGAAGGCATCGGCATCAGGTTGGTATCTGCTGGTGGGACGCTGTTCAATGAAAAACAAGGTGTCAGAAGCCGATCTCGCAAACGCCTGATGACGATCAGGCCGAAGGCGTTGGGTTCTTCTGGCTAGCACTTTCCTGGGTCAGAAGAGCATTGCGGCATCACTTAATCGCGTCACGATGCTATGTTTCTGGTATTCGCTCGCTTGCTTGCCTACCAGCCCGACTCGATCGTCTAAAAACAGCCAACGCAGCCGTGTCTACGCAGCTGGTCGATTTCTACACAGCTTACCAGCCTTATGGTGTATAGACACACCTAACACTGCGTTCGACAGCAGCCAAATCAATCGCAATTGTTGCATTACTTTCGATCAAGTGCAGAATATAGTTCCACCAAATGCACTACCCGTTGAGGCCATCAAATTTCGCGACGGATCGGACCGAGGTGGGTACATTCTTGGGTTGTATCATGCATGTGGTTCAACGCTCATAGAAAACACCACCAAACTGCTAGGACCTACCCGGTAAGTAAACTCTTAACATTTGGTCTGCTATATTTTGCTACCGTTATGATGGTAATCTTATCATATGATGAACCGTGGTATTCCGAGGTGTAATCTTTTCATGTCTTCTCACAATCAATCGAGTCCGAGAAGACGACAAAGATTACGTTGATTATGCCGATCAGTTCCAGTCTACCCTCCCAGGCAATGACACCGCTACCTATGCTCGATATTATTGACCCTGCATCATGCATAATTCTATGTACCAAGCTACATTGTGGCCGAGATGGCCGGGCCAACGGTGTCAGTAGCACCGAAGCGATCTCCTTGGACTTCGGTTCCAGGCCACGCGAGGAAGTTTGCACCGGCGGTCGGGTTACCCGTTACGGTCGACTACCCCCGTGATGCGGCCCCTCTGCAGACGGCCCGAAAAGCTGGGGCGTGTCAACTGGAGACCCCTATAGTCCCGGCAGTTATATAGTTTAGAGTTTCGTCAACTATTCCTTCTCCGTCCTGTTCATGACTTCGTATTCCGCATTAACCTGCCATGTGGTGAGCAGGATGGTGAGGACTAACGGTTGCTTGGCAGCAAGGTGAGTTGTGAAGAGAGCACGCCATTGTGACGCAGCCTGGGGCGCCGCCTACATACCGGCCGTGGGTGTGCAATCCCAAAAACCAGGGTAATAGGCCCGAAAAAGGAAGCAAGATTTCATCACCTCGTCGTCTTGTAGCTAACTCGCCAGCAGTAGCGATCTTCATTAGAAGCGGTAGAAAGGATCATTATAATATGCACCTATAGCGGTAAGCATGCCAGTTATTGAGCAGCATACAACAACATTTTGGAACCAGTTGGTGACGAGAGGGCGATAGAAACGGAGATAAAGTGGCCTTCGCTTAAGTTATTGCCACTGTCGCTCCTCATACTCAGCTTCATTTAACATCATTAGGCAGTATGAATCTACTATTTGCGTATCTATTAGGATACAAGCCTTGGTCTATTACTACAGTCGGTCATTTCATCCAGGTCCAACAACAGTTCACTGTCACCACATAGTATACACGGGTGCGTCAGACCCAGTTAGATACCGGCACTCTAGCCACAAATATACTTGGGGAAGCTGGTTAGAAGCTGTTGAATAATACCGCCATAGCATATTCGCACAAGACCCTACAATGACATGTTTCAAACAAACAAGACAGAGCATCCACTGAGCGTTACCGTATCTGAAATTATTTCTCCATGCGTCTGAAGAGCATAATCTAACAAATATCAAGCAAAATGGTGTCGAGGAGTGTAAGTCTACGAAGTAAGCCCGCTTGAAAGCTCTGCAAATCATTTTCTCGCTTGAGAAAGTGGAGGTCATAAAATATTCAAAGTTATGAGCTCATCAGCACTTTATCTCATTTTCTTCTAGACAACTGAGGCCTACCTCAAGATTGGGTCGCCAAACCATGACCCTCGGACTAAAGACTATGCATATCAAACAAAAGCACTCGTGCGCTCGAGGCTCTACTTTGTGAGACATATTGAACTTATAAAGTTTGAAACATAACGCGGCTGAATAATCCCTGCTACTCTGCATGGTCATATAATTCAACTGCGAATCACAGTGAAGCTTACGAACTATATACACCATTGCCACCGCAAAAGACTGATAGTGTGCAACAACTAGTCTTACAATCAGAGGAAACCCTTTGATCAAGCTGACCAAATGCTTTGACTGAGCGCTATTATTATTTACCTCCGTATCATTTAAAATAGCATAGAGCCAGAGTATTTAGAATAGTAGTCTTCAAGACAGCATGAAATCTTGAACGCCGCTTAGCGGTAGTATTCCGCATGAAGAGAACACAACCGATCACATGCCAAGCTCTATATTGGCATGGGACGGGGTAGTGGGGATTGTCTACCAGATCTAAGCTGTCTTGGCAATTGTGATTGGCCGATTTGTGACTGTACGCCCATAGCTCGGCTATAATCCCGATGCACCACAGCATACGACTCCCGAGTGTCTCAGGGGTTAGGTACCTAGGTACTTAAATTACATAGTACATCAATAACACCTCATTCTATGAGCCCGGGCCTGATAATGGAATGAGTATTAAGCTTGGCACATGTTGTCTGCCTAGCTTCCTGTCTGTTCTACCAATCTGCAATTGTGTATACCTAGCCATAACATTTACGATATAGCAGAGGCGAAGCCAGTGGGAACGTGCTAGGTCCAGCCTAGAGCATACTGTACACTAAGAGCTGTCACTGTCACAACCCCGGACATGTATCTACCAGGTACTTAGGTAGTTACCCCAGGCTAGCTTCTCCGCACCAAGACCACAACTCACCGAACAACAACGCCATTGAACCACCTACCACACTCCCCGGACTCTGTTTCCTAATCGATATCCGCCGCATGTACGGCACCTTCGATTCTAGCGCACCCTACCGCGGGCCGATTCAAAGATCTCTGTGCCAGGTTCTAGCGGTAAATACCGAAGACACGTCATTAAGAGGCCGTTATCCGAGGACTCATTGCATCGGCGCCGAGCGTCCAGAATCGGGCTAATTTGATTCTTCGTATATACTCGTGGCATCGCTTACGCTCGGTCCTCAGCAACTAGAATCGGCCCTTTGGCCAGCGTCTAACGCGCGGCTACGGAGGCCCCCAGAACAAGCCTAGGCTGCCAAGTGGGGTTTTCACGATGACCTCGCTCGGCCTCATGAATAGTACATAAGTCAAGATGGAAGTCGTTCGGAATGGCACTTCAGCACTTCTCTCCATCAACGGCAGTCAACTCATACAGCCTATCATGTACGGTGTTACCTCCCTTCTGCTTCTGGGCAGCTGTGCCGTTCAGTCCGTCTTCAGCCACCCTGACGTTTCGCGGGCGCGGCGAGAGGGCGTGCTGCTCCAACGTGCTGTGAACGACTTCATCGCCACCGAGGAGCAGGTCGCCATAGATCAAGTACTGTGCAATATTGGTTCCAGCGGCTGTCATTCACAGGGAGTTGCCTCCGGATTGGTGATCGCTTCGCCCTCCAAAGATTCACCTGATTGTTAGTTTATATTACCCCCGTAGTCCTTATGCGTCGCTGAAGAGGCGCTCATATCTTTGTAGATTGGTATACTTGGACTAGAGATGCCGCACTCGTGTTCAAAGCTGTGGTCGAAAGGTTCGCCCACAAGTACGATGGATCCCTTCAGACGGAGATCGTGAACTACATCATTGCCCAGGCTAAACTGCAGACGGTTTCTAATCCCTCAGGTGATTTATCGGATGGCAAAGGGCTTGGAGAAGCCAAGTACGCCGTCGATGGTTCCGCTTTCACCGGTGCTTGGGGTCGTCCTCAACGCGACGGACCAGCTCTTCGTGCTATTACCATGATTGGATATTCAAAGTGGTTGGTGGAAAACGGCTACACATCAACGGCCACTAGCCTGGTCTGGCCCATCATCCGCAATGACCTCGCCTATGTTGCCCAGTACTGGAATCAGACAGGTTTCGATCTCTGGGAAGAAGTGCAAGGAAGCTCTTTCTTCACTGTTGTGGCTCAGCACCGAGCTCTGATCGAAGGCAGCGCTCTGGCTAAAACTTTGGGATCAAGCTGCAGTGCGTGCGATGCCATTGCGCCCCAAGTTCTATGCTTCCTACAGACCTTTTGGTCATCTTCCAGCGGATATACGCTTGCGAATATCAATGTCAACAACGGCCGATCTGCTAAAGATGCGAATGTGATCCTCGGCTCAATCCACAACTTCGACCCAGCCCTCAAATGCGATGCTGCCACTTTTCAGCCATGCAGCGACCGAGCTCTAGCAAGCCACAAGGCTGTGGTGGACTCGTTCCGTCCCATCTATAACATCAACTCAGGCATTTCTGCAGGATCCGCCGTTGCTGTTGGCCGTTATTCAGAAGACGTTTACTACAACGGTAATCCCGTGCGTAATTCTCTGAGTCATTTTCTTCTTGTTTTGGCAACTTCCAGAGCACAAGATTTCCATTTTTGGGCCAAGACAGTGTCTAGAAGCTTCTGAACCCCTCATAAATCACACTCCAAATGGCAATAACTGACTCCGAGTGTTCTAGTGGTATCTTAATACCCTCGCAGCAGCCGAGCAACTGTATGACGCACTTTACGTGTGGCAGACCACAGGTTCTATCACAGTGACTTCTACCTCTCTTGCATTCTTCAAGGCTCTCGTCCCCTCTATAACTGCGGGCACGTACACTTCGAGCTCTGGCACTTACACGACGATATACAACGCCGTGTTCTTGTACGCCGACGGATTCATCGATAAAGTCTCTCAATACGCGTCGCCCAACGGCTCGTTGGCAGAGCAGTACGACAGAAACAGTGGCGCTCCCCTATCTGCTCGGGACTTGACTTGGTCTTATGCCTCATTCCTGACTGCTGTGGCGCGTCGCGCTGGAGTTGTGCCCGCCGGCTGGGCTGGAGGTAACGCAGCGGCAACATCTGTGCCCGGCTCCTGCTTTGCCACATCTCAGGTTGGATCCTACTCGACCGCCTCGGTTACGGCTTTCCCTACCAGCCAAACCCCTAACGGTGCCTCTTCGACGTCCGTCACATTCACGACACCTACGGTCACCACGACGAAAGCTTCTACCACCACTGGGAGCTGCCCACAAGTGACCGCTGTCGTCGTAACATTCACCGTACGCAAGACTACTACCTTCGGCCAGACAGTCAAGATCATAGGCAATACCGACAAGCTTGGTAACTGGGACACAAGCAAGGCCATTGCCTTGAGCGCTTCTCAATATACGTCAAGCAATCCGGTGTGGTCCGGGGCAATTTCTCTATCTCTTGGCCAGGTCGAGTATAAGTATATCGTGGTTAATACGGATGGATCGGTGGTTTGGGAGGCTGACCCCAACCGCTCGTACTCTGTTCCCACATGTGCTTCGACGGCCCAAAAGTCAGATACGTGGCAATGAGGATGAGCAAAAACCACTCGTACCCCTGGGCTATGCACGATATATATATATATATATTGGGAATAGGGTCGGTTGGGATTACGAACTGGTGGATGAAAAAACCGACTTAATGAACCGCTACAGAGATGACACAGTATTGCTAAACCCGCTCGAGATAGATAGCGAGTAAATTATTATTAGACCTTTATCCTTTTATTGTAATTCTTTACCGCTTACTCGTGATTTCCTCCAACTTCCGCATGAGTGTCTCAACAGCCCACTCAAACGCGACCCGCATATCCACATCAAGCCCCTTACCATCCTTTCCCTCGCCACTCTCGTCGCCACTTGGACCAACAACCGCTGGCAAGGCCAGAATATTCTTCTCCCGTAGGACATCCCCCTTCAACCTCTTCTCCACGTCCCCGTCCTCGAAGAGCCACGCATGCGACTCGGCGTAGTTGGGCCACACGATCTTGTCCACGTAGCCCGGGGGGTCCGTCCAGAAGCCCTCGAGGGTGACGTAGCCGTCGCGGGCCTCGCGGCGCGCCGTGGCCTTCTGCCGGCTCACGGTGAGGAAGAACTTGACGTCCAGCAGCTCGTCCGTGACGCGGCGCAGCGGGGGGTCGGGCCCGAAGAGCAGGAAGCCGTCCAGGATGCAGAGCCGAAGAAGAAGGTCTGAGGAGGAGGAGGAGAAGGCGTGGTGGCCCGGCTCCCCCGGCGCCAGCCAGGCCTCCACGCGGGACTTCGCGGCGCTTATGGCGGACTCTGGCACCGTGCATTCCCCGACCGTGTTCTGGTCCTCCTTGGAGTCGACAAAGGGCTGCGCCGAGGTTAGTCTCGAACACGGGCTCGGAGCTCAGGCTTTGTGGCCTGTGGGTGGCTGTGCGGCGGAACATTGTCCCCTTTTTGTCATTACTATTCTCCCTTATATAATAAGAAAAGCAATATTGTGGATCGCTCGCCGTCGTAGTAGTAGTCCATATTCGCCATCGTGGAAATCGATTCTCTCACACGAAGATGAGGAATTGCCAAATGTCCCTTTTCATGAAAAGCAATGCGGTGGTAACAGAAAAGACATCAAGCAAATGAGCGTCAACTCACGGGAAAAGTGCCCTCGGCGCGGATATGTTCCAGCGCCCGCGCCATCTCGTCGAAATCAAGGGCTTCGGCACAGTCCCAGTCAAGAAGGCCATCTTTGGAAGGCAGTCTGTCACTCAGTAAGTCAGCCTTCCAGGCAACAATCTATGTGGGCGCATGACGATATGTTTATCAAGCCCGTGATCTCATCCACTTTTTCAATTCAATCCTATCTCGAGATTTACGTTGAACTCACTCGTTTTCGGGGCGGTAGAAGTCATCTTCGTGTAAGATGAACGTGTGCGGAAAGACGTCGCGCAAGAGCCGGGCGAGCGTCGTCTTGCCGCTTGACGAGGGTCCGCTGATCCCCACGATTATCGCTTTACGGCTGGCCTCCGCCATTTGGGAGGGAGGTTTTGCGGCAAAGAATCAGGGGCAGACGTAGTCGCACAGAGACTAGGTATGAATACCAGAACGCACCGAGATCATCGCCAGGCTGGCAGCTTCAGAGCGGGATTTCCGATTTATGCCGGTCGGGTTTCAAAAATGGGAAAGCGGGCCTAGCCGGTCGAAGCTAATACGCCGGCGGCTGGCTAGTCTTTGTTTACCCAGGTCAATACCATAACTTATCTTGTAGAGCTTACGCTTGAGTAATTCATCGATTTTTGATCTATCAATTTCCGCGACATTAAGCATCCTTCTCCTGTTAAACCCCGATTTACGATTAATATGAAATTCCGGAGCTTTCCTGGCAAAATGCTCCAGTAGATTACCAGTGGCGCCGGCTGCAGCCAAGACTGTGAAAGTGGCCGTAACGAGCAGAAACGAGACCTTAAAATCAACCGTGGCTTCGGTCAGGTCCTTATCCGTACTTCGAGTGAAGCCTCTTCATGATAGACATCGCTCCGCTCCTATAACTTCCGCCAAATAGCGCCCAATGGTTTAAATGATGATACCTGGACGACAAAGGTCAGTAAGACAACCTATCAAACTTCCTGCCATGTCGAAAAAGGAGCACGTACAGCTCGTATAACGCAACGCGATCGTCCCATTCCTCCTTGGGCTCAGCTTTGGGAACCAGGCTCTCGTACTCTTTCCAAAAGGTAGACCCGAAGCCGCCGAACATTTTCATGATGCCTAGCTCGTACTCGGAATGCCCATAGACACATGACGGGTCGAAGACGACCTCTTCCACGCCTCCTTTGCCCGCGATTCGACCGCGCCCGTGATTCCCACTCCATAAGTCTCCATGGACTGCGACAGGTTGCACACCCTTCAAGTGATCATCGCCAAGCAACCGGGGGACAATCACATCGGCGGTCCTCTCCACCGCCTTAGAGAGGTCTACATCGGCGCCATTGTTCTTGATGCCGTCGTTGAGAATGGTACGGAGGCGATTGTTCGCGTAGAAATCGGCCCACGACTCCTTCCAGCTGTTGTTCTGAGGCGATGATCCGCAGCAGGTCGTTACGGGGAATCCGTACATAGGCTTATCGAAGCCTTCGGGGATAGGCGCGGGCGTCGTGTGCAACCGAGCCAGTTTCTGGGCTAGCGTCTCGCCTGAACCTCCTGGCGCCGACGAATTGAGGTCCAGGAAATCGGTGACCATAAAGTGTTTATTCTGGCTATCTCTGAAGGCGCCGTGGGCGTAAGATTTGGGGCAAAGGCTTGGTACGATCTTAGATATGGCGTTGAGAGATTCGTGCTCGCCTATGATATAGATAAGTAACCCAGATACATAGTGGCAAGATCCTGGAAGAACTGATCGAAACTCGTATAAATCTCACCTTGAAACATTAGCGCCGCATCTGGCCCAGTTCCAGTCTTCACAAAATAGTTTATTTCTTTACCGTTGACTATTGAACTCAACTTGAATGTCGACGCAAAACCCGATCCTCCATGAGAGTTGAGTTTAGTTGTGTTAGGGTCAAGGCCCAAGGCCCCCGTAATTGCAGGGTCGATGTTGGAAGTCATGTTTAGTAGCGCGTCGGATATATTGTTTTTATGGCTCGGTTTTGCCTCGAGAAAGGCTCTCCAGCAAGCAAACCGGCAGCAACTGATTAACTCAATATCTGACGTCACCAGTTATCTAAGCTGAGTTTAACTTACCGATGTCGTTTAGGTATTTGAGAATGCAGAGAAGGCGATAGTACCTATACTTCTTGAAAGCGATGGGAGGCGTTCGCAAGTAATTGACGCATAGGAATTATTGTTCTTTAAAAGCTATCAAAATCGGAATGTGTACTAAACTTTCTCCAAGGGATTGTCAATACCCCTGCTGGAAGCCCTGATGCTGATGGTATGGCAACCAGCGGTCAGCTGCGGCTCAGGGCAGATCCATCCCTGTGCACCGGTATTAGATAGGGCGCCGCCCCACATTTTCCAGGCTGTCGGATCTCCCCATTTCTCGACTGTTCAGCGCAGTTAAATCGTCACTGCAGCAAACCCAAACCAACCCAACTCCATACCATGCCATTTATCTCTATCCCATTCCCCATGCGCCATCAATAACCCCTCGTCTCTAAACGCTTGCATAACTCGACTTCTATGCTTTTTTCTCGCCCTGCGAACGACTCTCGGGACTTGAACGGCTTGTCCAGGAAGCGTCTGGGCAAAGCGGTACCATATCCGACGCCACGCTCTCCCGGCTTGCAAATGCATTAAATTTCTTCGAAGTGGTATAGTGCTTGGGATATCGTATCTCATTCTGCCAAGCTAGTCAGGATGCAATTTTCTGTTTGGCAATCTGGAAAGTAACTCACGGTGGAACCGTGCCCTGTCCCATTGAAGCATGATGCACACGGACAAATGGGAGGACCAGATGTGATTCGCCTCGGCGCGTCGAGCTGAGCACGCCACCACTCCTGGAATCCGGTTCTTGGCATTTTTGAGAATAATGATAGCGGCGATGAAGCGACCTTTCGTCCGCGGATGATTAGATGAATCTGCTTGATGTTGCTGGACGCAATGGACGTGCTCCAACCCCGAATAAAAGCAGGTTTTCCTTGATGTCTCCCAGGTGGTAGGTAATCCTGAGATCTCAGGCGTCCATGTGATATATCACAAAGCTTTGGTCGATCACAGCAGCCAAGGCGAATAAGAATACGACAGAGTACGGCAGACTTAGTCAAACACCAGACGTCATGTCTGTAGGGGAAGTGATCAGATCTTATACAAACGATCCCGTTCGCCTGCCGAGACATGGGCTGACTCGCCGCCAAACCGAAGCCCCATCAAGATGTATATATGTAACAGGCCGCTAAAAACGCACCCTTTTCTTGGCTCCCTGTTCCTTTCTGCAAGGCTCGGGTTACTACGTAGTAGGTATATCCATCTGAGACGAATCATGACTAGTCGATGATATTGTTGATTTATATATCCATCCTAGAGCACCCAATCCTCGCTGAGCAGCGTTGCCACTTCCGAGAAGTTCCCGAGCTACAACCGCAAGCTCGGTCTATCCCGGGTTCACCACCTCACTCACAACTTGCCGGTTCTCCTACACCAGGCGCCCAACGAAGTTTTGATCCAACAGTGGCGAGGCATTTAATCCACTACAACCAAGTTTTCTTAATACCTAGACATGGGAGAATTCAAGGTTGCGCATTACTATCTTACCTAATCGGGCAGTCGCGCATTGTTTTAACTAATTGGTTAGACCATTGACGCGTGAGAACTGTGCCACGGTACATCATGCATGCGTGACAATTGCTGCAATGCAATCAATTGTGGCTAGGATGTCCCGGTGTCACTGCCGATCTGCCGGGGCTACCGGATCATACCGGACCCCACCTGGGCACTACCGTAAGGTACCTATTCAAATAGGTGGATGTGTTTAATTTATCTCCAACCAAAGCCTACTAAACTAAAGGGCTGAACATCAATTGCGGCGAGATGGTATATAATCGGATTGTATGATGACCAACGGTCGTCTCGTATGATATCGGACAAGGAATCGGGCTATTTTTTTGTGGTGTCTTATAACCGCCGTTGTAACGTCGGGGACGGTGGGCGGGTTTAGCACATTTTGAACATCTACTGTATATCAAGACATGACTAACTTTTTGTGGCCATCATACCACCCGGGAAGTTGCTTGCCGAGCCTCACAATTGTTGATGATTCTTTTTTCGGCTTTCGGCCTTGTATGTAAGGAGGGCGGCCTTAGTTTCCGTTTTGTAAATTCAATTTGATCTCTGCAAACATCATGCTCCAAACCAGTATATCATTCAGAGTACCACAGTCAAAACGTTTGTCGTACTCGTAAATCTAATTATACATATCGTAACCGTAAAAATGGCGGCTCATCCCGGTAGCCCACTACAGCAGAGCAGGATTATGTACTATCCTATAATCATAACTAAACAGTGACAGCTTACATATCATTAAGGGGGCCGCCACCACGCCCTCTTCACACGCCAGGCTAGGTTATTATCTTCCCCATGGGGGCTATCAAGAGAGCGTATCGCAAGATTGAGCTACAACGTCAACTCTACAGTAGATCAACATGCGGAGCTGTAACGTCGTTCTGCTTGAGGACAGTCGTATCGGACCCCGCATCGGGGTTACATTGCACTGCTGCTCATGCTCCTGAAGAAGCGTATGCAACAGATATGGCCCCTAGAGCTAGATCGCAAATATAGTCTGCGTTGGATTTCGATTGTAATTTCGACCCATTCTTGGCAGACTTAGACGTCGAGCACAAATATATGGCCTCGTATATGGATAGCCTAGCATTTATACTCACAGCCTGCCTTTATATTGCCATTAGTCTGCCTCTCTATTCATGGTAGCCTGCCTGCAAGTACTCAACCCCGACATTTGGGGAGCTCAATGGATTGTTATCATACATGTATAACAAAGCAAACATGGATGGTGGGGGTAATCTCGCTGATATGAACAGGCTATGAAGCTACTTGTGATATGAAACGAAGAAATTGGGAGGGGTGCTAACTATTCACCTTGCTAAACACGCTTATCTGTACCCTTTTTGACCCGTGATGTAATTTTTCCGCATTTTATCCTATGTAGTGAGGACATTCTCTAATATATTCAGTAGTTACAAGTGCATACGAAAGTGTATCGGTAGACCTATCTCTATATGCACGGGTAAAGAAGGCATCTTTTACTATAAGCGGTAATCTATCTAGTTTAATAGGCGTCTAGAGCTTGACTCTAATGTCTTTGTACGCTGTCAGTTCTGCATTGCTTTTACTAGACCAGTTATGAACCAAGAGATAGATTGTCTTGTGTGACTAAGGGATTGTGCAAGGGCATGTGTCAAGACACTTGCCTTTCATGAACAAAGAAAGTTGTTGTATATTGTTCGTTGGCTGCTTAGACATAATGGGCATCTCGCGCGGTACAACATAGTATAACTATTCATGGCAATCTCGTATCTTCCATTCACTGCTGAGAAGTATTGGGAACCTGAGGTATCATGGCCTGCGATTTTTGGGTTGATACCAACATGGATAGGCACAAGGTTAGTCATATCTGAATCAACGGTGCCTTATCTATCGTTTATTCGGTCTTTATTAATTTTGCTTTAAACCTTAGCATAAGGTATGTTCTTCGCTCAGGTCATTTCGCTATGCTACCTTCTGTAAGTTACGGGGCCTTATTAATTAGGAAGCTTCATCATCGTCTATATGAGGTATCAGTAGTATGAAAAAGGTCTTCTGCTCCCCACGCCATAAAAATTCTCGTTGATGCGGAAGTAACACCTGTTACTCTGGTTACTTACTGGCGCAGGAGCCAAGTTTGGGTATGTCGTACATAGTTGCGGTTACACGAGCAGCCCAGAGTTCCCAAACAGGCAATATTTGCCAACAACAGACGGAATGTTTTCTTTGTTTCGTTGGAAACCACAAGATAACTCCCAGGCAAGCAAGCTATATAACTCTATCCCATCCCGAGATCGAACATCTAATAGTTTAGAGCTTTACCAATTGCACAATCTGCAGCAGAGACACGAGCGAAACAACAAGAGACTTTCCACCATATTCCGAAATCCTCTTATCAATCCTTCATAGGGGTTGAGACACTGTATATAGAATAAACAGGCAACTGTGCCTACGGGTGTATTGTCGATACACTTGAATAAACAAGGTTCTTGCCAAGTGTATCCTCGCCTTCTCGCGATTTTGGCGTTGGTGATATAACAACCTTGACAATACCATTTACAATTCACCGCGCGTGAACTCGCATCCTAACCAACCTCCTGGAGACCACACCTTGGCATATCTGACTTGCACCATCTCCAGTGTCAAAGACGCGCCTGCCGCATCTCAGTCTCTATCGCACCCCAAAGACCACTCACCAGTAAACTTCTCAAGCCTCATCTCATCAGCATCAACAAAATGGCGTACCACACAACAATTTTCAAGGACGCGCGGAAAGACTACAGCATCAGGCACATCAGCACCCAACTGACGTATGGGTCAGTAACAGGTGACGGAGAAACCCCGTACTCCTCACTCCCCGTCGATCCATCCCCGGCCTTCGAAGATAGCGTACCCACGCCACCGCCGGACTCCCCGTGGTTCGCCATCAACTGCGGGGAGGAGGAGGATGAGCAGAAAGCCGCCGAAGCAGCGTGGAGCGCCCGGCAGCGGGAGCTGTACATGACGCCCGGCGTGGGGCGCATGATTACCGGGCTACGCGGCTGGAACGGGCGTCGCATCGTGGAACCTCCGCCTGGTTTTCTCGGCGGCACAATCACCGTCGTCGCCCCTGTGCTCGCCACCGTGGTGAGCGCCTTCAGAGCTGAGTTGGTGCGTGGGAGATTCGCCGGACGCACACAGCTCGCCTTCTGGCTCGACCGCGGTTACTACCACCTCTTGCAGCGCTGGCGGCCCGTCGCGATCGAGCTACACTTCATCATCGGGCACATCAAGTCCCTCTCGCTGGCCATTTTCTCGGCCTGGACTCTAGTTATCGTGGTGCTCAAGGCGGCCGTAATGTTAGGAATCGACCCGAGCCCTGGCGAAGTCGAGTACTTTTTTGTAAATGAGTGTCGGAGTTGGTCTGTCGCGGCCTACTAGGGACTGGTCGCGACCCTGCATTGTGGACTACGCAGCTCGGATGGAAACCTTTGTCATGGGTCTTCCTATGCTTCCTGCTCCTTACACGACACGACGGGCATGCAAGTAGGCGTAGGAATTGAACGATCGCATTTGCGGGCTTGGCCATGGCGTTTATAAGGTTGGGCATATCTAACTAATTGATTCCAGGGTGGTAGAAACTGTTTATTGTTTTCGAGATATTGACATGTTTTGAATCGTTTTGCGCCGTTTTTTGTAGAGAACATTGTCGGAGGTTTTCCTATTCGTGGGGGGTTTGTCTGGTCGTGGAACTTACATATCCTTGAATATATCGCACATACCGTACGCCATACAGTAGATCAGTAGCACTCTTGAATGCCAATCCTATAACATACAGATTCATGTCCACCGCTAATTGGAAAACGGATTGAAACAACTTGGTGACAGCCAGGTTACAAAAGGTTGATATTAGGAAAGTAATTCATTGAAATACTCTCCAAGGGGAATTTGAGTATGCAGTAAGAAAACAGTTTCATGCCCGCCCGTCTGTCTATTCCATTATCCCTCCCCTTAAACTTAATGCACATACCAGGCATTCGCCCCTAATAAAGTTAGTACAATTGAAATCGTCCAGTGTCTAATGTCGTCCTTAGATACCCAAGCTGAACTCAACGCCAACATCGATGTCCCGAGCTGAAAAGTGAGCATGTTAGTTTGTTTATTCTTCCATAGTAGTAGCCTTGAATTTGAGATGACTTACCCATCTTCACGACCTTAGACAATTGGACTGATTTCTCGGCGGCGCTCTGTAGGTCATCTATCGAGAAGATCTTCATTCCGGAGTCGTTTATCAGTTGATGAGCCTGCTCCATGTTCGTTCCCTGGAGTCGGGCAATGATGGGAACCTTGAGGTTCAGGGTCTTTGCGGTGTTGATGAGACCGTGGGCGATGGCGTCGCATCGCACGATGCCGCCGAAGATGTTGACGAAGATAGCAGTCACCTTAGGATCGCTGGTAATGAGCTCGAAAGCCTCCTTGATGGCGGCAGGGGTAGCGCCACCGCCAACGTCAAGGAAGTTGGCGGGTTGGCCGCCGTTTAGCTTGATGATGTCCATCGTAGCCATGGCAAGCCCGGCACCGTTGACCAGGCAGCCAATGTCACCATCCAGCTTGATGAAGTTCAGGCCGGACTCGGCGGCACGAACCTCCTCGGCGTCCTCTTGTGTGGTGTCGCGCCATTCGAACACCTCCTTCTGTCGGTAGTCGGCGTTGTCGTCGAAACCAAACTTGGCATCCATGCACAGAACCTGATGGTCAGAGGTCTCGGACAGGGGGTTGATCTCAATCTGAGTAGCGTCCTTCTCGAGGAAGATCTGGTATAGCTTCTGGATGGTGGTCTTGGCATCCTCGACGCACTGCTCGCTGAAGCCAAGCTTAGTGGCAATATCCCGAGCCATCTCGTCGGTGACACCGGTGTTGATATCGATATATGTGGTGTTGATGGCGGAGGGGTTCTCCTTGGCGACGGTCTCGATATCCATGCCGCCCTGGGACGAGGAGACGATAACGGGGCCTTGTGAGGCGCGGTCCATCAGAATGGCGAGGTAGAATTCGCGACGGGCAAACTTGCGCTCGCAGATGTAGACGGAGTTGCAGAGGCGGCCAGCCGCACCAGTCTGCTTGGTAATGAGCTTGTGGCCGATCATCTGCTCGGCGAACATCTTGGCCTCGGTGGGCGAGAAAATGACGCGCACACCACCCTTCAGGCCGTTGTCGAAGCTGCCCTTTCCACGGCCGCCGGCGAGGACCTGGGCCTTGATGACCATATCCTCGCCCCCTATCTCCTTTGCGATCTTCTCGGCCTCGGCAGCGGTTGTCGCATTGGAGCCCTTGGGTACGCCAACACCATACTACAACGGCTTGTCAGGGCACACGGTCTGTTCGCAGCGGGGGTGAGCGCTTTAGTGAGGGTCTCTACCTGTCGCAGGAGATCGGCTGAGCGATATTCGTGGATGCTCAGGTTTCTCTGTTGCTGGGCAAGGCCGGGTATCCTAGGCGCAGGGGCGAAAGCGCTCTGCAACACGCGGTAGATACGTTAGACCATATTCCAGAATCGCCAGGTCATCGTCGAGCTGGCATGAGACCCGCAAAAGGGTTCGGAACTCACCTTGGATGAGCGCAAGGCAGAAGCCGCGGCTCGGCTACGCGCAAGGTTGAACATTGCGACGGGGGTTGATAAAAGACGGGCAAAGCGGGGAAGGGGGGAGAAGAAGAGACAGCAATATGTAGTTGTTGTGCTGTAGCGGATGTAGAGGTATGATGTCGTCTGGCTAGCTGGCGATAATCGAAAAAAGGACTGTTCACATGATAACGGCCTTGGGTGCTGCACTAAGATAATAGTGGGCCCGGGAGCTCCTTTCGGCTAACTACATATGTACCTACTTACACATTTAAAGGCTTTGCTGGTTCTATTTACACAAGCTTACCTCTTATATAGCTTAAAATATTTAATAGGTATTTGTAGTTATTTATATAATTGCCAGCAAGATATAATAACACGTTACGCAGGTACTGCAGATTGCAAGTGACCTAAAAGTGCCTAAAGTACCGTACAGTTACCCTATGCAATGACACTGCACCAATGTCCATTCGCTAAGGTAGTATTTAGCCTTTATCAGCACAATTTGCATTCTATCTCAACGATGAAGTGAAACGACTTTACCTTCATGAGACGGAACCTGTTAGACCAAAGCGCTAGAAAGGCATTATTGCCTACGCTTACGCAGGGCATCAATGTCATCACTAACTAGGTAACCGCAACTAACCTGACCGACCCAACTCTTGCCGTAGTAGCGACGATCATGTGCCGACTAACAGATAAGCGACTATCCAGTTGGCTTGCCCCAGTCCAGAGGAGTTCAATATAAACTGCCTGGTCCGTCGGACTTCTTTGTCTACAGTAGCCGAGCTGTCTGGTCTACACTGATTGCCTAACGACTCTCAGGGGTCCAAGGTTAAGAGAACATCTCGACTGCTGGGAAGGAACCAGTGGAAGTAATATATTACGGCGCTAAAACTGTATCCTTCTCTCCGGGTTTGCCAAAGTGACGTAGGATCAATGACTTGGCAGGGCAGGTCTAGACGATAGATTGCATCTCCGTGAGGTTTTATGACCCCTCGAATATACTCCTACTTTATTTGAAGTTCAGGAAATCCAGAACAAGGCAGCTTCGAGGCAGCGAGTTGCCATGACTTGACCACAAGAGGACTCAACTCTAGATGCCACGTTCCGCGCCAAGTGACCGAAGCACCGTCTCTGTCTATACGATATGTGAATGCACAGGCACGTGCCTTTCCACCATTCCAGAGCACAAATGTGTGTAGCTTGGGCATCTTCTGTACGAGGACCCTGGCTCGGCATAGTAAAGCCTCAATCTGGTTGCGCTTTTCTCAGTCGTCCTGCAGGAGCTGCGATGTGAGCGACAGAGATTGCAGATGCAACCAGCTCCACGTCGACTGACAGTGTCGAAAGAGTTCTTCGGCATTGACTATGAAGGAGGTGGCGAGGTGTTGTAAGTTAAGGCTTTTAGATGCGAAAACCGCACCAGGCCCATCGCTAGGATCGAACAAATTGAGCCAGGGTACATGGGCCCGCCGCGTTGGAAATAAATCATAGAATTTATAGGAGTCCTCAAATACTATTAATCTGTTGAGAGTATTCGGAATATTATTTCGCATTGCAAAAGAAAGATCCACCTCCAAACATCAGTGATGGATGATCAGGATGTATTTAACATGGTAAGAAGAGGAAAGTCGTAATTCCTGCTATAGGCGTGGGTACGTACCTCGCTCATAAAATTCTCTGTTCGCAACATCATATGGCGCCCACGGCTCATAGGATACATGCTCCAGACGATCAAAACTGCTGAGTAACAGGCCCAACCCCGATGGAGAAATACAACGCCGGAGTTGTCGACGGATAATTAGGCAGGTAACTGCCTTAACTCGAGGTAACGTTCTATGGAACGCTAACCGGATGGGTCGAAAGAGTTGTAGCATAGCTGTTTTTGGAGGACCTTTAACTTGTTGACCATGTATCCAGCTATGTTGCGGGTCGTGATACTGACTTCTAGTCCTCTACGCATACGGCATTGGGTCCTCATTATGTTCAACATTATCGGAGGGCAAGTATATATTCTTAAACTAATGTTTGCAGTCGCTAGGAGAGTATACATTATCCCTAATGCTAAGTTATTCCCTGGTCTCCAAGTACTGAGAATAGAAAAAAGTTTCTATATCCCATCACTGACGATAGAACTGATCTTTACTGATGGTGAATGTTGTTTTGAGCAACATGTTGACGTGTATCGCGGTAATTCAACATTGGGACTGATGTGGCGGATAGTCCTTCTCTTTTGTGACGCAGCAATGTGTTCGAAATCGTCGAGACAAGACATTCGTAGCTTTAGTTCCTGGAAATTGACCTTCTTTAAAGCGTGCTGCTATTCTCTGCATACAGACGCAAGAGAAGCCCAGCCAGGATATTTCTGATATGCAATTGTCGCCAAGATTATGAGCCGAATCTCTGCAGGGAAAGATATCCATCCCAAGGCTTTTGACCTCGTTTGGCTGCGGGTTATCATTTTGCGGCGTTTAGAAGAGAAACTGCAGGCGGTAGACACATAAATTGGCACCAGAAGGGGCTGAGGGTTGTTTTATATAGCAATCAAGAACTGCATCCGTTGCAGCAGCCGCGGGCAGGGTAGTAATAGGGGTATTCGTAGTTGTATTGTTTCAAGGAGGCTAGGTGCCATGCGCGGTATTGTTGAGCAAAGGTCGAAAGTCTCTAAAACACTTTCGCGGACAGGTCAACTAGCATGAACTCTATCGGCATCAGCAGACTTAGGGCCCCAACAAGAGGGCGTACGATACTACGAATACGCCACCTTGGTTCGTACAATAAGGGTGATTTCTGCTAGAATCTCTCTGGAACTTCCGTTCGCTGGGAATTTTGGTGCGCTCCAAAGTACAGCAGAGATTAGGGGAGTAGTCAAGGCTGTGTTGTGAACCTACCTAGGTAGGTGATAACAGGTGTTTGTTTTTTTCGTACGCACGTGTGGTATAAGGTATATAGCCTACTTAACTTGGCCTTTCGGCTGGTTCTATAATATTAAACCCGACTACTTATAGATTAAAGAATCAATGTCTTAGCCATTTGGCCACTCAGCTAAGGGACCGACTTCCCGAGAAGTCGTCTACAATAAACCCTTATATAGGGTCAGCGAAATACCGGAATAGGTGCAATAGCGGCCAGTTGCGGCCGACAGCCTCCATCAGCTGTTGCAGGCACTGAATTGCGCATATCGCACGCACCGGATCGCAGCTATTACGATTGGGAGGTACCGCCAGCGCAGCCATCGTGCCGCCGCAACACCACATAAAATGAAGCGTCTGCTCGGCGTAATTAGTGCAGAAACTGCGAATGACATCTGTGACGAGATTTGTAAAGGTTGCAATCTGGTAACAAATCTCGGTTCACGGGACACCCCTGTAACTTTAGAGAGCACTAGGTACGATTGCGGTTGGCTGCCTCCCCCGGCGAACCCGTAGATTTCAGGCAGCTGTATTATTTCACGGTGTAAGACGCTCTTGAACATTTCTGAATTGCTCGCGGCTTGTTCTTCAAGCTTACTGAGTATACGAATACTTCCATTTGCTGAACTGGGAATCATCATCAGTCGAAGCCATGATTGCAAGCATCAGCCTCGGCGGCGGCGCAGGGCCGTTGTTGATCTATGGGCTGCTGACCCTAATCCTCTGCGTCGTTTATCAGCTCGGCCTGGCTGTGAAGAGAAATGCTGCTATTCGCAAATTGGGCGGACAGCGAGCCTATGTAATGTGCAGTAATCCCGTGACTGGTATGGCCTACGAGCATCTTCTCCAGCCCGTTCGTTATTCTAACCGGACCTGATACACTAGCGGGCTATAAGGTCCTATGGACCATCAAGAAGGCCTCTCAAAACAAGATGGCGGAATCCTACGACGAGCTTTTTGATTCGGTACCACCTGAGAGCCGCCACATATACGAACACCAATTCTTGCCCGGGTCTAGGACCCTCGAGACGAGAGAGCCAGCCCACGTCAAGGCTATCTTGGCCGGTGATTTCCACTCCTTCGGAAAAGGACCCAACTTCCATAGAATATGGTCCCCGTTCCTCGGGAACAGTATCTTCACAACAGATGGAGAGCTCTGGCGTAACAGCCGTAGCCTCATCCGACCTATGTTCATGACTGATCGAATAAGCGATTTGATAATTTTCGACCGCCAGATAGGAAAGATGATAAGCCACATCCCTCTATCTGGCCAGACCGTCGACATCATGGATCTCTTCTTTCGCATGACGTTGGATGCAACAACCGATTTTCTCCTAGGCGAGAGTGCCAATAGTTTGGACAAGTAAGTTACGCATGATTCCTCCCCTAATGCTAAAGATACCCCGAAGCTAATGAATGTTAGCCCCAACTCCGAGTTTACATTTGCCTTTAATGACGTGCTCACTCATCAAATACGCCTGTTTGTGCTTAGAATGTTCTAGTGAGGATAACCCCAGTTGTGCTATACTACGTATGCCCATTGGTGTTTGTAAGCTCTAACCAGTACAACATAGCCCATTCGATAAGCTAGCGCCGCATGCGGAGTACTATCGCGACATCAAGAAGATAGACGAATTCATCATGCCGTATATCAAACAGACGCTAGCGATTCCGCCGGAAGAACTAGAGAAGCTCACCAAATCGGATACCGAATTCACGTTCTTACACAATCTAGCACGATTTACGCAGGACCCCAAGGTTATTCGCGATCAACTTATTGCTGTACTATTGGCCGGGCGAGATACGACGGCCGCCACCTTGTCATGGGCTTTCTATGAACTTGCAGCTTACCCGGATAAGGTTGACAGGCTTCGGGCTGAAATTCTGGAATGCGTGGGAGAACACGGCACACCGACGTACGAGACGCTGAAAAACATGAAGTATCTCCGTTACACGCTCCAGGAGACACTCCGCCTCCATCCAGCAGTTCCCTTGAATGGTAAGCTCAGCACACGGCGAGACCAACCTACTGATGTCTATTAAAGTACTAACTCTCTCTCTCTCTCTCTCTAGTATGTGAAACGTCTACCTGGCCTTGACATCCATCACACCCCCCCACCCCCCCTCTACCAGGTTGCCTAAAGAAGGCCTCTAAGGAGTTCGAACGACGGTGCTAACAGCTAACAGACGAGAGCGGCACTCGCCGACACGGTCTTGCCGCCGGGATCCCCGGGAGCTCCTAGCATCAGCGTCCTGAAAGGCGACACTGTCTGTTATAACCCAATGACAATACACGGACGACACGATCTTTATCCACCTACGTCAGAGAAGTTTGCGGACCCTGCTCTCTTCAGTCCCGAGCGATGGTATTCCTGGCAGCCTAGACCCTGGGAATACATCCCATTTAACGGTGGGCCTCGAATCGTATGTTTCACCTTCGGGCGGCAAAGATAGCTAAGCGTCTGCTGCTGAAAGAATCATCCGCTAACTGGTTATATCAACAGTGTCCTGGCCAGAACTTCGCCATGACAGAGATGGCCTACTGCAGTAAGTCGCTGCACTAATACTAACAGAGCAAGAACGTAATAGCTAACGAATCGGTAATAGTTGTCCGCATGCTTCAGAAATACGATAGGATAGAATACCGCGGGGACTGGCATGCGCAACAAGACAAGACGGACGTCATCTCCAGACCCGCCTTCGGGGTGCCTGTAGCATTCTATGAAGCGACTGGGGAGTGACATAGCGGAAGCACAATGGAAGACCTATCATAACGCTTACGTATTTTAATAATCGCAATGATAATATAGTTTGATTTACGAAAGTGAGGGCATTATGAGATTTTCCTGAGCGGCTACAGAAACACAGGAGGTTGAAACCCTGGTACCAATTGTAGAATTGGTTCATTGTATGCATGCCTTATTACCCTACCCCATATATACAATTACACAAGTCTTATCAGCAGAGGCCCGGGGGGGGCCTTGGGCACCACCTGCACGAGCGCAAAGCATGTGAAGATCTTATTCGGGCCCATTTAATTTTCCAGGTCACAGATCTCAGCAAGTTGCGCCGGTAACAGCAGACACAGTCTTTTCGCACATCCTCCCCAGATGCAGACACGATGAGTTATCAGTACATATAAGCAGAGGATACTTCTCGCTTCCTTAAATCCCAGAATCCCCCCCCCTCACCCGAACGCCAGAATCGCATCCCTGCGCTCCGCTCAGCGCGGCGTAGCACACGAACACCATGGCACCATCCTCCAAGGGCACGAACCCCGCGCCCAACTACGCAGTGACGATGAACCGGGTGCAGACGCAGATCGAAGCCCGACTCCGGATAGTGCGGTCCTTCATGCCATCACGGTCCGCGGCCCCAAACACATCATCATCCACGTCGCACCCCATAACGGGCACCTCGAAACCACCACCACCCTCCTTCTCCGCGCTCGCATCCACATCCAAACCTAACCCCCCGAACCTGAAGTCGCGACAGCGGACCCAGGAACAGGACGCGGCGGCAGAGAGCCTGTTCGCCGAGACGCGCGCGCAGGACCCGAACGCGGGTCTGGGGTTCCGCGGATCCTCCAAACGGAGCGGCGAGAGAGAGAAAGAAAAAGAAAAAGAGCGCGAGAACCAGATCCTGCGCTCGCGGCTTCTGGGGCGGAAGAGAGGCGCCGGGGACAGGACGTCGTCGCGACGCGGAGAGCGCAGTGATGACGATGATGAGGAGCCTGGACGGAGCGGGCTGGGGCGGGCGAAGAAGAGGGCTCGACGGGAGGAATCGCGGGAATCGCGGGAGGAAGAAGAAGAAGAAGAAGAAGAAGAAGAAAAGGGAGGAGAAGCAGAAATACTTCCGCCCGTTACTGAGCCGGAAACGTTGGAATCTGCCAACAGCGCTGGAAAGGTCGGGGCCACGCAGTCGATGGACGACGGTTTGGAGAATGCCACGTTGGAGGAGGAGGGAGAAAAAGATGGCCGGGATGTAGATGTGAGGGATGGCCAGGGAGTCGCCGCCGACTCGGTGCCCAATAGCTCGGAAGGCGCCTCGGAACAAAAGAAGAGTAAAAAGCGGAAAAGGAAGAAGAGGAAAAACAAATCGAAAGAGGCAGAGGGTGAATAATGTCATCATTCATACGAGCTTGCCAACTCCCATGGGGTGTGACTTGAATACAATCTTTACCCTAATCATTAACGAGGAAATAATACACAAACAGTGCAGAAGGCAAAATCATCTCATATTCTCAAGCTACGTATAGCGTACTGGCGTCGACTCATCCATCATCATGGTCAATACCAGCTCTCATCTCACTCCCACCCCTCCCAAAATAAGAATACAAGATTAGGTAAACGAGCTTAGCGAGCGAGATGGGTAATAGTATCCCAAACTTCGCGTAAGCAAGTGTTACTAGCATTGCTAGTCCTCTTCGAACCAGGTGCCCAGTCTCGAGATATCCAAACGTTGTCTTTTCTTCCAAAGGGAAAAGCAAAGAAACCGCGTACCGATACATCCATCCCGCCTCTCAAGGCTAACCAAGAGGAAATACCTGGGAACAGCAGATGGTAGGAAGTCGGATACGCATTTCCCCTGACAAAATAGAGATACATATGTCGCGTCATCCGCTCCTTTTCCCCATCTTAAAGTATGGTATAAACACTGATGGATCATGCCCCCAACCCCCGGGCGGCTCGAAAAATGTGGATGGGTCATCGACCTAGCATTTTCCACGACACGTAGGGAACTGCGAACAGGAAACAAAATCATAAATATGCGCGCTTGAATCAGATAACGAGTTATACGTTATAGGATGGTAGCGTTGCGCGATGCACCCTAAAAAGACTCAAGCTGCCAATCCAATCATACACCATTTGTATGCAAAGAGTTTATCCACCCAAAACTATATCACGAGTCCGGTACGTGATATGATACCAAAGTCCATTAAGATTGTGCCAAAAATATAGCATGGGAGTCAGAATCGATCATTGCATTCGCTTGCGTTTACGGTCGTCGTCTCCTCTCGGATCATCTTCGTTTTCTCGCTCAGCTGTATCTGTTGGGTTCAAGATATGCGCCATACTCCCTCGCCGAGTAGGCGGGGTTGAAATATCTCGAACTGAAAGATTTTTGTTCTCCCGGTTAGCTGAATTCCAAGACCAGTTGTTCAAGCTCTCCAAACTGCTACCAATGTTTCCGTTGGAAAACGGGGGCGCAGGAGGCGTGGCGGGCCGTGACAGAGAGTATCCAGATGGTGCCTCTCGAATCCGGTGATCCTCCACAGGCGGCCTGTTTGGAGAGGACGGCCAGTGCGAGGAAGGGGGTCCAGAACCAAGATATGGTGGTGGGTTGGGCTGCCAACCATGTGCGCGGATGTCTGCTGACGTATGTCGCCGAGCTAAGTTACCAGGTGGTTCAACAGTCGCAAGTGGATGCGGCCCAGGAGGAGGTGGTGGTGCCTGGGATCGAAGAGGAGACGGCGAGGATTGAGACGGCGCACCACTTATCGATCCATACTGACGGCGCGAGCTGATAGACAGATTAGATGGCACGGGTGGACGATAGAAATTGGCGCCTCTAGATTGATGCGCTGGTGGGCGCGAGTCCTGTGCTAGCTGACGGGGAGACACGGGTGGATTATCGATATTGGCAAAGTACTGACGACCGCTTGAGACGGGAGGATCAAGTGGCTCGTCCACAGTCAGAAAGAACTCGGCTTGGCGGTGAATTTCGCCTTGCAAATTGACGACTGTTAACGCGTTAGGACCAGAGATAAGAAACCCCTGACTAGAAAGACTTACCATCTCTATGCATTGGGTTTTCTGGGGGAACTAGTGAAAGAACTGTCCTAGATAGCTCCTGGTTAAAATGCAGCAGCCTATTGATAGTGTCTACCATTGCTTGCTGCTTGACGTGCATGTATTGAGCAGTTTCTTCACTACGCTGTAGCTTGGCATTCATCTCGTATAGTGAATGCTCAATAGTAGCAAGCCGTGGATCTGATCCGTCGTGAATGACTGGCATTGGCTCAGCCGGAGTACCTGGCTGTGACGGCGTAGGCTTTTGATTGTTGTACTCGCGATGGACCAGCGCATGCCGAGACGCGCGTCGCTTGATCTCGCGCAATCCTACAAGATCACCCCTCTTGAAGTTGCCGTTGCCGTGCTTGAACTCCCAAAGGGCTGTCTCAGGGTTTCCAGTGTGAAAAACGTCGCTGACTACAAGCAGGTGTCAACCGATTGGCTAGCCTTGAAAATACGAATGATGGCGATACCGACCTTTGTGGAAACCATACATGTTCAGCTGCCGTACAAATGAAGAGATATTAGTATGCTTAAAATATTGCCTATACAATCGTCAATTATGTACTCCTTCTCGTCCACGGTCGGGACAATACGCACGCTAGGACTTTGGAGAAGTCGTGGGAAGGAGACATGACGAAGCTTTCAGCAGAGCTCGACCAGCTGATGAGGTGCTGTATGTTCGGATCTTCCAACATGCTGTGGAATGGTCAACCGCAATTCCCCTTACATGGCTACCGCACGGACATACTTGTACAGTTTGTGGATGAACGCGGTCTGGACAATTTTGGGTTGGTGGACAGCAGCTGCAGCCGCAGCCGGAGCAGATGTTGACGGTGGTACAGTCGGAGGTGCTGGCATTGTGTTGTTGGAAGTATTGGCCGAGTTCCGTTCGCCAGAGGAAGTAGTGTTCTTGCGCTCATTTGTGTCGCTTGCGTCGCCATCAGAACTCCTGCCGACACTCTGCGTGGCGGAGGAACTGGTTGGCGTCGTGATATCCATGGGTTCTCCGGCAACCGGGGAGGGTGCCGACGTCTTTATAGTCGGCGTCGGCGTTGGGGGGCTGGTGATGATGGGTATTGTGCGTGCGCCTACGCCGTCCTCTGGCGCACGGCCGGGTATGCTTCTCGGCACATGCTCATTCGTAGCAGCCATCGGGTCTACCATCGTACAAGTCATCAGCATGGTTGGAGACACCGTGTCGAGACACAAGACAAAGGGGCAAGAAGGCTCAGTCGGAGAGACGACATGCAGGCACAGGCAAAGGCGCGGGCACAAGCACAAGTCTGGGGGAACCAGGGCGCGGAAAGGCAAGACAAGACTTCTAGAAAATGGAGGTCTGAGGGAGGACGGACCGCATAGCTTCTTCCTCTTTTCCAACTTCCAACTTCCAAGTTGCGCCTGGCGGTTTGGGGGATCGGTTGGGGTATTATTATACCAATTCCAGCTTCAAGGAACGCGCAGCAACGGGTGGATCGCACCACGCTCCCGCAGCAGACGCTGTCGACTGGGTGCTGGCCCCGGCCCTGCTCCTGTTTCTGTTTCTGTTCCTGTTCCTGGTGATGCTGCCGGCTGCCGCAGACAAGACATGGGGGTGCCTCCAACGACGGGATTGGCGATGGCGGCAGCAAGTCAGCCTCGCGCAGCTGCGGCGGATCGGTGGCTGCAGAAGCAGATGGAGCAGATGGGAGGGCTTGTTTCGTAATACGAAGCGCAGCGCAGCGCGCGTTGACGTCGACGTCGGCAGCGGAGGGCTGTTGTGTATTTTTGGGAGGAAGACGAAGCGATGCGCACGCAGTGTTACGCTCGTGGGCGATCGGTACAGCAGCGATGTACATGTAATGTAGGTAATTGCTGTGGGTTATGGGTTATGGGTGATGGCCCATGGCTACATACGGTAGGTAGGAAAGGAGATGATGGGGGTTGGCTCGTCGAGGCCGACCAAGCGCGGGTGCGGGCAACCTCCAGTGACCGCCCATGTATCCGCCCAGTGTCCATGCGGTACCGAATGGGGCATTTTGTGGGTGCATGCTGTGTACCAGTGGAGTCCTGGTACTAAATCTGGAGCTGCAATACATTTCCTCCTGTACAAGGAGCGCTGAGCCCCCCCACTCAATGTCATTCGTGTCCCGCAGCAGCAAGCAGCATCTGAGATTGGGGCCGTAATGCCTGCAACTTGGTGCCCAAGGTACGTAAGCACCGCGCAGTACACGTACACTAAGGTACCGCACGAATATCCCTACCTAGAGTGTACCGAGGACGGTGCCATTATATACCTACTAATACTTCGAAATATACTCATTATAAACTGTCTTAAGGGCCATATCAATTGAATTGAGCTATAACAAATTGGCCGGAAGGGTGCTTCTTACAAGTCTAAGCAAAGTAACGAAGGTCTAAATTATCCCCATCTGCAGCTCAAACGAGCTTTTATTGTCACACGCCAACGTCAGTATGCAGCTGTGAGATAGTAAAATACCTACTATGTAGAGATTGCCCACAACATGTGCCTCTCATTTCTCGTGGATGGCCCACAGCCAACCCCCTTGCTAGACATAGGCTACTCTAACCTAGCTCTAACCTTCCAACTCAACATCAACTCGGCACTATAAAAACAAATGATCATTATACAAAAGGTATTAATTTTCGTGCACCAGTAAGAGCAAGTTATCTACGAGCTGCCACCAGCGGGGTGTTGGGTTCTCTTAGTAAGCCCCTCTAAAATATGAATTATGCGTTGCCTTGGTTCAAAAGAGTTGATATGAGAAGGTTTTGCTCCACCACCATATTTACCTACTACTACGTACACTACCTGTAGGTAGTAGGTACTATGCAGCAAGATATCTAAGCGTAAACCCCAGACACGTAGTATACACTACCTAGTTTGTGGGCATGACCCCTACCTAATTATGGAAATAAACGTCTGGCAGGAATATGGCAGGAATATGTTATCTAAGTTCGGGTATTACTATTTAAAGCTACTCATGTATGTAAAGACTTGGCCAGGCAGATAGAACTCTATCCTTGAGCGTGGAAATTTCGGGTTTTTTATCATCATTTTTCGGCACCTCCTGGTTAGCATTCCCAAGTTTCATACAAGCCGCGTGACCGGTACGTTGTCTCAAAGTTAGCACAAAGGTTGAAAGCAATAGTGAACGCGCCTTTGCAAATGGGGTGTCATCATATAGTACATAGTACGGAGCCAACATACATCGGGGCCATATACTTAGGTCGTGCAGTACAAGTACAGTATAGTCGCAAAGCCAAGGGTTGGGGCTAGCAGCTGACCATTCGCTGTTATAGCTAGCCTAGAACTATAAAAGGTCTTCGGGAAGTCTTCTGAGCATAAAAGCTACGGCATAAGGAATGGCCGAACAGCACTTAGTGGCGTAAGCAGCCGCCACCTTTCCCTGGCTTGCATTTGTTCCCACACTTCTAGAAGTTTGGTGCCTGTAGTAGGGAACTTAAATTTACTATTTACTTGTGTAGAACTGGGAAGTCTTCCGCCCACCCATTGTGATAGAGATAGCGTCCCATGGGCAGTTCTGTCAGAGCCAATATCAGGGATCGCTTGATTACTACTGACTATATATACGGCATTCGTTTACAACTACCTCATGATGGAGCCCAGCGCCAATGGTCGGGTCCGATGCGCTTACATATAGCCAGTATCCCGACAATACCAATACAGACTACGCGATTTACGGGAGGTGGGGTATATATTCTCGAGCCTCCTCCACTTGGTGTCTCCATAGTTTGGCGATAGTTACACTACGCTAGACTACCCAGATGGTGGTAGTTGCGATGTCGGTTCTTGAACCGCGGTAACAACAACAACAAAAGGCCGACCTGCTTACGAGTTAGAAGCCGGACAATGGTCGCAATCGAACACTGATGAACGAACGCCGTGTTCGAGCACCGCCCACGACAACCCTATCGCAGACCCCGCCGGCGTGCAGGAGGATTGCTGAACCGTGCGTTCGACCGCAAGTTGCGACTGGATGGCTTACTAGGCAAGGTCAAGAAACGGTATGGTCGGTGTTTTGCAGTCGGGGCTTTTATTATTTGAGCGAGTACCTTGCATCCATCTGCACGTACCTACAGTACAGTACAGGCCGTGTCCATACTTACAACGATGTTATCCACCAATACCTACATTAGTGCACACGTACATAGTGGTGTACATACGCCGTAGTCTGGAATGCCATGTCCCAGGCGATCGACCAACACCAACAGCCCCGAGTCCTGCAGGCGCGGCCATGGCTTCCCTTCCTCATCTTCACTCGGGCTTCCATCCGACGCTATTGGGTCCAGCGTCTCTCGAACGAGATCATATCACACTCACCGCGGTGCCGTAATTGTTGTGCTCCCCATCTTCGGAATCTGCCGTATAGCGTAGGTACATTATGTAGGTATCTAACTCGCCCAGATATGTATTAGCAGTACCAGCAGCAGGCTTTGCTGTTTGCGACACAAGAGGCGGTTCGTTTCCGCCGAATGGGGAACAAGGATTGCGTAGGTACTGTCAAAAAGTAACCTCACACGTGCGCTGCCACTCGCTCCCTGGCCGCAACATGGCTACCAGAGATGCATGGTACTTCGTCCTCGACACGTTCTCTGCCAGCCACACACAAGATGCCTCTCTTTTCGCTGACCTCGCTGACCTCGCTGGATACTTTCATAAGCCTGAACAGATGTCAGCCCGACCGGTTTCCAGCCACTTATTCCCCCCCCCCCCCCGCCCCTACAAAGCGTCAGCTTGGCTGCTTTTCATGGTGTAGTATGCAGCTATGCTATGATGTCAGCTTGCACGATCCAACCAGGGAGGGTATCAGGGTAACCCGTCAACCTGCCCTGGCATTGCGAAAACGACCCTATAAATGAGATACCCTACTTCCCAGGTCAAGTATGGGTGCATGTGTGTCTCGAAACGAGATTCTCTGCCGACTGACATCACACACAAGATAACGCCTAACGGCCAATTCATGTTTCAAGATGCGAGCGGCAATCCAGGTTCTGAGAATCCTCCACGATCCCGCTGAAGAATGCGACGCTGCCGGCTCGAGCTGCATTCTGCTGCTGCGCCAGGTTAGGTTCGCCTTGATTCGGCCCCTATTCCCGAACTCATCGATCTATTGGTTCTCGCAATCGACGACGTTTCCATCGTAGCGGTCTTCCACGCCGCAAGTGCAAGAGTGTGCCTATGCATCAAACCTCCACGTTCTTTGGCCCCTACATCATATATGTTCAAGGACATATTCCTCGAAGGTTGGGTTACAACCCCCCAACAACCCACACTCCACGATCATCCCTTTTCCAGACGCCCCCAAATAAAGGCTATTTCGAAGAAAAGAGAAGCACAGTATCAGTAGAACCATATCATTCTCAGGCTATCTGAACAGTCCAGTGTTTGAAGATGTCGCTTACTATGCGTTGGTAAGAATTCAGGACCCCTGAGTAAAGTACTGGCTTCCGAAATGACCCCGGAACATATTATTATTGGCTTGCTGGGAGACTCAATTTCAACTACATGTCTCCAACAAGCTTAGTGGTCAACTCCCGACACTGGAACTTGTTCTAGACTCCTCCGACACGGATCCTTCATTCTTAGAGCCCGCTGACGCGACACGGAATCTGAAGAACAAATACACCAGTCTTAGCCGCGCTAGCAGAAAGGCGATTAACCCTTCGCAATTCAAGCTCCCGCAATGTTCCCAGGGACATATTGGCATAGTTTCACTGAGGAGCATAAGCCGTAGTGCTTATATATGGTAGTGACCTAGGTTATCTTCGAAGAATAAAGAGATCCCGAGCACTAACGGGGTCACAGACGGGCGCCCTTATACGGTACATCGCCGTCGTTATTGAACGATTTCATCATGAGCCAACGCTGAGTATAGGTACTGTTTTCACACTGTCTCATGGCTACCTCGCATCCAGATTCGGCGATGAGGTGCATCTATACCCTTACCTCAGGTGCAGCGAGTTCTGCTATTTTAACTATCCCCGACTCCAATACCCTGTCTGCAGCACTCAGTCCAATACGGGCAGGTGATACAGAGGAGGATGGTGGAGGCGGCAATCCGCTTAGCGCTTCCCGACTTAACTTCGGCGGCGTTCCTATTGGTGTTACAAACGAGCCCTTGCGGTCGTCATCCGACGGGTGTGCCATCAGGCAGTGTTGTCGAACCACATCGTGGCTGAATACAGGTACTACATTTAGTTCGAGGTGCGCCGTTGTCGCCTGCGGCATCCTTACTTTGCAGATATTGCTAAGAGCCGTCACAGCCTTGTTTTGCTCATGGCCACAGTCTTGTGGCTACCCATGAAACCGCTAGTATTATTGGCCATCATGATCTGTTCAGTTTGAACACCGAGGGTTTCTCACATAAAGATGATCCAGTATAGATCTAAGTGTACTGCTAGTGACGAAGTGTCCGAGAACGGGAATCGGAGAGGCGCTTGCCAACAAGAGGGAAATACCGGTCAACTCGGAAACCATTGAATAGCCGCGTTGTTCGTGACTTGCGATGTTACTATGGATTTCTTTCGGGCACGACGATAAAATAAGTGAAGGACTGTAAGCTTGTGTCACCCACGAATCTGTTACGGATTACCAATTGCTTAGGAAGCTCCTGACATTGACCTGTTTTATCATTTCATTGGCTTTTCAAACTACCAAAGTGAGAAGCCCCCAGCCTTGATTGTTCGCTTGTCTACCTACGGAGTGCTCTCGGCAACCAGTTAAAGAAGGCATCGTTACGCAACGGGTATTGAGAGCGCTTATTCTAACCGTTGCTACTGTTACAATCGCCGTACATGGGTATATTGCCATTAGGGGTAGTTCTACCTTGTTGCGCAGTAGTCTAGGTGATTAAATCGTGGGAGCCTAGTCGTTGGGGTAGGGATGTTTACCAAATGTATACACATCCCGTGCAGTTGGTGGCGAGCCCATATCTCTGACGCTGATCTCCGCCATCCGGGGCCAAGTGAGCCTGCCTGCCGCATCGCTCGGTTCTATAACGGCCACATCCTTCTGACGTGCAGAATTCATCTCCGCCCCGACTTTTCATCGCCAATCAGACTTGTTTCGGAGACGGTAGTAAATAGCTTTCATTTGCGGAGACCTCGGGCTATCACTTCTGCGACCATTGTCATGGAGTCTTACACATACAGAGATCAAACGTCGAGAAGTATATGATCATCACTCTTGCCAGCTTGGCAACCCCCTCGAGAGCCTTGCTCTTGTCAATCACCTGAGTGGCGTCGCTCATGCGAGTTTGGTCAGCCTGTCCAGGTTCATGCTGTGCGTATGCCTAGAATACGACCTTCACCCCAGTGTCATCCATCCAGACTGGCAAACATGAGTCTCATTCGAAAGTCCACGCAGGGAAGCAGTCATTCCAAGACTTACTCGTTGTCGGCTCTAGTGTGATACCGATCCTGTATTGGTAAGTAAAGGAACGCCGTCCCGGGCTCTTGACGGATCATTACCCGAACTCTTCTCGGTGTTTGACGCATACGACATGGGCCGCAGTGGCATAGCGAGGAGAATATCAAGACTGGAGAAAATTGACAAGGCTCGTGGCTGTTCTGGTCTCTTCCCGAGAAGATGTCGTTGGATTCCGCATGCAGAAGGAGTGCATTGCGTAGCTCTGAGGTTCCCACCAGGCTGCAAGCTACTAGGTTAATAGTCAATATCAAGATATACTTAAGCCTATATGTGTAGGCAGACTCAAGCTATATTACCAAACATTAATGACGCGGCGCAAGGCTTTCGCCACCTCATAGGCAACACTCAAGTCGCCTGAAACTGTTACTTCTTCATCCCATACTATGTAACCTTACCGTCATTAGAGATGATGAGACACGTCACTACTTAGTACCACGAAAGACTAGGTAGCTGCTGCAATGAAAACCAACGTCCCAAATCGGACGACGAGCCGTGGAGATGTACGAGACAGGCTAGAGAGAGAGACTGATGAAAATTTTCGTTCAGTTGGGTATTCCTCTATGGGCACCCCCAGGTGCTTGGTGTCATCTCAGGGGTATAGATGGCGCATGTACAGACGTGTAGTGTATGATGGGAGTAAAGATGAATGGAGAATTTACCACAACAGGCTCCGGCACCGAGAGTCCCGGCCGTTCCCTCGTCCCTTAAGCCGAAGCGAGTCGCAGTATGGAATGTTGAGAATCTGCTTTACATCTGGACCTCGTAGACGAGCACATGGGAAGGCATGCAGTATCCAGGGGCATTTATCTCTGCCCTTAAGGTCTCCATATTAGATTAGACTATACAGTACTAGAATTTCAGTTCAATTTCGTTGAGTTAGAAAGGTAGTCCAGTTGAATACGCACGAAATCCATCGGCCACAATATCAAGCTGGAAGCGCTTTATTGTCAGCAATGCTTCAAGACGGGCTAAGCCGAGTATTGAGTCGAATAGCCCCCCGCAATTCTATGAACTAAGATCCCTTAAGTCTCGGCCTTGGACTGCGGGTAGGCTTAGGAATAACTAAGGTCAGGTAGGTTGGGGGTTAATATATTCAACCTGTAGTTAAAGCAGATGTTATATCATGAGTTATTTTTTGGTCCCAAGAATAGATATATCGGCTCGGAGAACCTTTAGAAGATACTAAAATTCTTTAGTCTTAGTTTACTACTATCATTGCCAGGTCTGTATGGACCATACTTGTTAGAGCCTTGACATGCCGTCACTTGAAACCTCGTTAGAAATGGCAATGCGCTTCAGGAATATACAAAACTAAATATGAACTAACAGTAGCTCGCTTCACACCCCAACCGCTAAGAATACAGCGTATCCATACCCGTAGGTAGACAGACAGACATAATATCCAACGCTTAACTAACGCCAAACTGTACAATCTGCCGATAGCCGACGCGGACTGAGCTATGAATAGGCAAAGACAGCGATGTGAGATCGAAATAGATAAGTAATACAAAGGCGTGCCCTTCTAACAAGGAGTACCTAACTAGAATTCTCCACCCTAGAAATACACTAGTTCGCCGTATATCGGAACGACCTATGAAGGTACGCCGCACGAAAAAGCTCCTCGTACTTCACCAGCGTCGTAACGGCGAATCTACAACTCATTATTAGCCCGTA
The DNA here is from genome assembly GCA_022495125.1 of Xylaria acuta. Classification (NCBI taxonomy): domain Eukaryota; kingdom Fungi; phylum Ascomycota; class Sordariomycetes; order Xylariales; family Xylariaceae; genus Xylaria; species Xylaria acuta. Next base: position 18,853 of record MU383120.1, on the reverse strand, counting down.
TGTCCTGACTACATCTGCTGTAGAGGAAAATAGAAAACGGGCACTTACAATATCCTTGATACTCGAGTATGTTCCACCGACGAGAATGATGAGTCCGATGATGAAGCACAATGCATTCAAACCCGTATACAACAAGTTGTCCTTGGAGAAGGGGGAACCCTGGCGGATCAACATGAACCACATCATGGCAGGGAAGTAGAAGGTGAAGCCGGAAATAAAGAGAGATGAAGATATGGCTAGCAAGTCCTCGAAGAACGGAATGGCCTCAGCAATCACCCACGCAACGACCGTGATGATGGTAATTAGCAGTATCCATGAGATCCAGCCCTTGGGCGTGTTGATGAACCGCGTGACCGAGTCTCGATACACACGGCCGTGGATATATCGGCCGACGACCGTGCCGTTGATCGAACCCGAGATGAAGATAACCGGCAAAGCGATGCCGAAGGCAACCTTGGACACGAGGGTACCGGCCGAGAGCAGGGCGGGCGACTTTACGTCCTGGCCGACGAAGTAGTAGATCAGCGCACCCGTCAGGGTGTAAATGATGATCTCGATGATTCCAAGCACCCAGATTGACTTGACGAAGTCCTTTGGCGTGTGCATCTCGTCCATGAAGGAGAATTGGCAGATGGCGAAGCTGTACGCGAAGACGATGTTCGTGACGGCAATGAATGCCTCGACGAAGCCCGCTTCCGGGGCGGGCCAGGCAGACCAATCCGACGACGTGCCGGCGTCAGTTCGCTGGATACCCGTCGCAATGATCGTGATACCAATCGCGAGGATAATGGACGCGAAGTCGATATAACCCAGGATGGCGACTTCTGCAAACGATGGAGGCAGAGCCAGTAGCAGCAGGATGATAGCTGACACGACGCCGAAGACGATCGAGCATGCCCCGTTATCAGAGATATTCAAGAACGCGATGGAGCCCGTGAGCGTATGCGAACCGACGAGGAATGTCAGTTGCAAGACGAACATGATGCCGATCAGCTCGTACCCGAACTTGCCCATCATCAACCGTCCAGCATCAGCACTACAAGAAAATCGATATTAGTTCCAGTTCTTCATATAATGCTCACCGGGAGCGGTGAAGCTCGCGTCTTCCCTAACATGGTTGCAAAGATTTCCTACTTACTAGTGTTGGACCTCCGGGTACTTCAGCTTAACCTGTCCGACGACGTAGCTACTGTAAATGGCCAGTAGGCCCAGTCCGACACAGAGAATCGTTCCAGCAATCATTCCGAGCGTCGCAAAGGCCTGAGGCATGCCCAAACTACCCAAGGCAATAGCCTCGACGATGAGGACGACCGTCAAGCGCTTCCAGCCAAGACGGTTGAAGTGGGCAACACCATCTTGCATTCGAGCCTTCTCGACATCCGTGAGTTCCCGGACTTGGCCAACGGTCTCTTCATTGGAGATCTGGTCCGAGAGGACCGGGGACGGCCCCACGGCCGGACTGTCCTCCTTCTTGATGTCGGACATCGTGTTCGACTGCGTTCGTTCCTCGTCGTCTCGCGCGTGCCTGGGTGACCTGAATAAGAAAGCCTGGGATGGTGCGATGCGAGTCTTGCACCGCTGACTCGTAAGACTGCGTGTTTATGATCGTTTGCCACAGGCGAAACCGGTACGGCGGTAGAGAGATGTGCGATTCCTCAACACCAAACGGGGATATGGCGAAACCGATCACTGTCACAGGCTCTCCACGGACACCGGATCCCAACTCTGCTCAAGCCCAGCAAAACTTTAAAATCGATCGGGGAGATAAGGCGGGCTCAGATAGGCAATGGGCAGGGAGCACGACGAAAGTTAAATTCTCCATGGCCTCTACCGAGACTTCACCGGCCCTAAGCACCCTCGCTTTTGGTTTCGCCGCCTCCTTGTTTCCCCAGGGCCATTTTCTAGCTTCGTTCAGTCTTGTGGCCTCATTACGTCGTGGGCACTCTCCTCCGCACAAATTACGTACACGAAAGCATCGTATTTGACACCGGCCGCGTGGTGCACGGTGACCCAGGGCGGAGCCCAACCAGAGCGACCTCAAACACGGTACCAGTCAGGTGCGAAGCTTGGGTCCGATTCGTGGAGGGAGGGCCCGTGAGACTCCACCGGTGGTCATATTTTTTCGTAGATTAGAAGTTGAGATCAACATATCGCGTTATTATGTGTAATAGCGAGGCGGCGACTGGGCTGACCGCGGGATGGTGAATCCATTTTATTATTACACTCACCTCCGCTAGAACTAAGGGGTCCCTGGGCTTACACTACTTACATGAAGCTCCATAACGCCAGTGTTGTGCAGCGCGAGTATACTATAGCACCTCGACTCTACCTATATGCATCTCTTCTTCACAACTGGAAATCTCGCGTCGTCCCGTGGTCAACTGGATTCCCCCCAGCTGCCGCTCGACGATTTTGGGCCCTGACGATTGCCGTGCGGCTCTTGCGTGCAAGGATCAAACAAGCTTTCTAAAATCTGTCCGGCACGTTCGGGAGCGATGACTCGTGAGCCAATTGCCGACGCCCAACTCGGGAATCATGAAGTCATATTTGCCTCTAGTAGGAAGGTGATAGGTCGGTTGAGCCACTTTCATGGGGCCCCTGGGCTTCTAGAAAAAATCAATGCCGATCGACTCGCACTCTCCGCAAGAGGCACTAGACTACATTTGTATTATCCAGCCCCTAACTAATCCATCCCTTCTCACCCGCTTCGAAATAACAGAGGCCATCAGGTCGTCCCGACTATAACTTCTCGAATGGCCAAACATTGTAACTACCCATGGGCTAGCCTTGATCAGTATACCGAGGAAATTAGCGCTACCTAGTGGAAAGCGGCACATCCTGAAATACGCCCGGGATGAACGAATCCTTCAATCTTCTTATTTCAGGTCACTTAAAGATTTTCGTGTTCCGATATCGTGGCCGGAGAGGCCCGGGATGTAGGTGGCCATTGCATTGTACGGTGCTTGGTTGTCGTCGCAGATAAACTAATCATTATGTACGAAATGACAAATGAAACCCTACGGATGTACTTTTTGCTCATTGTCGACTACAGTAGTCCTCGAAGACATCGTGGACGGGATTCATGACAAACACGCCACCAGCATGAGAAGGTCTAAGACGGTGATACCATCCATGTCCATGGAAAACAAGATCCGGACCATGTGGAGAGTTGGGGTCGAGCTCAACGATTGAGTTTGGGGTTGGCCGATGTCCACTTCTTCTGTGGTCAGCTTCACGATGCAGCTCTGGCGTTGAAAGCATCGACCCCATCAAGCCTATCTTCATCCCTCTGTACGATGGACGGATGAATCCGGGGAACTAATCCACCGCGATGTCTCAGCAGAAGTGTAAATTCTCGGTTATCAAGAGACAGGCCTTCTCAGGGTTTCTCGTCTAGGTTAAGTATGCGTTAACCCAAGTTTGATCGTCTTTCTCGTCATTGGGATACAAACGTTGTTTCGCGTATTAGCAGAGGCGACTTGTATTGATGTCTAAGAATGCTTCACGTGAGTGATCACGTTTCTTGTGGGCTTCCATCCGGTTAAAAACAGCGTAGCGTTATAGAGCTCGGCATTGCAACAGCGCGAGCAAGTTGGGCATAATCATATCCGACAACCTGGATCGCACTTCCACTCAATCTAAAATGTCATCGGGTAAAGAAAATGCAACCCGCGCGATGAACGCCTACCGTAGACGAGCAAATATTACATGCACAGTGGGTGACCCCTTTACATGCAAATGCTCAGCAAATCGACCTGGGACGGCTTAGCCAAAATGCATCGGACGGATGGTGCTCGAACAGCTCCTCGTCTACTCTATGGTTGTGATTTGCTTGTGAGCCTGGGAAATCATTTTCATCCCTTAAAGTGTCCCCCTCACTCTGCGTAATGCTGATAGTATAGACGTTCATATCAGCCTCTAGGGATTATGCAGGGGTGTCAATTGACTTCTCCAACTCCGTGCCCAAAGTTGTTATGGTCTCGACCTTTCCTTCCAACTACCCGTTTAGCCAGAATTTCCGTGCTGACTTACTTCAAGAACGTTATCCTTTTGTGGTATTGTTGATCCGCATCAATATGACTTGCTTATTACCCTATCTTAGTACCGATGAAGAATGGCCTCATTATCTCCGATGGCTCATGGCGGAAAATAACCCCATCACCGATATAAAAGAGCCTTAGCTATGTAGTGTCGTATTATGATCTCGCTCCGGCTTCATGCCTGTTGCGTCGCTCCGGCTCAAGTCTAAGATGCTTCGTCGATTATTTGCCGCCGGGCTTTTCATAGCTGCTGGGACACTTGTCGAGGCTGTGGCGGAAAGCTATGACTACATCGTAGTAGGATCAGGACCTGGTGGCGCCCCATTGGCAGCGAACCTCGCCCGCGCAGGATACAGTGTGACCCTACTGGAAGCGGGACGCGACTTAGGCGACAACAAGAACTACTCAGAGATATACAACTTTATCGCGGCGGGCAACGATGAGAAATCGCGGTGGGATTTCTTTGTCAAGCACTCTGACGACGAAGCGCGCGAAGCCAAGTATGAGAAGACGACATGGCGGACTGCTGACGGTTCCTTCTATGTTGGACTTGATCCGCCAGAGGGCTCAACGCGTCTGGGTATCTATTATCCTCGAGCGGCGACACTCGGAGGCTGCGCGATGCACAATGGTGGCATATGCACGCTTCCAAACGATGCTGACTGGGACTACATCGCGGAAATCACGGGTGATGATGATTGGCTAGCGAAAAACATGCGAAAGTACTTCGAAAAGAGTGAGTTGTGCTATTCCCTTTTCTTCAACCCCTCCAACCCTTACAGGGGCGCATTAACAGCGGATTTGGACTATTGCATCTCCTATAAGGTGCATGCGCCTCCGAAACCATATGAGGGTGAAGATTTGCCCATCAGAATAATCACTGACTCTGGATGTTGCAGTGGAGGCCAACGAATACCTGCCCCCCGGCAACCCTGGGCACGGATATGAGGGATACGTTAATACCACAATCAGTGACCCGTCTTTTATGGCAGAAGACTCCGATTTGCAAAGGCTTACAAGTCAGCTTATTGCGCATACTGGAGGTGATGCTGGTCGAGATGTCAATGCTCCGGATCCAGATCGTGACCAAGCCACTGGGGTTTTCGCCATGGCTAGTCACGCAGATAGGAACGGTAAGCGAGCCGGCACGAATACACTTCTCAAGAGAACGCTGGCCGACCCCGCAAAATTCAATTTGACGATCCAGCTCGAGACTCTTGTGACTAGAATCATAATTAACTGGGAAGACGGAAACCCTAGCGCGACCGGGGTGGAAGTCCTGAGAGGCTCACATCAGTACGAGGTTAGCAACCTAGAATTTTCATTCTTCTAAATTTTTCATGCTTCGGTGCATTCAGGGGTCTTATGATGCCTCTGATATTGCCTCGGGCTCCCGAGAGTTTTTAGACTCCACCGAAAAACAGCTACTAACTTTTGTCTACATAGGCCGATCCTCTCTACAACGGGAGCAAGGGTCAATTTGGTCGAATCTTTGCCCGGAAGGAAGTCATCATCGCGGGCGGAACCTTCAACTCGCCTCAGATCCTGAAGCTCAGTGGAATTGGCCCGGCAAAAGAATTGGAAGAATTCCATATCCCGGTCGTTAAAGACCTTCCGGGAGTGGGCGAGAATCTTGGCGACAACTACGAAGCAGGTCTTCAAGCCTTGGCTAGTAAGCCCCTGAACGGCACTTCAGGTGCCACGGTCGTTGTCTTTTTGAAAACGCCTACAGCTCGTAAAGTTCGAAATATTCAGGCATGGTGTGGTAGCTTTTCGTTTGAAGGCTTTTGGCCGGGGTTCCCAACCGAGTATGGCCCATCACAGGTACGGAAGCCCTTCATATATTACGCTCAAAATGGCGATAACTGACACCGAGTGCTCTAGTATGAGGTGAGTGCTCTAGCGGCGAGCATATACGTGTATCTATGTCGTGACTTGTGTTGCTGATTTGCCTTGGATATAGTGTGCCATGGTGCATATCAACCCGCGTTCACAGGCTGGATATGTCCGGCTACGTTCAAACGATCCACAGCAGATGCCCGAGATTAATCTCAACTTCTTTGCGGAGCATGGCGATGAGGACCTGACAGAATTACTCGACGCCGCAAAGACGTTCCGGAAAGCGATAAACGCTGTCGGCGCACCTATTACGCCCTTTGACGAGAGACATCCGTGTCCTGGTGTAAATCAAAACTGCACCGACGAGGCACAGAAGGAGTTTATTAAGCTCCAATCCTGTAAGTAAATTCTCGGTGTCGTCTCTTCCCAAATGTATCTTGGCGACCCCCAAACTTGGAGGATCCATTTTCCTTTTTGGCCCGTTATCATTAGAAGCTTCCTGCAGTTCCGAAACGCTTACAACTCACGCTCAAACGCCGATAACTGACTCGGAGTAGATTCTCACCATGCTACGAGCACTTGCGCCATCGGTAAGGCCGATGACCCGATGGCGGTTTTAGATTCGAAATTCAGAGTTCGCGGTGTTGGAAACCTGCGTGTTGTAGATGCATCTGCCTTCCCCAAAGTTCCTGGCGCATTCCCCGTTTGCCCAACGTTCATGCTCGCAGAGAAGGCCTCGGCAGATATTCTAGCCGACCGCAAGACGGAAGGATGAACGGAGATTGGGAGTACCGAGGCTACTAAGATTTTAAGCATATAGATACAGACATTTTATATGGACTTCCGTAGCTTTTCAATTTGAAGGACGGCATGGGGAGGAAAACAATAGACACGATTGTCAAAGTGGACATTGGGAATGGACTTGGCCTACTGTAGTTCGTACCTAGTGGGGCAGGTTGTTAGTGCGCATCCAAGGTGCTGTATCGATAAGATAAGATAAATATTTTCCAGGGACTTTGCGACTTTACCCATGGGAATTGGTATGCGGACAGTCAAGCTCGCCCACCCCCCACCACCAGCGTAGTCTTCCGCTTCAGCGACTGTGTGAGCGACTGTTGTTTCCCGATTGCTCATGAACGACGGACAATTATTCTGCTATTAGTTATTGTGATTCCCTCCGACGGTGCTGGTTTTTATCGAGGGGCCTGTGAGCCGAATCCACCCAGGCGATAGACTTCAGAATGCCAAAGCGAAAAGTGACGGCGGCCGAGAAAGTCGAGGGCCTCGCAATTCTTCAGTGGAAGCTGCGAAAAGACCCTTTAGCATACGAGACGTGGGTGAATCCCTCAATCTTATCTGCCCATTTATAGTTGTCGAAGTCGGAGCAGATCGCTGCTCTCTGCTCTCTGCTCTAAGCTCGGTTCTCCCAGACTTGCTCGTCCGTGCTGGTTTTTGTATAGAACGGCATTTACTAATACCGGCTTTACAGTGAATTCATAGGTTAGTTCAATGTCGGCCGCGTGAGACACTTCAATCAAGCTAACGCCATGCAAAGAGCTATGGCAACACTTCGATTCGGCGCGCGAAAGAGTCCTTGCGGACCCGTTGGGCGTAGATGCCGAGTCGCTCACTACGGTGAGCTGTTTCTCTCACATTCGATCTACGAACCCCGTCCTGACAGTGCCTAGTTTAGGGAACATATGGATTTGATTGCCCACTGCGCCGAAAAGTATCCCGATATCACAGCCACCTTCCCAGACAGTCTCAGAGACATCCTCACGGCCCACCATGCCACGCTCGATCCGGCACTCAGAGAGAAGATTGTCACCAGTCTGTCGCTCCTGAGGAGAAAAGAAGTAATAGATAGTACCTACTTACTGCCTATATTTTGGTCTCTTCTCGTTTCTACGCCGAGTAAGACGTTGAGAGCCTTGCTTTACCAGAAGATTATCAGCGATGTACGGGAGACCAACACGAGGGCGAAAAACCACAAGGTCAATCGAACACTTCAACAAGCCCTCTATAACCTTGTGATGGACAGATCTACACCTAAGGCACTGTGGGCGGTAAAGGTCATACGGGACCTCTGGAAACGTCGCATCTGGGACGACGCGAAGCCAGTTGATATAATGAGACAGGCCGCAATGAGCGATGATCCTAAGACGGTAGCGAGCGCCGTAAAGTTCTTCCTCGGTAGTGATAGAGAGCGAGAAGAATTCGAGGATGAAAGTAGTGACGAGGAGGCAGTTGACGTCCGTAAAGTCAAGCACCAGTTCGGCATCAATAAAAAGACGAAGAAATCGAAGAAGATCCTCGAAAAAGCTACAGAAAAAGTAAAAAGGCAAGAAAGGAAAAAGAATGCGAATCAATTGCTCAATTTCTCGGCGTAAGTCTTTTTAGGCCATATTGACCGTCTTCCTCTTACTCTTCCCATATTATATATATACTAACTTACGTGATAGCTTGCATCTTCTCCTAGATCCCCAGGGATTTTGCGAGTCATTATTTGAGAAACACCTACAAAATAAAAAGTCCAAGCTCCCATTGGAGACTAAACTTGACATTTTACAACTAGTTACTCGCTTGGTCGGCCTGCACAAGCTTGTAAGGCCACCTTAGTTAAATGGATATGTTGAACTCATGGCGGCTGACACCTTTGCAGACAATTCTACCCCTCTATTCGTATTTCACTTCTCACCTCACTCCTCGGCAACAGTCTGTTACGTCATTCATGGCTTCACTAGCAGTATGTACTCTCGACCTTTTTATGAAACCTCCTAAAGGCGACCCGCTCTGGATCTCAAGTTTTGCCTTTTGAGACATTATTCGATAGTATGGCGAATGCCTTGCTGACCTCTCTATTATAGCAAGCAACGCACAATCTCGTACCGCCCGAAACAATAGAAGTGTTATTGCAAAAGATTGCGAATGAATTCGTCTCTGAGGCGTCTAACGTAGAAGTTGTGAGTTTTGGCCTACGGTTCTTGCTTCATAAGGGTATCCCAATTCTACGTGAAGCAACGCTACTTTCTCATTAGCTGACTCGTAAGTAGTGCGCTGCTGGAATCAATGCTATTCGCGAAATTTGTGAGTTTCTAGTCTTCCGATAACACTCATTTCAAAAGCTAACTTGACAAGGTGCACGTCAGCCCTTAGCAATGAATGAGACATTACTGCAGGATTTAGTAGAGGTATATTACCCCCTGATAATTTTTACTGTTTCTGTTACTCCATTTAGATATAGATGTCGTTCATATCCTCTCCGCAATTACCAAAGACAAAGCAACATCTAACCGCCTACCGTAGTATCGCAAAAGTAAAGACAAGGGAGTCTCGATGGCAGCAAAGGGTCTCCTCTCACTGTACCGAGAAAAGGGTGCTGAAATGCTGAGAAAGAAGGATCGTGGCAAGGATGCAACGATTGGGCTCAAGGCTGGTGAAATGAAGCAGCAAAAGTTCGGCGAGGAGCAGATTGGCGAGATTGAAGGTCTTGAATTATTAGCCAAGTGGAAAGAAGAAGAGAAGAAGCGGAAGCGGGCTGAGAAAGGACTCCCAGAGGAGCCTGATACTACCGAGAAGAATGAAGAGGATGATGACGGATTCAACTCAAGTGACTGGGAAGTTGCGTCAACCGACAGCGACGAGTCTGGTGATTGGATCCGAGTAGCTGAATCAGATGATGAGGCCGAGCCCGAGCCCAAGAAGCGGAAAGTCGACGACGAAGAGAGAGACGAGGAGGAACATGAGGAGGCAGAGGAACTCATCGATTTCATGAAGCTTGCCACAACTCAGTTGCTGACACCGGCTGATCTCGCCAAGCTCAAAGAGTTGAGGCTAGAGGCTAGCATCAATAAAGCTATGGGAAGCAAGAAACGGAAGGAAATGGAAGCTCGTCACATGGATGAGGGTTTGACAGCAGAACAGATTGAGGCGCCGGCGATGCTACGGAAGAGCACCAAAGAAGAGCGGATAGCTCTTGCCAAAGAGGGCAAGCCGAACAGAGAAGAGCACAAATCCACGAGTGCTATAAGGAAGTCGAAGAAAGAAGCAGAGGGCAAGTCAACCACCAACAAGGAGAAGGCCCGCAAGAAGAACTTCTTAATGACGCTAGGCAAGGCCAAGTCCAAGCAGAAGCGCAGTCTTGTGACAACGAGGAATATCCTCAAGGCTCATGTCGAGCGCAGCAAGTCGGGTGGAAGACGGCGCAACGGGCAATCGAAGTAGTCTTGCGATATATAGGTAGATGTCGCTGAGATCGATTTGCCTAACTCGAAATCCGCGTGTCTACTCGTTTGCCAAATGTGTCTATTGGCATTGTGTTAGCCCTTGCATCGTTAATCCAAGGTTTACCTGCCCCCTACGTACTATCAGACATCTTGGACTCCCACATTAGAAACCGGAAAAACTGAGCCGCCATACGGCTGGCTATTCGCTAGCCGCGAAAAATACTCTTTGTCTTATTTGGTGATACTTAGCAGCCGCGAGCACTGTTGTAGATAGTGTTCGGCAAACAAGGCGTCACACCCAGAATACACACCTTCCATCCACACGTTTATAGAACGGTAGTTACCTTTCAAATCTAAACATCCTATCTCAACTACGCGAGAACGAGCAAATATCATCTAAGAATCGCCGATGAAGAATAATTCAAGATATTTCCACTGGTTACCTGCCAGTCAGCAACTCTTATTTATGCAATAGTCGAATTTATCTGTTAAACCGCCAGTCGAAGGGCGTAGGTCCATACCTCTTAGGTGGACCTCTGTCAAAGCACATTCACGCACCCCAGCATAGTCCAGTAAGAAGGTCCTAACAGTTTACGAAGTGAACGTTTAGGAGTAAGCGATATTCCCTAGCAGAGCATGTCGACGATATCGTTGTAAGAAAAGCACAACTCGATGGCGCGATCCGACGAGGCAGCGTCCTTCTTCATCGCCGTTTACAACGCCGTACAGGAGATCCCGGAGGGCAAGGTGACGAGCTACGGACATATCGCGAAGCTCGTCGGAACCCGTACGTCCCTTTTTTTCCAGTTCTCATCTTCGCGCGCCCGAGCTCGTTACGTGTATTTATATACATACATACACATACATATACACTGCTTGCCATCGAGCCCCAATATTACAGAAAGACAAACAAAACTCACGTGGAAAGCAGCACAACGGCCGCGCCAGGTCGGCATCTGCCTCAAGCATCTCTCGCAGGACGCCGGCGCGCGCCATAATTCTTCTAATGTCCCATGGCAGCGTGTGATTAATTCTAAAGGGATGATATCTCCTCGGTGCGTGCGGTTTCGATTTCATTCATATGAGCTACTTACCATGACTTAGATGGTGAAACTGAGGTTTATTGAATACCTAGCGGTATGCTAATACTGGTCACGTTACAGGTCACAGCCATCTGGAGCCCGTAATCAGGCAGCAGCACTACGAGCTGAAGGCGTCACTGTCTCTACGGACGCACTAGGGGAACTGAGCGTAGACTTTGCCGAGTACGGGTGGTTCCCTGATTCGTTGCCCTCCGAAGAAGCGGACGAAGAGCAGGAATGGGATTCAGGGAGTGAAGGCGAATGATGGTTTATTATAGTAGACTACAAATCTACATCTAACGCTTGATTCACACCATTTTAAGCAGTTCACAGACCTAAAGGTCTTGGCTTCAAAGGTTCATGGTGCTAAGACCCATTCTCACTCATCGTCTACTGCAGTTCGAGATTATTCCATAAAAGTGTCTATTATAAGGATAATACAATTAGCCAGAGCTTCAGATATAATCTATAACTATGTAAGGGGAGGGTAATTATCAGATAGCAGTTGGACATAAGTGATTCAACATAAAAATTTCAGAACAGGTCTGTGTGATATGTGCTTTCATCATAAAGAAATGGGAGGGGGGAACATAAATGACATACCATATTCGCATCATAGACAATGCGTCGATGTAGACCAGTACTTATGCCCGAAGTTGTGGGACAGACAGCAGACGGAGACAAGTTTGAGATTTCGTCAGTCTTTTGCGTCGTCAATTTTCCTTTTTCTCGAAGCCGAGGCAAAGAATGAGTCCATCGTGCGTTGTTTTGAGTCAAATTTAGCGCTCCCAATGCCACCACGAGTCTTTTTCAATCCCTGCAAATGATCAACGTTGTTGGTGAGCTCTACCTTCATATTCGTCATCTCAGCACTGTGTAATTGCAGTGGAGCGTTACTACTCGACGGCTCCAAGCTTGCTTGCAAAACGCCCGTATTGCTCCATGGAACCGGATACTCCGAACCGGGTCGCTCTCCAATCGGGGGGGACGATTCGGATTTAGGCGGATAACGTGAGAGCAGAGCCTTCAACAGGACATTGAGAACGATGCCGTGAGCAACGACAACAACCGTAGCACTTTCAACCGCGAGTTGGTCGATGATCGGGCTTAGGTGATGGTCGAGGAACCGATCAACGCGAAGACGCATCGATCCGGGCGACTCTGAGCCATCCTCATTCTGTTTTATGCCGAATTTCTTGCCCTCTGACATACCGAAGTCCTTCTCACGCAACTCTTCAACACGAATCACATCAAGCGTCACTGATGAGGAATCTCCATTTGGGGATTGGCAAGCATCAGCGATGGCCTCGGCTGTCCGGTACGCTCGCTGGAGATTCGAGGCGAAGAGATGCCGGATGGGTCCTGTTATGGCACGGCGACTGGCGATATGTGCACCAAGTCGCTTGGCCTGGAGAACGCCATGGTTGGTCAAGGACGAATCACGGGAACCTGCACTGAGAGCGGGGTGTTAGCAGGAGTAACAGGAATTGACAAGCAATTGGAGATGGCTCACTATAACCCTGCTACGTTATCAACCGACTCGCCATGACGGACGAGCAGGAGGCGCATCGCAACGCAGCATCCTCTATAAATTTGTGGGAAGGCTGGTGAGATTGATGAAGAAGAGAAGGAAAATAAAAGCACCAAGTGGAAGAAGTGGAGCTGTAAGTTTTACCACTTTTCGTGCCGCATGACAAATTGGGTTTAGTGCGATCGCCAGCTTTGCTTAGGCCGACTTTTCCTGCAGTAAGTGGGATAGAAAGCATGCCTCGCTTGAAACATACAATTTCCATCCTGTTTGAGTAAAACGATATCCATCATAACCTATTCTTTAATACGTTCAATGTTGTCCATTCCGCTATTACCACGCTGTTGCTTTTTTGAACTGCTTCTTGACCAGCCACATGCAGGTCAGCACAGGTTAAGGCAACTTATAGGTAGTAGTGTAAGTAAAAGCCAAAAGACCAGGCCAAACCCCTCGATAAGGCTCAATCGATACCAAGGCTGTACATCAAACAAAAGTACACATGTCCGACATTCAAGGATCTATCTAGCCGCCTAAGGGTGATCATACAGCCAACGACTTCTGAAAACAGCTTTTTTACAAGTTACCTACGGGTCGCGTAGAGGACCGGGCCTCTGTGGGGCGTCACATGCGCCTAAGTAAGTACTATAATGCAGGTAACCAACAGACAACAGACCAACAGCCCTGGAGACATACAATAAGCAGCGGCTACCTTGATCATTAAGTACATAAGCAAGGGTATCAATTGCCGTGTAACTTAGACTCCTAAACTCTTTGAAACATCGTATTCTCTAGAATCAAGCTCCTCTTCCGTGCGGATTGCTAGTTGGCCAAGCTTAGTCGCCTTGATAAGGTCCGAAATGTCCTCCACCGAATTGATTGGTTCGACGGACGCTCCTATAATAACATCTTTCCGAGACTTGACAATAATTGAAGCTTTCGACCCAGAGGCCGACAAACCCAAGTACACGACTTTCTACGCTCTCACACCCGAGGATGAGTTGTTCTTCGGAGAATCAACTAAGGGCAAGCGGGAACTGTCACTTGAAGAGTACCGCGCACTGCTCAAGCGCGTTGGCGACGACGAGATATATCCTCAGGTTCCCGCAGATCTGCAATTGACTATTGCGCCGGCGGAGCTGGATGATTCCAACGCATATATTAAGCGGCCAGGCCTGAACTGCTACGAATCCATGAAGGGAACCAATTATGTACCTAAGTCGGTCCTGGACGAGACCACTATTATGGAACAGGTGTCAAAGACACCCCACCCCAATATTATCAAGTATCATGGGTGCCGCGTCAAACGGGGACGGATTACTGCGGTGGTCTTGGAGCTGCTGGATCAGACTCTGACACAATTCAAGTCAGATGGCAAACTTCAAAGCTTGAACAAAGACAAATTCGTCGCGGCTCTCCAATCGGCTGTGGACTATCTACATTCCATGGGTCTGGCACATAATGACATCAACCCCGACAATATCATGGTTAGGGATGGGATGCCCATTTTGATAGACTTCGGATCCTGTGCCCCAGTTGGTCAGCGCCTCCAGTCACTTGGTACTTCTGGTTGGTACGAGGAACTGTTCTTTACCTCACAGTTTAAGCACGATATCTACTCAATGGGCAAGCTGAATGAATGGCTGTCCTCAAGCACTGAGGGGGGAAATTGAATAGAGGCACAGGCCACTTAGATGCTTCTCTGCATTTCCTAGGACTAGCGTGAAGTTCTGCTTGCTAGAATTAGTACGACAGCAACTGAATAAAATCTATGATCCTGGGGTATCTCGAAGTCCCTTAAGCACTACTCTATACATTCATATGGTCCTCCTAACCCATGTTGTTGGTGATGAGTTAAGGGTCATGCCGCACCTTTGCTTCATAGAAGACATAAGCGGTTTAGGAGAAGGCGTGTGACTGACTGGCCTTAGGTGATTCCTGGCAAATCAGAGCACAACTTGCTACATGTTGGTTCGATGTGCAAATTGGTGTACTCGAACCGCTCCACCTACGATGGTCGGCGGTTACCTGTATGCATGTTACAACCAACACGTTATAACAACCAAGTAAACACTGTCCCGCAGATCCGCCATGGAGAATTATGGCCAACATAAGGCAGAATAGCAGCAAAGTAGCGACTATAAGAGATGAAGTGCCATCCGCATTTCTGAATTCTGATACACCTCAACTCACCAACCCCTAACACGCCTTGGAATATTTCCAATCTACAGTTACTTTCCAGATAAGCAGTACTGTCTCTCTTACTCTACGTGCAACAATTCCCTCTACGAATCTGCTTCACGTACCCGAAACTATAATCTCAACATCATGTAGGCATCGAGCGACTTTCGTCGACTAATCAATCACAATCCCATTTCATTTACAGGAGCTGACGATTAAATTTTAGGTGTACCATTACGTACACCACAAGGCAGACAACCAAGACCAATGGCACAATCACTGTGACGCAGACCACGAAGACTGTTGATTGCGGGAAGCCTACATGCGCAACTTCTATGTCTTATCGACCCTAGTCCTAAGGCCCCTGCCCTCGCATCGAACAATACGAAGATAAGATGGCGAAGCCTTGGAAGCTTTAACTTGGAAGAGTTAAATGGATGATGCGTATGAGGAACTACTGAAACCGGGAGATAGGAAGGATGATTAAGGGTATCGACATAGCTATTGACTCAGTCACGCATTGTAGCTCAAATCAATATTGTCTTATACTCGCAAGCGATATATTAAAAAGTCTTATTGGCCCCAATAATATTTTGAAAAGGCGCATGAATACCGTTAGATGTCTATTGATGAAAGCAAAAGAAAAGAGAACCTTAAATCTGGGTTTTGGCATGAGGCAACATACCTTCAATAAAAGGCAGGTAAGCTCTTATATAATAGGTTGGGATTTACGTCACCTTGGGCATCCTGACAGAACGCTGAATTTACGAGCTTCATACCCCTCTGAATGCCGTCTTTTTTCTTCTTAAACATGTTGGGGCATGTAACAAGGGCTTGAATCAAGGGCTTGGAATAGTCTTCAATTTGTAATAATCATCTAGGGCGTTAAAGGGGCTATGAAGGTCTTGTCCCCCTTTCCAGCCAGTGGGAGACCTAAGGTTTTTTATGTTTAAATAGCCTCGCGTATAGTTACCGCCTTTTTTGAATAGTTCTAACCTTCGCGAATAGTTGCCGACCGGAATCGCCGACCCGTTAGGTCTCGGTTAGGTTATATGTTTAATTAAGTAAACATAAATAGAAGCTTTAATTGCGGATAGAAGCTTTAACGCAGTTTCCCGCTTATATAATTATATATATAATATTAGATTTAGTTTATTAAGTTTATATAATATTATTTCTTTTTTTTTTATGCTTGCTTTCGAGCTACTATTAAAATGTTTGTAAATTAATAAGTTTGCTTAAATTTTTTTAATAAAATTATTTAGCTTTAGCTTTAGTTTTATTGTTATTAAAGTAGTTAAAAAGTTTTTATATTTAATGTTTTTTAGTAGGCTATTTTTACTATTTAATTAAATATTTTATATATTTTTTAGTTTTAATAAAGTTTATAATTATATTTATTTAGTATTTTTTTGTTTTTATTAAAGCTGTTTTATATAAAATTTAGTTAAAATTAAAAAGTTTTCGATTATTAGCGCAATAAAGTTTAATAAATAAAATATAAAATAAATTATAAATTTTTTATTTTTTTAAAAGTATAAGTTTAATAGTAATAAATAAAATAATTTTTTAGATTTTAAAAAAGTTTAATATTTTTTTGTTTAGCTTTTTTATAAAGCGTTTAGTTTTAATATTTTTAATATTAAATATTACTAATTAATTTTTTTTATATATAAAAGCTTTTTTTTTTTGTTTATTAGTTTATTTTTTTATTTGTTGCTAGCTTTTTTTTAAGTATTTTTTAGCGTTTTTATATATTTATATTATTTAATATATATATAGCTAACTATTTAAATTTTAAACTGTTTTATATAAAAAGTTATAAGCTATAAAATAGTAACTATAGTTAGTAAAAAAAAGTATTATATAAATAAAAGTTAAAAAAATATTATTATAAGCAAATTTTATAGTAAATAATAGGTTTTTTTAGTTAAATATTTTATAATTAATAAAAGCTTATAAATAAATTTTTAAAATTTAATTAATTTATTTAGTTTATTTATTAGTTTAAAAGTAAAATACTATATTTATTCGGCTTTTAATATTTATAAATTTAAAAAAGTTTTGCTATAAATAAACAATAAATTTAAAATTTCGGTTAAATATAATATTTAAAAAAATATTATATATTTTTTAATAAACTTTAATAAAAATTTTAATAAAAATTTTAGTTTTTTTTATTTTTATTTTTAAAAGCGTAAAATATATTATTTTAGTAAAAAGGTCGACTATAATTTAAATAAAGTTATATTTGTTTAATAATAATAAGTTTATAATAAAGTTTATAGTTATTATTTGCTATAGCTTATAATAAAGCTTTATAAGTTAAAATAGTTTATAAAGTATATAATAAAAATTTTTATTTTTTTAATATTTACAATATTTATTTATATATTTTTATATAGCTACTTTTAAATTAAATTATTAAAAATTGCAAATAATTAGCTTTATAGTTTTGTTTATATTTATATAGCTTATTATTATAATATTATATTTTAATTTTATAACTTTTTTTTAGAGCATAGTAAGTATTTATAACTAACTTTTATAATAAAGTAGTTTATTTTATTTTTTTATATTTTTGCTTAGGTTAGCTTTTTATGTTTAATAATTTAAGTTTTTTTACTTTATAAATTTAATTTTTTTTATAAAATTAAAAGTTTAGCAAAATATAGTTAGGCTATATAGCTATTTTAAGCTTAATAATATTGCTGCAAAAGCTATAAATATTATTTTTTTTAAATAAAAAAAATATTTTTTTTATAAAACCGAAATAATTAGCTAGTTTTTTTTTTTTTTTTTTTAAAGTAATATTGTAGTAGTTTTAATATAATGTTTATTTTAGCATTAAGTTATCTTAAGCAATAGTTAATAATAAACTAATAACTAAATAGTTGCTATATTTATTTAGCTTATTTTTAATTTAATAGTTTAGCTATAGTAAAATATATTAAGTTTTAATAGTTAAAATATATTTTAATATAATATTTAATATTTTTAAAATAATGTTTTTATTTAGCAAAGCAATTTATAATTATTAATAATTTTTTATTATATATTTTATAGTTTATTTTTACTAGCATTAGCTTTTAAAAATAAAACATAATAAAGTACAATTTATTATTGTTATTTTTTTAGGATAAAATATATTTTAGCGCAAAATTTAAAGCGTTAGTTTTTATATATATAATTTTATTAAAATTAAAATATGTTAAAATAAAAGCTATTATAAAGCGTTTTTTTAATTTTAAAAATATATTAGCTATATTTTTAGTTTATTGTTATAACGCTTAATTTAACGTATTTATATTTATAAAAAGTTTAATTATAGCAAAAAACCTTTAAATAAACTGTTAGTAAAAGTTTATAAAGCTAACGAACTATTAATACTTTTTAAAGTTTATAAAGGCTTGCTAGTTTATAATATAATTTATTTTATTAGGGGCTATTATTATGTTTTAAAAATTAATAATATATTTTAAAAATTTAATTTTTTAAACTGTTTATTTATATTTTTATAAAATAACAACAAAATAATATTTTATTAACTAGCGAAAGATTTTATTTATAAGTACGTTATATTTTTTAAAAGTATTAACGTAAATAAAAAGGTTGTTTAAATATATTAGTAAGCTAGCATTAATTATATTTATAAAAATATTGTTTATAAAAATTTAAAATATAGCTAAAGTATTAATAAAGCTTATAAATATAACTATATATTTAAATAACTTATATTTATATTTAAAGGTTATTTTTTATTTATAGCTTTTTTTAATTTAAATTAAATAAAATTTTAATTTAAGATTTATTTTCGTAAACTATTTTGTTATTTAAAACCAAGCTTATAACTTAACAATAAAAAATATTAAGTAATAAATAAAAACTATAATTTTATTAAGCTTTTAGTAGTTTATTATTAGTTATAAAAAGTTTTTAAAGTTTTTTTAATTATTAAAA